>CM033473.1:228010836-228462554 GCA_019447015.1 Hymenochirus boettgeri | reverse complement strand
AGTAAATCATCTGTTTTGATTGGACTTATTTTGGTGTGCTGTGCCTTTTCTACTTGTTTATATATTACAAACCTTTTTGTGGCATGGCATTGAAAGGATTTATATTTTTTATATTTACGCTTAATGGGTTTACATCGGTTTACTGTTGTTAAATGTATTTGGTTTTCCTTCCAGTGCCTGTGGACAATTTCATGGTTAGACCTGACTCACTTCCTGTTAGACTGTGCCCTGGGTGAAGTAAAAAACCTGTTTGTTTCACTCAAGACTTGTGGGTCTTTACCCAAAGATCATTTTGCTTGTTTCTGGAGGTTATGAAAGGACAAAAGCATCTCTGAAACGACATGTGTTAGAACTAAGAGCCATAGCGTGACTAGCTGATAGAAATTGTATGGAAGCAATTAGGAGGAAAAAGGAAATGTCATGCTGGCCAAATTTAAACCTACAAATTTACTACTTAATATTTTTTCCTTACTTAAGCTTTAAAAAAAGGGAGTAATTCTCAATGTTGGCTTTAATGGGCATGTCCACCCCCAAAACTATAATTTAACCCACTACTGGCCCCACTGTGTAGTGTAATAAAATCCTTACCTTACATCCCTGCTCCAAATGGTTCTCCTGTAATGTCCCCACAAAGTCCCAAAAACTCGCCACCAGGAGCCTGGCAGAGACCATATAGGACTCTACCTCCGATCTCTCCCCCAGGAGAAGTTTGCCATGCGCAGTTCAGCAATATTGTAGGGCGTCCTGCCGGCTGCTAAGAACGCCATTTGGAGCAGTTTCATGCAAGCAGAGGGCCAGGACAGTATGCTGGAAGATAGAGGGAAGGTAAGTAAAGATCGTGGGACTTTCTGATAATTCTATTATAGCGGTTGGGACTGGGGGAGGAAGCCCTACAATATGTCAAAACATTAAAAGGGTGGACATGCCCTTTAATCAGCCAGTAGTGCTGCATTTAAAGTGTTGCCATAGTCTTTTAATATAATGTAGCTCCCCCCGCCCTAGACATAAACGCTCTATTATTTCTTTAAAAATCCAATATGAATCATACTTAGATGCCTTCACTCCTGCGGCGTGCTCTTTGCAGCTCCTTGTTTGCAGGAAGTTGCAAATAAAGATGGGATCCGGGGCCGACTTGGACCTGGATCTGACACGGAACCCCTCAGTTCCCGAAATGTCAATGATCCTGATTTTAGGACTTAGGAGACTATTTTCGATTATTATCGAATGTTCAAAGCTATTTATAGGGTTATCGAAATAGCCTTAAACATTTGATAATGCTCGAAAATACGATCGGAAACTCGAAAATAGCTTCAAATATTCGATAGTAATTGAAATTTTTTTCCGTTTTCGGCTCTTCAGGATTTTCCTGAGGTCCGGGAATCCGAAAACGGAACGAAAATGGGGAGTTTCATCCATCTGTAGTTGCAAACAGGGGCTGCCTGGGAGGCAGCCAATCACAGATGATTGTTTTTTTTTTTTTTTTAAATGCAACGTTTAGGTCAGGGCAGGGTGAGCTACATTATACTTAAAGCATTTTGTCAGTACAACTATCCATCGCACAGGATGGATCTGGATGGTGGGAGGGAGGTGGGAAAGGGCTCCCCTGCGCATGCCTGAAACAACTGAGAGGACTCATCAGAGGCAGAAACCTTTCCCACAGGAATACAGCTACTACTTTTCTGTTTTCTGGACTTTAGAAAGACAAAGCTCATTTTTAATTTACTCAGTGGGGCCAGTAGTAGGTTAAATTATAGTTTTAGAGGAAGACATGCCCTTTAATATTGTAGTAATCTTATGATCAATGTTATGTGTTAAATCACTTTGGAGTTTAAATTGTTTTAGGATTTAAGGCTGATATTACCAGAAGATATTTCCGGCTGACTGACTGGTCGGTCGGCCGAAATTTTCTGCTGGTGTAGAGTGGCCGGCCGCGACCGACCTCGATCGTTCGTTCAGACGAACAAACGATCGGAAATGTCGGTAAATTCAGATCGATCATGCGGTCCCATAGGGACATGTCGGTAAATTCCGATCGATCATGCGGTCCCATAGTGCTGTATCCCCAAATGTCGCTATTTAAATAAACATGCATACATACATACATACATGCATGCATACATATATACATAACCGATGTAGTAACATCATGTTAAGGATAGTATCATGTAGGTTGGCCAAATGTGAATCACTTAAAATGGAACCTGGTGCTGATTTTTCAGGGCTGTTTAAGGAGACACCTAATGCATAGATCACGTTAGTCATGTTAACCAATTAAAAAAAAAACACATGATTTTAAGATGTAGTTTTCAGTGACTTTGTGTGTTTTGGAACAGTAACCCATGCAGCTGCAACAGTGCTATTCAATATAGCGATTGTAGCACTTTTTTGCACAAATTTTGCCTGTTTTAAATTACTACTGGTCTGTATAATTAGGTACACTAGCGAGCGATCAGCAGGGACAAGTCACTGACTGTCATGGCGTGATTTTCTGGCACGTCCATCATTCAGACAAGCGGACATCATTCACAGTTGCCCGCAAAAAACAGCAGATTTTTCAGGACAACCAACAATATGCAGGAATATTGGTCGTTTGGCCTCAAAAATTGCATGTTGTATACCCAGCCTAGGCAGGAAGTAAATGCCCTCTTTATACTTGAGGCTATGTTTGAGGATTAAGCCTGTGCTTGAATTAGCCTTCACTTTAAACTGACATTTCACTGATTAATTAACATATATTTACGATGGTCTACACCACCTATTTTAGAATTACTACACTGAAATCCAACATATTCCATCTTACAGATGGGTCAGTTAACAAAACAATGTGGAACAACCCCCCCCCGCTAACTTTTATTAAAGAGCCGTTTTCAGTCAGACCTTGGGAATGTTTGTTTTAATTTGTTTATGTCTTGTTGTGGAAAATAATTATAGATCAACTATATAATTGTGCATTAATAATCTAACATTTGAGGTGTGGACTGCATACTAAAATAACTTAATATCTAGGTCATAGTATATTTTATTTTTGCAGTTATGGGCTTTCTGACATTTACTAGTGTGTACAGAGATCAGGAGGCTTAGTTGAACTTTATGTAATTGAGAATTTAGACATTTAATAGGGTGTAGATAGTCAAACTTAAAGGGCATCTACATTATAGTGAAACTTATACATTGCTCCAATCCAGACATAAAAAAAGGTTAGTGTATTCTGCCTTATCCTTACTTTCCTCTGTGGCTCTGTGTTTGCACACTGTCTGATTATCATTTACTGCAGAGCTCCCCACTCCCCCTCCCCTCTCTGGACATCTCCCCTCCCTTCATGTAGTCCGCCGGTAAATTAAGACTGTGAAACAAGCCGATCATGCGCATTAATCCTCCTACACATGACACATCACTCTAAACTTTGTAAACAACAAAAAAAAAACTCTGTATGTAAGCCTGTAGAAAGCAAGTTTCTCTGTTGTTCTGGTTGAGTTAGGAGAGACCCGAGTCCTGTCTTATCACTATGCCAATAAATAAATAAATAAATAAATTGGTGAAAGCTTGGGGAGGAGGGGGACTTCTCCTTCCCTTTAATTCTCTTTTTAACCCAGGATTTGCCAAGCATTTTAGTGAGCAGGAAGGAGTCATTGGGAGACTTGCTGTAAAACTTGTGTAAGCCTACACACTACACCGGGATGCAGTTAGGGGATTTGATTGACCGCTCAAGCAGGAGTGGTGTATTGAAATCTTTTAACTTGTGTATCTCAGGACAGAGGAGGAAACTGAGGAAAATGAAGGTACTCTGGTGGTTGGGGGGAATTATAGAACACATAGAAAGAAACAAACAAACAAAAAATTCCCACTATACCTTCAATATACCACCCCCCAAAAAGCTTGAAAATAAGTTGAATGTATTTTTGCAATTTACTTTAATTATTTTTTTAATATAGTTTTGAAGATATTTAAATTGTGATATGGTAACTACATCACCATATACCCTGCATTTCCTGCTTCCTGCTCTGAAACCATGTGACAGTCCCTCTTCCTTGTGTCTCCTCCTCCTTGTGGGCCTCATGACCCCTCCCACTCCTCCTTCGGTCACTGTAACTAGATCTCTTCCTGGTTTCTACTGCTTTCTCCTGCACTGAACATGTGCCAACCGCAGATTAGAAGGAGGAACTAATATTGTGACAGCAGATTCAGAACCTCCCACCCCCTAACTTTCTGGTCAGTGATTTGTTCATATCCTGGGCTGTGCAGCATGTTGAGAGTTGGATGATGGCTCATTTTAAAGGTAGGAACATGACCTTTCGTCTAAAAACTTATTTGGAGACCACAGTTCCCCTTTAACCTGTGATGACTTAGGCTGAGGCCCCACTGCAACGCACAAGATCACAAGAAACACGCTTAGATTTTTTTGCGATTTCTACAATAATCCTAAATCACGACACATGCGATCTGCAATGTAGGTGGTGGTGGGGGGGCTGCATTGCCTCCCATTGGCATGCAAGTGGCAATCATATTACAAAATACAATCCATCCCGCGGTTAATGGGGTAATGGGGATAAGGCCTTAAAAGTAACTGACCCGGATATTTTCAATGCACTGTTAGCTTTGACAGCATAAAGTAGTGTTGCAGCCGCATTTTTTAACTACATTTAAATTCTTTTGAGATGTTAGAATATAGCAACAAAGGCTGCTCATAACACCTGCCGAATAACAAATGTTAAGCAGAAGCCTTTAACAGCTGTGACAGGCATAATTGGTGTTGCTGCTGTCTGTGACCTTCTGAGAGCTATTTGATGCAGGCGGATTAGACAAGGTCTGTTTACATTGGAGAAGTAGCGATTGCGTGGGGATATGATCAAATTATACAAATATATAAATGGGCAATATAATGAACTCGCTGGTCCATTGTTCACTAATAGATCATATCCGAGGACTCATAGGCTGGGTACACACTGAGGGACTATTTGTCCCGACCGAGCGCTCGGCCGGGACAAATGTCAGTCGGTCGCGGTAAATTCTGACGTGGCTGAAAATGCAAACGAGCGACCGAGCAATCCCATAGGGAACCGCACGATCGATCATAATTTTCCGACAAGTCCGATCATTCATTTGTCCGACCCGGACGAACAATCGAGGTCGGTTGCGGACGGTCGCCCCACACCAGTCAAAATTTTTGACCGACCAAAAGTGCCGTGAATCGGTCAGTTGGACGAAAATATCGGCTGGTGTGTACCCAGCCATAGACTACAAGATTGGAAGAAAAGAAGATTCATCTTCAGGTTAGGAAAGGTTTACAGTGAGAACGGTGAAATTGTGGAACCTACAAATGTGGTAATGGCAAATTCATTATAGCTTTATGAGGGGGCTGGATACATTTCAAAAACAAAAAAAATGTATTAATACATATAGTTCTTGTTGATACAGGGATCTCTTCTGAATACTATTTGTAGTCAGGGAGGAATCCACCCCTATTTCATCTCCAGTGCTATGTTACTATGTAGCAAAATATAGGATGTTGTATCTGCCTTAATCGCTCTCACATTTTAAATTAAGCATCTTAAGTCCACCTCTTGCGATCATCGGCAAACTCTTCTTTACTTTCTACTTCTGTGCCGTGGGCTGACCAATAGGAAGGCATGCTTTTTAATAAGCTTGTCTTCCTGCTAGGATTGCCTCAGGTCAAGAGGTTATAAGAACTGCAAATGGGACTGGGGTACATCTATACAAAGGTCTAAACAAAAAGATAAATACTAACTTTAATTGTGAAACTTGGTGAAAAATACCATAAAAACGTAAAATAGTGTTACTTCTCTCTATAGTATATTAGGTACATTTTTAAACTTTGCAAAACAGCAACAATTTTCTGCTCCATTGATGGACTTAATATTCAACATAGTTATTTAGATAATTCATGAAGAACATGTAATTGAATATCCTTTTCTTGCAGTTCTGTTAAGGTGGAAATTCTTTATGGTTTAGATAATGTTTTGGACTCCACAATACAGCCATTTTGTTTTCTGTGGGCAGTTATTTTTTGTTTAGCTACCAAACTTTAGAATGACTTTAAAGCACTAGATCCACAACTGCAGTATTTCAAAAGCAATAACGTTAGTATGAGATTGCAGGCTGTACCAGCTTCATTCCCTCCTTACTGACTAGATATGCTTGTGAAGGTTCTCATTCATCCAGGTCATGGTATATCGTTTGTATTCAATTAGATCAACCGGACTTAAGTTCAGTTCTTGAAGACGTTTCGCTAGTCATCCGACTGGCTTTTCTCAAGCCAGTCGGATGACTAGCGAAACGTCTTCAAGAACTAAACTTCAAGTCCGGTTGATCTAATTGAATACAACAGATATACTGACTAGATAGAAAGACATTCAGATTCTCTATAGCAGCTGAAGCTTTGCTATGGCTGTTTTTCTTTTGTGATGTACAAAGTTCACACAGTGAATCCCATCTGATAATTCCAGCCTGCATATCCTGCAGGCAACTAGTTTGTTATCAGAAACATTCTATTGATGTAGACTCAACAAGGTTTACTGTCAAAAAAGTTTTCTAACTTGTAATCCACACCCATCCTTGTTCTCTTCTCCCCTCGAGACTGGGTGTAGAGTAGTACCTTATCAGATACATACTCAGGGTTATTCAATAAAAGTTCTTATCGTTTAAAATGGTGCTAAATTTGCCCCAACCAATCAGATCTTATTTAACATTTGAAAGCTAACATCTGATTGGTTGGGGCAAAATTAGCACCATTTTAAATGATAAGAACTTTTATTGAATAACCCTGACTGTATATTCGGCTAAAGCTGGGTGCTTTTCTGACATTTCTTTGCACATTATTCAGCAGATTCCATTAGAACCTTCCTGTAATAAGTGAGCAAATGCATACTCTCGATCCAATGTCCCTTATACTCTGTAAAGGTAGGACTGTGCAGATGTCCGCACATGCAGCAATCAGCATCAGGTAGCTATTCTAAAGCAGCTAGTGGATTTTTTCTCTTCTGCTATTTACATTGGAGACAAACATTCTGCATACAAATATGTGCCATCGTGTATCAATTAAATATCTCTGTAGGGATGGAAGGAGTTTATTGTTTAAAGATTTTCCTGCAGCTGACAAGCTGGGTGCACTCCACTCAATCCTTTATCCTGACCGACCGTTCACCACTAGCAAAGTGTACACAGCCTTAAAGGAGAATTATACTCTTGCAGTAACAGACTTCTTTCTGGCCCCTCCCACAGTCATTGTCACTAGACATTCTCACACGGCGGACCTCAGCATGCCTAGTGTGGCCAAGCATTTGGACAGATCGCGCATTAAAACAGATAACTGTGGCCTAGCCCTTACTGTCTGGATGTTTGCTTTGACATAAGAGCCTGTATGTACCTAGCCTAAAAGGCCATAAGAGAATGTGAGAGCACAGAAAGAAATATGCTTTATACAAATATGTAATCATTACAGGGCATACTCAACTCTGCCACACGTATTGTTTTGCTCTCTAATAAACAGGATCCCAAATCTCCTCTGTACCGGACAACAACCTGGCTCCCCGTTAAACAGGGCATTGTATACAAAATCCTTCTCCTAACTTTTAAAGCACTTCGCTCTGTTGCTCCTTATATTTCTTCTCTAGTGTCCCCATATGTTCCTGCCCATACCCTCCACTCATTGCAGAACCAGCTCCTGTACAGACCCCCCTTCTGCTTCTCGCCTTAAACCTTTCTCTCTTGTGGCTCCCATCCTCTGGAATTCTATTCCCACTCTCTTTACGTCAGGTTTAACTCTAGCCTTACATCCTACCTATCTGGAAACCAGCACAGTCTTTAATTGTTTTATTTGCACTGCTTATGTCTCACTCCAGAACTTATACCCATTCCATTGTATCTGTATGTTTCCCACCTAACTAGATTGTAAGTTCTATGGGGCAGGGACCTCCTTTCCTCTTGTGGCAAAGCTCTAGCACTTCTATTTATATATTTTTGTACTAAAATATCTATGTATTTATCCCCCTTGTATGACCTTATTGACTTTATTGTATTTTATTACTGTACAGCGCTGCGTCCCCAAGTGGTGCTTTATAAATAAACTATACATACATACATACATACATACATTAGAATTATCCTGCTTTAACCCAATTGACTGTCTACCCAAAAGCATAAACCTTAGAATGGACAGGGGGCTGAGTTACAATCCTTCTAATATTAGGTATAATTGTTGCTTTTGCAATAAGTAAAAGTAAACTGCAAGGTTTTTTTACAGTGTATATATAAATCTAATCCATTTGGTCTTTGTGACACAAGGTGAACTGAAGAGGGATCACTAGCACAGGATATTGACTCAGTGTGCTTCCTTCTGTAAAATTTTACTTTTGACAAAACAATATAAATCCCAGATTATTTTCCAGTTTTTATCTTAAATAAGCAGCGAGCTGATTCATTTTCCTAGCAAAACAGGAAGCTGGAAAGTACAATGAAACTATAACATATACCCATTCCCAAAGAAAATATTGATGGAGCTGTGCCGCTCAACCTATTGATACTGTGATAGTCCATTTCCATTGCTGAACACACACAAAATGTATTGTGTAAATAAGCTAAAGCACCGATACACCGCCTTAAAGAAAATCCAACAGGGCAGGAAAAAGTGCCTTACTGATTAACAGAGATAAATAATAGCTACAGTAACAGTTGTTACTGAACCCAGCCTTAAGGTGCCCATATATTACAGCTTACCTGCAGACTGATCCAACGACATTCAATCAATTTCGGAGGAACTGTCTTTACGGATCTTCTTTGCAACCAACGATTACTGAATGGTACAGGGGGTCCTCATGATGTATTTCACAAAGAAGATTACAGAAAGGCGGTTCCTCCGGAATTGATTGAATGTCACTGGATCGGTCTGCAGGTAAGCTGTTATGTATGGGCACTTTAAGAGCTAGGTCCCACTATGTGTGTTGTGTTTTGCTGTCCATTTTGAGTGCGTTTAGGACAATGCATTTTGTCCATGTTCATGTCCATTTGCAAATTAACAGACATGCGTTTTTCTATGCATTTGTCTGCGTTTCCATTCCATTTGCATGTGTGTGCAGTTTTTGGAAAATCAACAGGAAACACTGGAAAAAACGCAAAAAAACCCTGCAAAAAATGTTTGTCCACGTTTTTTTTTTTTTTTTTTTTTACGTTCCCATAGACTATTATTAAAGTGCGATTCTGACATGCACAGAATAAAAGTTTTGCATGCATGCAGATAAAAAATGGACCACATAGATTCGGAATGCAAATTATACAGTGGGAACTGATTCTCACTATTTCTGTTATATTTTAAATTACATTGCGATTCGCAACTATCCAATTTTTCACGCAGTCCTATCGATATTAAGTTATATCTATAATAAATTTTGTTTTTATAAACAAGTGGAATGGATTGACATAATGTTACAAATAATGGATTCATGCTGTTAAAACCTCTTTTTGAACTTTGCATAATAGAGATCTATAGATTTATAAGATCAGCGCCTCTCATAGCTAAATATTTTAATAAAGTAGCTACTTCTGTTTACTGGCTGATCCTTGTTTTTGATCAGCTAGTCAATTTGATGTGAGTGTAATTGATATTGAATGTGACCCTCAATCAATCAAATAAACCTGATCGACCAATTCTGTTTATCAGGAGACGTTCCAGTTCAATCAGATTAACAACTTAGCCCACTTTCTTGATCATCGATAATAAATTGATGATAAGACAATTTGTGTGTGTGTTGAATAACTTGATTTTTATGATTAAAGTGAAAAAGTAGTTCTAGTAAAATACCTGTTGTTTTTCCTTTAGTATGAACAATGGATCTTGACTGAAGAATGAAAATTTTGCGCTGCTAGTGTCTCTTGCAGATTTGCCTTTGATCGCAGATTCCCAGATGTTACTAAGATCACAGAATTTCATGATAGCCTTTGGCTAAATAGAATAATTAAATGGATATTGTCATTATTTACATTTTTCCTTATTAGTTTTAATAAAAGTCTGTTTTGCCTTAAGTTACCTGTAAATATTTTTAGCTTGTGTAGTTTTTTAGTAGTATCCTGGCTTAAAGACAGAATGTCAGGTATTGTTTATGAGAAATAGATAGATAACCACTGAGCTTAGTGCACATGTGCAGAGCTATTGTCTTAAGAAGGCTGCTGCCCTGAAGCATTAACAGCTGTGTTACGGTGCAATAATTGCATATGTGGACCATAAACTCAGTGATTCCCATTATGAAGAGGGGGATCATTTTTTTAACCATATTGTTTATTGCACCATGACACTTGTTTTGTTAGTCCCAGTATGTGGGATGCATTCCATTGCTGGTGCCAGTCTCAAATATTAAGTTACCCTTTGAATTTTTAGTATAAAATGCTGAATCAAATTTCTAGGAGATTGATTTGTTCATGTTAATGATTTTGTTCATGAGCTGTTCATGTTAAAAAAGACTATATGGAAGTTTTGAAGATGTGTTTTTCTGTTTTAAAGTTTTTCTATCTGCCTGTTGACCATCATTGCCTTTTTCTGAAACTATGTAATATTAACAACATTTTGTGGATCAAGTGGCAAATATTGCTTAGTTGCTGCTAAAAGATGATTTAAGGAAGCTTTACAATATTGCTGGAATCAAATGCATCTGTAATTCTATTCTTGAGCCAGGTGTTTTAAATTTTGGCCTGAAAGATGTGAGGTCATTTACCAGCCAACTCTAGCAGACACAGTTTCTTTATATTGGGTTGGGTGCAGTTTGGGCAAGCTGGTTCTTTAAAGCGTATCCTGCTTTTTTCGACTGTTTTTCATGGCAGAGGCCCATGTTTTCCAGCCATTTGCAAATAGTGTCTGTCTGGCAGGATTTCCTGGATATAGCAGACAGTGGGATAGCTGAAGGCCAACTTTTTAAACTTATTCTATGAGATATAATTTAATGCAGCTTTGGTTCTTTATTAGATCTTAGTGTGTTTAACTTCCTATCAAACATCTTTTTTTGTGTTGAGGAAGTAAAAATGTGTAAGTTAGTGATAAATGCAATGTTTCTTTTTAGGTAAATACCTATTCGTTTATTGTTAGTCGGTCAGTCCAAAAAATATGGTCAAGATTGACCCATGTGTATCATGCCTAACAGCCTTATAAAATGTATCTTCCTATCAGTCAAAGCCTCTGATGTTTACCCCCTTCCCTGTTTTATGGCTCATTATTCTCATTGTGCTTTATTATGGTGAAAGAGAGAATCTCTCCAATCGGCTACTTTGTATTCCTTAGAACGGAGAGGAAGGTACTCCTCTTTTTTTTTTTTTTTTTTTTTTTTTTTTTTTAAATCAGTATTTTGGTTAAAACTCTAAAATAAATTTATTTATTTTAAAAAAAGTAAATTGGTTGTTTTAAAAATAGAACCGTAAAAGAAACTGATATTACTCGCAATGCAGTCTGCATGCAGAGATAGTTTCCCTAAAGTTGGGTACACGCAGTACCAATCTGCTAGATCCTGTCTGTCATCTTTGCAACTGTGTGCAGCCACATCTTTCAATTGTTCTATAAAAAGTATAGGGAGATCATTTGTGACTGCCATATTCCTTATGATCACTGCTGACTCACTATAGTTTAGTACATGGGGCTAACTAGTGCTTCTGGGGTAAAACTATCACTGAGTTATGGAGGATAAATCCTGGTTAATTTGGGGTTGGGAAAACAATGTAAATCATAGTCAGTTTCTTTTACTCATTTAGGGCACGGCCACACTGCGCCGCAAACACAATCGCACACGGAATCGCATGAGATGTCATGTGCGATTTTGTCGCGTTTGCGCATGCATTTTCATTAGGTATAGGAAACCACATGCGATTGTGATTAAAAATGTGGAATGCAAATGCAAGACACCCTTAAAATGTGTGTTTTCGGTGCATTGCCGCGTTTCCAATGATCTGAAAAAACGCAAAAACAGAAAAAACGCTGCAGTGTGGCCTAGCCCTTACTTTTAAAATTGCAGCATTGCAATGGTACTGACGACCATTTTTAAAGTTTTACATAATGACAAAATTATTAATTTGGCTTGATTTTTGTTTTCTATTTCTTCTTCTGTTTTATTCTTCTGCTTTTTTGGACTGTATCTCCTCCCACAGCTTTTGAGCTAGAGACATAAAATTTTGTATAGACATGCAGGGAATGTAGGTGAAGTGTACTATTGCCTAGCTAAGGAATCCACAGAAGCGTTACAACGTTATCGGCTAATTACGGGACATTTTTCCCCATAGACTATAATGGTAACAATTCTCAAATGTGGATATTTCAGAACAGTTGTTTCATGATCATAAACACAAATGCTGATACCCCCACCCCCCCACACACACAGGTACACCCACCTACTGACCTACCTTTCCATTTCCATGGAAGCCTTAAAGGGTAACTATAGTCAAAAAACAAATTTTGATCAATTATTAATAAAAGTTAGTTTTATTAATGCCCCTCCCCTCCATTACTGTTGCAGCCATACCTTAAGGGTAACTAAAGCCCAAAAAACTTAATTTTGACCAATCATCAAAAAAGTTTTTTTTTTTTTATATCCAACCTGACACAGGTACAGACACCAAATGAGCTACCCATTTATTCATGTGGCAACCATATTTAAAGGGTAAGTATAGTCAAAAACACATTTTGACCAATGATCAAAAAAGTTAGTCTTTTATCCCCCAACATCACACGAGTACACACACCAACTGACCTACCCATTCCTGTGACAGCTATATTTAAAGGGTAAGTAAAAAAACAACAATGTCCTCATCATTGCCATTTTTGAGTTTTAAAATTGCAGCACAAACACACATATTCCCTTGCAAAATGCAGCCTTTCAAGCCAAATTCAAGTTTACACTTAAACTTTCCCTTTCTAGTTAAACATTTAAACCTTATGTATTATAAGCAATAATGCACTTTTACAATTAAAAGCGGCCATGGTGTCGTATCCTTATATTTCATTGTAAGGGGCGCATTATCCCTTATAGAATTAAAGGCCATGTCCACCTATAAAAGGAAATTTCACATATAGATTAAAGGGTCACTATACTCACTCAAACAACTTTATATTTTCTGAAACTACAATTCAAGAGAAGTAAAATGGTGGTACTTGAATATTTATTCTCTGATTGCTTTGTCATTAAATTATAAATGTTTAGTGCATGCACCCACCAGGCTAGTGTGCATATGGACTTTTATGTTGACTATACTGCCCCCACCTCCCTTACTCACTGCCTTCTTTTTGTGTCTGCGACACTTATAAATTTTGCACAGCCTCACCATAGACACTGCTCTACGTACACACTTCCCTCACCCTCCCCCCTGCTATCTTTTCTCTGCTGATTCTCTTAATTGTTGAAGAAAGTGTGCTGGCAGGCAGCCACAGATCTTAGTAAGAGGTTAGGGATAAGGCAGATTATAATTTCTCAGTACGCATGCCAAACTTCTCCCGGAGGCCAGGTAGGAGGCAGAGTCCTATATGGACTCTGCTAGCCTCCTGGTGGGCAGTTTTTGGGACTTTGGGGGACTACTACAGGAGAACCCTATGGAGCTGGGATGTGAGGTAAGGATTAAACTACACTACATGGTGGGGCCAGTAGTTGGGGGGGATTATAGTTTTTGGGGTGGACATGCCCTTTAATCTATGTGAAATTTATGTTTATGGGTGGACATAACTACAAGACTGATTAAAAGAGCACTTTACATAGTAACAGAGGTTGAATAAAAACCTACTGTACCAGTCACAAGTTTGGACACTCCTTCACATTCATGCTTTTTCTTAAGTTTATTTATTTTCTTCATTGTATGTAGATTAACATGAAAGTCATGAAAACTATACATATAGAATTATGCCTTTATAAAAAAATATGGCATAACACATTTTGTTTGTTTAGATTCTTCAAAATAGTCACCCTCTAGTAATAATTGGCTGTAATTTCCCTTTACTTAGTTTAATGTTTTTTGGTATAATATGGAGTAGAACAGTTGAAAATGACGATTCACTGTA
The DNA here is from genome assembly GCA_019447015.1 of Hymenochirus boettgeri. NCBI lineage: Eukaryota > Metazoa > Chordata > Amphibia > Anura > Pipidae > Hymenochirus > Hymenochirus boettgeri. The sequence goes on along the minus strand of CM033473.1, from coordinate 228,448,519 downwards.
GAGGTCCTTGCGCAACACTGATCTTAATCACATTAAGAAGGGAAGGAATTCTACAAATTAACTCTTGACAAGACACTCCTATTAATTGAAAGCCATTCCAGGTGACTTCCTTATGAATCTGATTGAGAGAATGGCAGAAGTGTGCACAGCCGTCAACTAGAACAATCTGTGTTTTTTATTTTTGATTGAACAATTAGTTTACCTGGCTGCTGCCCATGCCCATCCATAAAACAGGTCAGGCACATTTTTGGGCACCTATGATGTATGACGCTTGATTTCAACCTGTTTTTACAATCAACACAGTGTGAAGGGGAAATAATTCCTTCCAAATCAGGAGTGTCCCTGGATCAACTTTATATATTAATAACAGCCATATTTATTATTTCATTTTAGAACCTCATCCAGTCTGTTTACTTAAATTCACTTTGTCTCTTTTAACAAAAGTCAGTTAAAATTCACAGGATTTTGTCATTGCTAAGAAAATAATGCACCAATAATTTTCTCTTACCGAGATTGAGATATTGATACAAAGTGCCATATTGCATGTAGAGCCTAATTGCATCTGAAAGTGCTAAATCACAGCTTTATGATACATGGATTGCCAGAAATGTTTAAAGGGATTGGTTTAGCTGAATTTAATAGCTATGGCCTTAAATAGTACAAAAGTGTTAATTAATTCTTATAACTTGTTAAAAGAGATTTTTTTCCCTTTAAAGCAGGAGAACATTTGTTAGGATTAGTTCATTGCAGTTGTAGGAGCTTTGTCAAGCTTTTTCAGGCTGTATTTATGCGCACAAAGAAGCGAGCTCAAGGTCAAATATGCTGCTTTGTTGCCGGGCAGGTGTGAAGTAAATGTGGTACCTTACTAAGCTTTTTCGCTATCCAGTGGGTTCAATATAAATCTTTTAATATATACAGTGTCATTACTGTTATGTGAGGGTTTTATACACCTGGCAGACAAAGTTAAAGGGCATGTCACACACACACACCCCCAAACTAAAATTTTAACTTACTACTGGCCCCACTGTATAGTTTTAAAAAAATCCTTACCTTACTTCTCTGCCTATGGTTCTCCTGCAGTGTTTGTCCAAAGTCCAGGAAACTGAAGAATAGGAGCTGTCTTCCTGACAAAAGTTTTCTGCCTCTTCTGTGGCTGCCGGGAAGTATTGTGACATGCGCAGGGCTATCTATCATATTGTAAAAGGATTTTACGCTAGTTGGAAGGGGGAGCGAGGATGGATCCGGATGGTGGGGGGGAGGGAGAAACATCAAAGAAATGGAGTTCCTGTTTGGGTTCACTGTGGGAGGCTGTACGGGAATGAATAAGGCAAGGACGTGAGGTGACGTCCGGGGCTTGCATTTACACTGAAATGCTCCTGGTCTGCAAAAAAAAAAATATTGTAAAAGGGTATGTATCTCAAAATTGGCTAAATAGATTTTAATGCGGTTTGGCTTGTTTTAAAGCTAGGATAATGGCCGATAACTTTAAAGGAGAACTAAACCCAATTTTGTATACTCCAGAATCTGAAAACAACCCCCCTAAAAACACCAATAAACTATAAAATGCCACTTCAGTAAACTCTGTTAAAGTAAATGTAAGCCTGTTAAGTACTGGATGAAGTATCTGTGTGTATGTGCAGTGTCAGACCACACCTCCTGACCTCAGTCACATGCTTCCTTGCTTTATCTGTCCTGTAAAAGGATTGTCTAGTTGTTACAGTTGGTCACACCCATTAATAATAAGTTTGTGCCATAGCTAAGGACTGAGCATGTGCAGAACATAATGGTCGTTGATCAAACTGTCTGATACTATGCTGAGAAGTAAAGCACAAACCATATGTTATTTAGGTAAATTTCCCAGAGCCTGTATCAAAATGAGAGGTAAGACACAGATTACTGGTTTTATATCAAGGTGTTCTGCCTTCTGGTTCAGTGTTGTTCTGTGGCTTTAGTTGCCCTTTAAATTCTGGTTTTGGGGGTGGACATTCCCTTTAAGTTATTAGAATATACAGACTTATCTAAGCCAATATAAGGTGCTGCCTTTACCCAACCTGTCCCAAATAAATGATCTCCCCCTTTGAAACTGCAGTTCTAATTCATTAGCAGTATGTTTGCCATAGGGTGAATGTCTCTGCCCTTGCCAGCACAATAGTGAGCAATAGAAGAATCCAGCTTGATATTTCTGTGCAAGATTTTTAAGAGCTGCCCTGTTGGCATTTTATCCACTTGGAGCTCCTTCACTCTAGATGCGTTTTATTGCTTTTTTGTGCCTTTTTCTAACAACATAAATTTCAAATAGGAATGTCATAATACTGTTCACACTACTGCGTTTTTGTGCATTGCTGTTTCGTAACGCACTGCTGGCGACAGTTTAGTGCATTAACATACTCAATGAAAATCTATGGGGAAGAGGAAAGAAATGCATGAAAATGTGTTTTTTGCCATTTAACCCTAAAAATGCGCTGCATAAAATAGCATTGCAAAAAACGCTTTAGATCGCAATGAAATTAACTGCATTTTTTTCATGCGTTTTTTGTTGTGTGGTGTGAACGTAGCCTTAAAGCCTCGTACACTTGTCCGATCTTGGCACCGACCTATGACACACACCTGTGGTGAACGGCCATTAAGGACGATAATACACAAGGGTGACTATCGGGCGAGACTGCAGTGTGTTGCGTGCTTTGATTGACAAACGCCCGTTTTGGACGATAATCGCATGTGTGTATGCTTTTGGTCAGGGTGGATCAACAAGTGACTGAACACATACAACTCTCAAGCAGTTGTCTTGCAGGGTCTGCCTGACCTGGGCTTGTCAAAAACTTCTCCAGTCTCTTCAAATCTTTTCTTTATCCTCTGATCTTGAAGCTGAGAGACATTGAAGGTGTGCGCCACATCAGCAGTAGATTTGGTCTTCAGCCTCTTTATAATCAACACTTTAGTCTCAGGGTGAATCTTAGGCATGTTTGGAGAGGTCTATTTGCAGTTGATGTGAAGGTCTAGCGTACTGGGGTTCTTTTTATAAACACCTGACACCTAATTGATCCATTATTAGTCACAGGTGAAGCCCCTATGACAAGACAACAACACTTATGTCTTTGCAAAAATTGACTCAATGGGCTTTACCAAGCTGTGAATATTAGAAAACATTTTGTTAGTTTCGTTTTGCATTGAAACATTATTACAAAAGCTGTTTGGGGTAAAATGAACCATTTCTTGAAACAAAATCTGCATTAGAATTATTGTTAAGCGGCACTTCAGGTCTATTTGTACACAAGCAACAAGACTTTTGTCAAAAACCCCTAACTGCTTTTGGTCGGGGTGGATCAACACGTGACTGAACACATACACACGTGCGATTATGCCCGTTGGTTGTGGGTGTGCGTCATGGCGGGGGGTCATTGGTTCCACGATCAGATGTGTGTACGAGCCTTTAGAGAGAAGTGAGTGGTCACAGTGAAGCTTATTTGCACAGTTTGTTCCTGCACGAGTCATCTAAAAAGTGCTTTAGGTCATAAACAATATATTTCACCATTTCAACAACAATAAAGTAATTCAGACGGCAATAAAACATTTACATTCATGATATGGTTCTGGATGTTTCTCTTTTTTTTTTTTTGCCAGTAAAACTTACTTTATGATTTTTAGGATCTAATAGCAGTTAGAAAACACCAAGTACAGGCTCGTAGCTCTGTTGCTTGTTTCTCTTTGAGTATCGCTTAATGTCAGTACTGACCCTGAAAGAGAAACCATACAGAAATGTCACCATTTCCCTTTTGGGATCAAGCAGCAAGGCAGTTAATCTTTTTCACTACTTTAACTTTGGATCGCAGCGAGTGTTGTTGCTTTGCCAGTTTAGCACAAATGCATTTGGAGCTGTGGTGATAATTTTCCACAGAAGGGACTTGCTCTGTCAGACAGCTGAACTCTCCAAGACCTCATCTGGTGGAAACTCTGAGCAAAGGGAGAAAAATCAAGTTGTCACTGACATGAAAATATGGTCTATTGAGATTTCAGGCTGATCAGTCTCTCAATATCTAATGTAGTAACATTTTCTGTAAGTATTCATACTTTACTGAAACAGAGTTCTGTGATAATTAGATTACTGGCAATGCAATTCTGTTTGAATAATTGGCCTTGGGATCCTGGACTTTCTGTAAAGTTAAAATTTACAGGTTTTTGTCACAAAAACATTGAAATTGTAAACAAAAATACGATTTGAACCCAACAAAGAATTTTTTAATTTTCAACTTTTCTTCCATGAGTTTCGCCTTTAGACAGTGAATTTTAATCACAATATCCCGAGTTTTTCTACAAAGATTATCACAATTTTAGAATTTCTCTACCAGAGAACAGGGAAGAGATTGGGTTTGTTTTGACTTGTTACAAAGCTGTTTCTGACTTGTACACACATGGACATGGGAAAATTTGCACTTTCTTTATAGCTTGGAGACCCTGTAATAAAATCAACCATCACCTTCCCAAGCACCAAATCTTCATGTATGAAATCTGCCCAACAGAGCGCAAAAATGAATGGACCCTTGCTACATTAAATCATACTGAGTAATGGATCTTGTTATAGAACCTATTCATTATATTTATAATTTAGCCAGTATGTTTAAAGGGTATGTCCACCCAAAAAATAAACTTTTTATATGTTCTTTATATAATAGCACCAACCTCAAACGCCATGTTCATTTTTCTAAAAATCATTTGCTTTGCCCGATATTTAATTAGATATATATCAGGCTGCACTTCCGCTCCACTTCCTCTTTAGCTGACCCCATGCTGCAGCTTAGAAAAAAAAAAAATCTTCCTTGCCGGATGCCAATCAGAACCCAGCATTCACGGAGAGAGAGGTGTGTGTGTGTGTGTCTCTCTCTCTCTCTCTCAAAGCCAGCTGGCTGCAACATCTTAATCCTGGATTTCGTCTGTATACATAACTTTACTGCTGCGATTGGTTGGTTGGGAAAGGAGGGCGGTATCCAGGGGTCAGAACATTACTGATGCAACTTCCTCTGTGCTCACTGCTGGATGTTAACAGACATGTGCAAGAACATGAAAAGAATAGATGCAAGGTAATGTAACCTGTCTCTGTTCATCGCTGCATTGGTCCATGCTGCGGGATTAAGCCAGCTGCAAAGGTCTGTAACTTTTGAACCACTGGAACGATTTACATGCTGTAAAGTTTGTTTTGGAGCACTTATTTGGGCCAAATAAATATAGAAAGTTAGTTTTGGGGGTGGACATGCCCTTTAAATAAGTATTGACTTATGTCCCTTATAACTTGCTCATTGAAATACAGTTCAGCCAGGAGATTTCTAAGCTTTGTTTCTTCCATCAGAGATCCATCAAAGAAAGCAAAGCTTCAAGATTTATGGTTTAGTAGAACCTAAGTATTGTGCTTGTTTCTCACTTTTCTTTCTAAATGTCTTTAGGCAGGTGAACTATTGACACAAGTAAGTCTATTGAACAGCCAGACCTTTTACAGGCCACAGTAGAACAGCATTTGAAAATGTTATTAGCATATTCAATAAACATCCAATAAAAAAATTCAAACATGCTTGTTTGGTCAAATGAACCAATTTCATTTAAATATCCTCTGTACATTGATATCTCCATGTATTGCAAATGTCATTTTTTAGATGTTTGCTGGTTACTTTTCCACTCTGGGTTTCAATTCAAAAGAGACTTTGTTATAGTTTGTGTCATTGATTAGTGCTTATTCTGGAACATTTTCTTTTTTGAACAGTAGGCCAAGCCAAATACAAGGAGGCCTGTTACAGTGTGCTCATTTTTGTCACTACTGGGACATTAGTATATATGTACAGTTTCTCACAAAAGTCTGTGTATTTTGCAGTAACTCCTGCTATTAACCTAATTTTTAATAGATTAATTGGTGTTAGGAATAGCTCATATGAAAAGCTAAAGCACTCCCAAGCAATATTAAATGTACTGGTAAAAAATAGTTTCACTGAAAAAAGATTTATCATTTAATCAAGACAGAAAGGTCAAAATGTTGTGCAAGACAAAAGTGTAGTCGCTTATACAGAAATCTACTTTACAGCCAATCCAAAAAAATGTCTGCAAATTAAGTAGTGGTGCTGTGAGATCCAAATTTAATATCTTGTATGACTTCCATGAACTTGAGGGACAGCATCCTTGCGGTTTGGCAAGGATTCATACAATTTATTGATGAAATCATCAGGAATAGCCAAGAAAACAGTCTTGCATGCCTCCCAGAGTTCATCAGTATTCTTTGGTTTTGTCTTCCATGCTTCCTCTTTCATCCTACCCCACATATGCTCAATGATGTTCATGTCAGGTGACTGGGCTGGCCAATCCTGGAGCATCTTGATCTTCTTCGCCTTAAGGAACTTCGATGTGGAGATGGAAGTATGCGATGGAGCACTATCCTGCTGCAGAATTTTGCCTTTTTTATGGTTAAGAATATATGAGGTAGCAAAGCTTTCTTTGTATTTTACACTATTGATGTTGCCTTCCACCCTGCAGATCCCTCAGACACACCCATACTAGATGTAACCCCAGACCATGATTTTGCCTCCACCAAATTCATTGTTTTCTGGGTAAATCTCTGCTCCATGCGGGTTCCAGTAGGTCTCCTGAAATATTTGCGACGACTGTGGTGTAATTCAACAGAAGATTCATCTGAAAAATCCACCTTTTGCCACTTTTCCAGCATCCATCCTTTTAGCAGGCTGTGGGGCTTGGCAAATGCCGCACGGTTTTTCAATTGTCTTTGGTTTAGTGTTGGCTTATGGGCACTGATTCGACCATGGAGGCCATTTCGAGACAGAATCCGACAAACTGTTCTGGTTGACACAGGGATTTCAGGTGACCAGGTCTCCTGGAGCTGCAGTTGAAAATGGGCTTGCCTTGGATTTTTGAGCCAACGGTCCTCTCGAGCAGTTGTCTTGCAGGGTCTGCCTGACCTGGGCTTGTCAAAAACTTCTCCAGTCTCTTCAAATCTTTTCTTTATCCTCTGAACTTGACGCTGAGAGACATTGAAGGTGTGCGCCACATCAGCAGTGGATGTGGTCTTCAGCCTCTTCATAATCAACACTTTAGTCTCAGGGTGAATCTTGGGCATGTTTGCAGAGGTCTATTTGCAGTTGATGTGAAGGTCTAGTGTACTGGGGTTCTTTTTATACACACCTGACACCTAATTGATCCATTATTAGTCACAGGTGAAGCCCATATGACAAGGCAACAACACTTATGTCTTTGCAAAAATTGACTCAATGGGCTTTACCAAGCTGTGAATATTAGAAAACATTTTGTTAGTTTCGTTTTGCATTGAAACATTATTACAAAGGCTGATTGGGGTAAAATGAACCATTTCTTGAAACATAATCTGCATTAGAATTATTGTTAAGCTGCACTTCAGGTCTATTTGTACACAAGTGACAAGACTTTTGTCAAAAACCCCTAACTGCTATTATATGTTTAAAAAAAAAAGAGTCTAAACTCTCCTTACAGAAATTCACTCCTGCGGCATTCTCTATTGCCAGCAGCCAATCGCAGCTGCTGGTCTGGCCTCCTGGTTGTAGTTCCGGCAAGCAGTGAGCCATCTCAAAACGCCGCAGGATTGAGGAGCTGTAAGTAGAGTTCTGCTTCATTTTTTTTTAGAAATCTAATATAGCAGGGGATGGCCTAGAACATATTTAAAAAAATTGTAAGGTGTATATGCCCTTTAAGGACCGTTTGTTTATTTTAGTATATTCTTTCAGTCCTCCTTTCAACTCCGCTTTGGAAGGAATTATTGCAACAACTGAAAAAAGGAAGAAATTTACCAATGCCAGGCCAGGTAAACCCAGCAGTTTAGTATCTACCTTTTACACTGACAGACTGACAATCAAAAAAATGACTGGTAGTTTACTGGTAAAGAAATAAAGTTGTGCAACCAACATTTCATCACAACAGTACAGCTGAAGTGTGGATGACAAAAATATTGGTTCTGGGCTATAGAACAGTATTTACTAGTATACTGGTGATTACAGGTGATATTCTATAGCTAATATAATAGACACAGGCAATATTAATTGTTGTCTTGTGTAAGAAGCATTTACATTTGCTTTCTTAAATGGTTAAAGGGAATTTTCAGTGGAAAATAATATATATATATATATATATATATATATATATATATATATATATGTAACAAAATTTTTGCAACAAATTTCCAAGAGCCACTCTGGGGCGTAACAGTAGATCCCAAGATCTTGCAGATCCTGTCTGTTATCTTTCACTGATTTGTACTGTGTGCACCCAGCTTTAGATAGCAAACAACTCCTCTGGAGGGTTTTTGGAGACAAAAATGTAACCAACAGGGATGACAGGTCAGGCAAAGTTCTAGTCCAATCATAGATTATTATTTGTCTTGATGAGGAGAGCCATTTTGTTTGTAGTCATAGCCTTTTTAAAGAGACCGCTACGTTGGTGCAGCTGAAGTAAGAAAGAGGTAAGATTCACTGCCTTACATATATATATTTGTTCTGTAATGGTTCTTCTTCCCAGAATGCACACTATCTTGGAATGTTCCTAACAGTAATTTCTACTGATTGGCTGTTGGATGGATCAAACATGCTCAGATCTCTACTGAGCAACTGAATCAACCCAGGCGCTGGGTCTCTACTAGGGGTCCTGCATACAGGAAGTCAGTATTTCGGAAACATTTATTTATACACAGACACAATGCTGAATGGGCATGGTAAGGTCATCTTCCACTATAAATTTATGGTACTTTAAGACTGTTGATTTTTTTTTTTTTATAATTTTTTTTTTTTTTTTTTGAGACCTTACATTTAGGGAAATATTACATGTTCATTATAAGTCCTCACTTGGTGTGAGTTATTGCTTTCCAGAGATAAATCCTTTTCTAAAGATAGAAAGGAAAGTTTAACAGTTGTGTATAGCGACCAGTACAACGTTCCCACCAGTTGTTTTCAAGGGTATATTGAGGAGCCACCCAGAGTGCTTTGCAGCAGCTGTAAATGTGGGCTGCAGGGAGCCTTTTCACAATGTGTGCCAACATTATTTTAAGCACAGTCCAAATATAGACCAAAACAAACTGTTGCTCTGAAAAACACATATCATTCAATGATAGGGCATTCTGCAGAGCGCAGATGTTCTGCTTTGGTCAGTAATAACAGTCTACATCATTGATAACTGTCAGTTTTAGGTTGTTGCTTGAGTGTTATATAAAAAAAAATGTATACTGTATATATACAATATAGGAGGCTATACTTGCTGCTGTATAGTAATATCATGTGTCATAAATGCTGACTAAATCATACTGAGAAATAGGTCCATTTTCTTTATTAAACTTGGTGGGAAATTGTAATTGTAGCAAATGTCAGTATAATTAGTAAATCATCTAACAAGTGCTATTGTGTATGGTCTCTATAACCTGTAAATGGTTGGAAGTCCAAACACGCAGACAATATTTAGCACCACTGATATAGAATCTGGTGTGCAATCTCACCAACCGCTTATAGATGAGATGCACATATAGGTATCTATAACAGTGCTTTTATTAAGAAATAGTGAACACAACGTTTCGGGTTTATGAACCTTTTGTTGGGTTTAATGGGTACCATGCAGTAAGCACGGGTAATCCACATTACACAGTGCATAGAACCTTATATAGCCAATAGAAATTTGTGCATGTTATGTTGCATATGTTTAACTATAAATGCCCTGTATGAAGTTATCATTAAAGGGTATCTCCACTCATTTTTTTAAGTTTTGTGAATCCAGTTCTATTGAAGAACGGGAGGTAAAGGAGCTGTGCCTTACCTTCCGTTCTTCAATAGAACACACAGGAGCCAGGAAACAAGGTAAGAAACTTACCCGCTCGCTCGCTCCCCCGGCGCGTAGTCTGACAGGTCCCGACGGACCTTGTCTTCTATGCGCATAGAAGACAAGGTCCGTCGGGACCTGTCAGACTACGCGCCGGGGGAGCGAGCGACGGGTAAGTTTCTTACCTTGTCTCTGGCTCCTGTGTGTCTATTGAAGAACGGAAGGTAAGGCACAGCTCCTTTTCCCCCGATTTCCATTTAGCGAAGATTGCGGGCGCAAACGCGAGCGCAAAATGCGTGAAATACGCACTAGTGTGGCCTAGCCCTAAGAATATAGCTGTTGGGGGAACATGCCCTGCAGTATGTGAAAAGTTTAACAAGAGGGTGGACATGCCCTTTAATCTATATGCAGGCAGATTGCAAGGTAATCCTATCACCTGACTATTTTATTTTCCTGAAAATCAGAACAGGTTTGTAATGTTCAGCCCATGTGTACCCAGCACTAAAAAACAGTTATTGATTTTTAAGATTCATATTAACTCACAATCAATTTGGGAAGTTTCATCACCATGGTTTTCATTGATTTGTAACATTACATAAATTTGTCTTATGTAACCATTGTGGAGAAAGGGTGCAACTGCTGAAGTTGAGATTTTTTTTTTTTTTTTTTACTATTTGCATTGCTTCCTTTATGTTGGAATAGGACACTCAGTATTTGCTCTGCAAATATTTACTTTTCAATTTAGCCTTTAATGAGCCCTTACTTCTGTTATATTAGTGCTGTGATATTGCATTACATTAGACTTGTTAGTGCTGTGCTTCTTTTGTCTGCTCTATGAATCTCTGCTGTAAGTGAGTGTTTATTTGGAACTTAAGCCTAGAGAGACTTCTACCTTGATGTTTGCTCCATATACTTCATGTACATTGAGTGCTTGCATGGCATTTGACCAAGGTGCATGCTGGTCCTGTGGAATTTAGGTGGTAAGATTCCTATATGAAATTCTTTTGTTAAGGAATTTAAGGACATAACCATGTGTTCTTGAAGTATCTTACTTCCCAATAAATGAATATGCATTATATGATTTTAGATGTACGGTATATAAATCCTATTTCAGTCGCACATGAATTAAGCCTATTTTATTCTAGCACAAATGGATTTTGTATGTTTTTCTTCTCTCTGACAGATTGTCTAGAGTTGTGCAGCCCATTAAACACTTCCAATCTGGTCAGTTATAAGAAACCGGATACACTTGTTCTTTTAGCTCTCATAAATCTAGGATGGGCAACCTGAAGCTGTTGTTAAGCTGCTTTTCGCTTTTGGAGTACCGTATGCTGGTATCAGATCAATAAAAAATCAGTAGGATATGTTAAAAATGCCTGCAGTATAGCTGTGCTAGTTTGATTTACTAAGTGAGTGATTTCAATGTAATTAATTTGGTAATCCTAATAATGAATGAATCAGCTATTAAAGGGGCATATACATGCTTTTGATTAGTGTTGCTATTTGATATGTCCATATGCTAATATAGCTAGTCTTTTTATGTTTTGTTTATTTAATGCAGAGTACACCATGATTTGTTGCACTTGGCAAGCCACTAAATGGAGTGATTTCATAGGGGCAATATACATTCTATTCAATAGACCTTAACTTTACTGTGGTTAGACATGCTTCAAGACAATGAGCTGCTCAAGTAATATATTAAAGTGAATGCTCACCTCCAATATCAAAATTTGTATTGAAAGAGCAATTATACCGAAAAATCGATTATTTTAAATTAACAATAACTGGAGACTATAATTCTTATCAACCGCCACTGTATAATTTTTTTGTTGATCTGCCCCCTATTTCTTTAGATTTCCAATCTAAAACTTCTTATATTTCAGCTGTCAATCAAGTTCCTTGCTCTCAAAAACTATTCTTCTGTGACTAGTTTTACTGTAGCTGGATTGGTGACAGAGTTTTGACAGTTGGAATGCTGTATGCTGTGTGCAGGCTGGACAGTTGGTTTGTGGGGAAAAAGGCAGGTCGGGTGGAAGTGGGAGTGGTTAAGAGGGAGGGGGGATAATGATCCTAAACAAAATGTGTGCTGGATCGAAGGCATGCAGCAACACAGGCAAATCAGAGTACGTGCTACTTACATGTATTCAATTATAGATAAATATGAGGCAGTATAGTGTCCTTTTAAGTAGAAGACCCCCCCCCCCCTGAAACCTAGGATCCGTTATACTTACCCTTTTCAATTCCGCTTTTAAAATAAGATATTCTGACTTGTACGGACTGTAGCAGGGATTTATTTAGTGTTCTGAAAATAGAATTCTTAAAACCCAATCTATTATATTCCTAGAAAGCAGAAGCACCTGGAAATAAAAGTCCTTTTTGAATTACTGTAATTTCCTTTTACTCAGCTGGCTACCCAGACAATTATTTTAAAATAAATGGTAAAGCTGGATAACTTAATTGTCACAATTAGACTTCAAATTCTAACAGAAACTGTTATGGTTTGGTACTGCACACCTAAACAAACCTCCCTTTACTGATCCAACTTGAGGATTAGTTAGAAGCCTCCCTGTACAGCAAAACTGGGATTGGTCCTTTGGAAGAGCCTACTAATATGTACTCATTCTGCCAATATAGGAAGGCGGGATGCACACTCAAAAGAGAATTTAACAGCAAACTTTCATTTATTAGTGCTCAACATGGAAGTCGGTACACAATTTTTCGGGGGGTCCAACCTGAGGAAGGGGGTTGGACCCCCCGAAACATTGTGTACCTGACTTGCATGTTGAGCACTTAATAAATGAAAGTTTGCTGTTAAATTCTCTTTTGAGTGTGCCTCCCTGCCTTTCCTATATTGACTTGATACTTACCTGATGTGGCACAGGCTTCAGGTAGTGCACCTTAAAAATCTACCTGTTGGGAATCCACAATTTGTTGATATTTGGATGTACTCATTCTGCCCCTATTCATATAATGAAAGTCAATGGCAGCCACCAATAATTAGCTATACAAAAGACTGAAAGAAATGCCCTGATGTGAAGATTGGTTATTTTGATGGCGTACATGGACATATTTTGGGGAAATTCCCAAAAATCTGATGGGCCAGCATTAGTTTTTTTTTTTTTTCCTGGGCACCATTGGTATTGCAACCTTCATTCTGTTTCAGATGAAACCTCTCTGCATTCCCTGCCATCATGTTGTCTAAAATTGTAGTTTCCTTCTGTTGGCATTGTTGAAATTTAATTTCCCTTTTACATTTAATAATTTGTTTACTCCAGTTTTCTATTGGAACTACAACTTACTCTGTGTTTTGTTAGTTCCAGAATAGCCGGTTTTTCATCTTTCCTTGGGTGCAGGCTGGGTAGAATTTCCTCCTTTTCTTCACAAGACTATTAACATACAAGTGCCCCAGTCAGCATTTCTAAGCACCTGGCGGGTGATCTCTGTAACCTCCTGTCGAGTCTGGGTGTGTTTTTTTAAGATCTAGTTGGCTTAGTACATGGTGAGCAGGCTCCTACATGTACAGTCCTGACAGTGAAACTGCTTAAGCAAAGAAAGCATTAACAGATATGTTGCTCTAAACAGATTTCTTTTTAAGACATTAGGGGATGTAATTTATCTAAGCTCACCTAATACACCTGCAGTGTGTGTAGTTTGGACAGGTGACAGTCTTGGGATTTTCTTGAGTCTTGTTGACCTAAAGGATTTTCTAGGATGTGTTAAGAAGTACATTTTCTCTGCTCCAAAAGTGCTCCCACATGTTTATACCATACAGTATAATGCTGTGTATGCTTTTACATATTAAAGCCAGCCACACAGATGGATTTCTGATCTGTACATCTGATTGATTATTCCCGATTAAATTGCACCATCAATTGTCAGCAGATTTCAACTTGAAAGTTGTTAACAAGGCAGTGACTAAGCTAAACATATTTTTTTTAAGGAGAAATAGTCTCAAGACAACATTGTCCCAATAGACAGAGCACATTCACAAACATACCACAAGCTGTGTCTCGCCTCTCCCTTTGCTGTGGCTGTTGGATGATTCTGGGGACTCTACCCTGCAGCTTGTGCATTTACTTTGTCTTGCTAAAAGCAGAGCTCTTACCTCTAGACTAACAAAGAACCTACGTGGCACTTTAGTACATATGGAACTTTATCTTTTACTATGAAAATTATGTAAACAAAAAAAGGGGGTAAGTCTGGGGATTTGAACTTGTGATCTTCTAAACACTCTTATTTCTAAAACTGATGGGTGCCTTACCAGGTGCGCCACATATGCGGTGGTGACTTAAACACGTTTTAGGAACGCGGCCCATGAGAAATTCCCAAATTTTTTTTGTTTCCTTTATGTTCCTAGCAAAAAATAGTTTGCACACGTACCAATTTTATATGGTAGCTCTACTGGGATAGTGGTATAAAGCTTTGCTTTTAGCAAGACAGAGTACATGTGTTTGCAGGTTCAATTCCCCACACTTATTTATTCGGAAATGTTAATATTCTGTTTCTTACATCCATGCTATCAAAGAAATACACTGCAACAATAACTTGCTTTTTGTGTAAAAAGCAAAGGAATATGTCATTGTTAGGGACAGGAGTATTTAAATATGTAACAAAAACTGCATTGAAATCCCTGTTATGTGTCAGGTAGAAGGAGGATCTTTGTGCTGTTATATGATTAGCTGTCAGCTTCTTGGAAGCAAGTCTGCAGCTTTCTTGTTTTGATCTGTTGAGCACTACAGAGCATGTTAAGTGTACTGCATACAAATATTCCACCTAACGTTGCCTGAACACATGTGACCGCCGTCGCAAACTCACAATCTGATTCCGTCAAAAGTGGATCATGAGTTTGCTTGTGAGGCCATACAAAGGAGCGATCGTGTAGCATATACTTTTATAGCACATGATTTTCCATTTGGGACATAGATACACACAATTGTTATTGGCGCACCTTTAAAGGGCATGTCCACCTCCAAAACTATAATCCCCCCCCACTAATGGCCCCACCATGAAGTGTAATAAAATCCTTACCTCACATCCCAGCTCCATATGGTTCTCCTGTAGTCTTCCCCCAAAGTCCCAAAAACTGCCCACCAGGAGGATAGCAGAGTCCATATAGGATAAGTAAAGACCAGGGCACTTTCTTAAAAGTTGATTTTATAGCGGTTGGGGCTGGGGGAAGGCATACTATTATATGTGGAAAATTATTTATAAGGGTGGACATGCCCTTTAAGCTTTTTTACTTATTTTTTTTTCCTTGTTGTCAAGTTGAATGTAGTGTTTTTTTTTATCATTCCAAAGCCTTGGTGTGGTAGTTTGAAAAAAACAAAAAACTTTCCTTTCACGTGCACAGGTCTTACCCTGAATTTTTTGAATTACCTTGGGTAAAATATTAAAGAAAACATACTAAAGTACATATGATGATTAGGAGAGCATGGAATGAAAAAATAGCGATGTGTTACTGTTAAATAAGTCCCCACTCATCCACGTCCCACTAAATGATGCATCACATGGAACATGTTTTCACAGCATTACATTATCTGCTCGGAGGGGGGTCTGGTGTTACAGTGAGTGGACTGTCAACAGAACATAATGTATTGGTCAATTCTCTTATCACTTTGTGACATCACCATTGCCAACATAAATGCTAGGGTTATGTGTTGAAGGACTATAAAGCTGGATAAACACTTACAATAATTCGGCCCGACCGACCGACATTTCAGTGTTTTGGTTGGTTTGGGCCGAATTATTGTATGGTGTCTCCGACTGATCGCTTACCATTCCTTCGTCCGAATCGGACTGGTCAGAAAACCATGACCGATCGTGCGGCCATCTATGGACCACACAAGCATACACGGGTGCTTTTGCCGCAACCTACAGTCCTTCCTCCTGGCCGACCGGTCAGAAGCCTCAAACGGTTTGCCAGGAGGAAGAATTGTATGGTGTGTACCCACCCTAAATCATGTAATCCAAATCTCTAATCCCCTTTCAATAATAGCGTTAGCGCACGTTATTTTCGCATTTGCGCTTGCATTTTTGCTATTTTTAAAGCGAAAGCGCGATCGATTGCGCGGAAAAAATGCTCGCAGCAGAACGCGACCGTGCGAAAAACGCACTAGTGCGGCCTAGCCCTTATGGTATATGAAGAATTGTGTGTACTACCTATACTGTCTTCTTATAGACATGACTGAATAAAATGTAAAAAATAAATGTTAAAAGGAACATACGAATAGTAAAGGACGAGAACTTTGAATTTAGTTTATTCTCAACCAAGAAAATTATTGCCAGAAACATCAAACGCATGCTGTAGACACACAGGCTAACTCTGGCCAGCTATTCCATTCAAACAGACTACCGATCAGTAGATTTTTAGGAAGTGACATTCAAAATACAATCGCACAAAATACAATTTATAGCTTTCCATGTGTGAACCAGGAAAACCAATTATACAAACTGAGAATAATTAAGTTTAATTACTTTACCACTAATAATCCACCCTGTTAGATGTTTGCAAAAATAGTCAGTCAGTTAGTCAGTCAGTTCTTTTTAAGCCTGTTGTTGGCAGTTTGCGCATGGAGCTTTAAGTAAACCTAGCTGCGGAAGCTGACAGGAATAGAAACTCACTATTTTATCACCTTTGACATGGCCCAACTGTGATTGTGCTGCACACTGCCTTTAAGTGGATCCTTCTGAATCTCCTGTCAGTTAAGTTTGTTGCATGTTCACAGTTCCATGGACAAACGTGAATAGTAAATGTTTTTGCTGTGGATTATAGAGTAGCTATGCGATTTTGCTCTGGGATTTGTGACCTGATAGTTATATAGCATGATTTTTTTTCTTTTCTATTTCTATATACATACATCTAATTTACGTCTTACATTGTTTTTACATGTCTACTCTAGCTGTCTCACTCCTATTATAATAAAGGACTTTTAGTATAGTTGAATAGGATTGTTGCACCCCATTTACTAGCACCTCCCCCTATGACAAGGTTTACTAGTTATGGGCCTAGTGCCCTGCTTCTTCTTGGATAACCTTCTTCTTGATAAAGCAAGTTATAAGCATGGGCAATCACGATGGTTTGTTGAATATAAAACCATGGATATCGGGATCTATCGGGCTCAATGAAAAGTTTCAGATGTCTCATCATCGGCTCACTTCTACCAAAGTAGAGGGAGCCAAAAACATCAAGAAGTGTATGTGGGCACACAAACGATTATGCAGTATAGAGGAAACAATTGTTGTCATGTATTAGCGATTTGCCACAAATTCATGATCAAATTCCAGTTGAAGCTGAATTTGTGATAAAGTTGCATGTGTTTGGCCTCCTTAACTGCTGCTGTTTTATTTTGTTGTTTTTATTACCCTTTTTAATCTTATCTAGAATCGCATTTAATTTTATAGCAAAAGCCAATTATTATTTGATTCTAAACTTTATATTACTCTTTTTTTCTTTCACAGCCATATTGATAAAATCACAACATGGCAAGATCCGCGGAAGACCGTGCCCCAGCCAGTGGTTCACCTAAACCACCACCCCAGCACATCTACTCCAATGAGCCAAAGGTCACTTGCAATGTCTCAACCAAACCTTGGTAGGTGCATTTTCTATACACAGATATTAAACTATTGCTTGATCTGTATAAAAAGTAATAATTATTATGGGTAAAGCTGGGTACACACCATGCAATATACCATTCAACCGATATACTGGATGTTTTTTTGGGTCGGCCATGACTGACATCTAAACGTTTGCCTGAATCTGAAAAATGGTCGATCCAATGGGTCAGAAAACCATGCCCTCTATGGACCGCAAGCTCGGTTGCAGCTAATTTTGGCACGACAGACAGTCCTTCGTCCTGGCTGGCCAGTCACAAGTGTTGAACAAGTGGACCCAGCCTAAGGCCCCACTGCATCGGATTGAAAAAATGTTTGTATCCGCTTTTCCACGATTGTCTGCGTTTGCATTTTCTATTTATTACGGTGTAAAACTCAGTAGTGCATTTGTGTCCACTTGTTGGCACTTTTTTCTGCGCACCCCTAGATTTGAATTGAAGTGCAAAGCACACAGAAATTGTTAACTGTTTGTAACTAATTGTTATTTTTACGAACTTCAATGATCTTTAATATGGTACCTGTAATGTTAATATGTTTAAAAGACAAATGAATTGTCTAAGCTCTGCTCCCACCTCAGTTTGGAATCTATTCAAGAGTGAGACGCACTGGTTAGGCCCTGGGCTAAAAGAGGGGGTGGAGCAACAACTATGCGGTTATCCAGCTTAAAAGCTGATACATTGCGCCTTTGAACTAGAGATCATTCCATATACAACACATACATTACTCTGTCTTAGACTGGGTACACAAAAAGCGATTTTTTTTTTGTCCAGACCAATAGTTGCAGTGGCCTATGATTTACTAGCATGTCTGTTCATCCAATCCGGATAAACGGGCAACAGTCATCAGTCATAGCTGAAATCAGCGCAGATTTTCCAGCCGACCAATACACGAAAGTATCTGTTGATTGGGCTGAAAATCTGCCCGTGTGTACCCAGCCTTATGGTTTTACTGGTCTCCCTTCATTGCAGTATATCTATCATATCTCTCTAATCTTATGTATCTATTTATTTATTTATCTATCCATTTGTCATCTGTTTATCTTTCCATCTTATTAAATCTTTCTATCTTGATGTATAAATAAAAAACATAGGCTAAATTAAGTTTCATTTGTTGGCGATGACCCCAAAACTTAAACTTTTCCATGTTGGGAAAAGAAATGGCAGTCGACACCTATGTCTTCATCCTTCGCCTTTTCCTTGTAGTCTTTCTTTTGAAGGCTTGCCATTTGACTAGTGTAACGCTTTAAGCAAGCCAAGTTCGATCCTGGGTCGGCACATTAAATCAGAAACATGTGTTTCTTTCAAGTTCCTATTTTAACATGGAAAATATAGTGTGCTTTGTACTGCCTGCTTTGCTGGCTTGTGCTGCATCTTGGCTTTGTTGGGATATACAAAGTCGCATATAAACATTTCATCAAAAGACTAGATGTGTGACTAAGCAGTATTCATTCCAACATTACTGTAAGCGAATCACACATGAAAAAAAATATCCATGGGCAGAGATCAAATTTATCTCCAAATATCTTTCCAAAGAGGCAAACCCAGGTTCCCACTTTTTTTTGTGTTGCTCATCCATCAATACATACACATCTTTGCCTAGAAAGAACGCCTGTTTATTTTAGATCCCATCTGTTTGAAATTAATGATGGGGATTCTGGAAAACAACTATGACTCACAGTGACTGTGTGAAATGCAGTTACTTCTGGTGCCTTCCAAACAAATTGTAGAAAGCCAGATTAACATAAGCATCTTCTTTCATTTGCTTAGTGAGAAGGCATGTCTGTCTTATAAAGTAGGATGAAGTACACAGCTCTTGTATAATGAGATTCATTCTGGAATCTGCCCAGAAGCACACAGCAAACTACTTGGTATCCTCTGTTGAAGTGTCTCTGAGTCTGACCTTTCAAGAGATTTGCTTTTTTAGTAAGTGATTCTGGTGATCTAGTAACAGGCCAGTTTTACCTTGTGACAGACAGTCTTGAATTCATCTTTCCTGGATTAACCCAAAAGGTAATGAAGCCATCAGTATGATTTTACTTTCAGGCAAACCCCCCCACTATTTCCTATTTGTGGTGTTACAGTATTTACAGTATTATGGGTAATAAGCTTAATAACTGACGATTTAAAAAAAAGGGGAGGCATTGCTGCCCCCTGAGGCTGTGTTCTGCCTCACTGTCGAAACTGCTACATTACTATTGAAGCCTGTGATAGGCTCCATGCAACATACTGCAGATAATAACATGACAAACTTTTGTTGACACTTTTTCAGTGATTTGTTTCTTGCTGTTGTATCAAGTCTCAAAGTTAAACTCATTTTGCTGTTTAAATATAAATAGTGTGGTGCAGTAATGTCTACAGCTTCACGCAATGCCTTGCTTCCTCCAGCTTCTTACAATTTTACATCTGCATCTGCAGAACAAGGTCAGCAATGTGTGAGGTCTAAAAGGTTTGTTCCAGCATGATAACTTTTCTCTTTTCTGTAATAACTTTTTGGTTGCTTGCGATGCCATAAATTTGTAACACACGAGAATTATCTGTTGTATTCAGTTAGAACAGATATAACGTGACCTGGATGAGTGAAAACCTTCACAAAAACACACAAGAATTGTTTATTTAATTACCCATTTTAGGGACTGGGCAGGTTGCAAAATTGTGTACATATGTACTGATGAAATCACTGCTGCATCAATGGTTGCAATGCAGTACTGGGTTTCAAGTGACAAGTAATAAATTGACAGCATGAATAGGGGCCTGCATGCTGGTCAGTGGCTGGCTTGTTATGCTTAAAGGGCATGTCCACCCTTGAAAAAAATTTTTTATATAACATCCCCCTGTCCCCCCAGCCCAATCGCTATATTTTTATTATTAGAAAGTGCCCCAAACTTAACTTACCTTCCCTCTTTCCTCGCCGCCCTCTGCTTGCGAGAAAATGTAAGCAGAGGGGCAGGACCGGCAGTCGTGTCTGTGATTGGCTGAGCAGCAGCCAATCACGGACGCGGCTGCCAGGAGTTCAGTGCGGCGGAGGAAAGAGGGAAGGTAAGTAATGTTTGGGGCACTTTCTAATAATAAAAATATAGCGGTTGGGGCTGAGGGGACAGGGGGAATGTTATATGTAAAGGGTTTTATGCTGGGGGAGGGAATCCTAATCGGGAGGGGGAGAAGGGCTGCAGTACACATGCCAAACTTCTCCCGGAGGCCAGGTAGGAGGCAGAGTCCTATATGGATATGCTACCCTCCTGGTGGGCAGTTTTTGGGACTTTGGGGGGGGGACTACAGGAGAACCATTTGGAGATGGGATGTGAGGTAAGGATTTTATTACACTACATGATGGGGCCATTACTGGGGGGGATTATAGTTTTGGGGGTGGACATGCCCTTTAAAGAGCATCTATACTGAGAGTTTTTAAATTGCCCATTACTGGAAGTCTAACTTGAAATCCTGCACAATGTCCTGTTGCCCCTGTTTCTGCTTTCTGGTTCTTCCAGTTAGCAACTGTCAGTTATGGACTTGACAGTTGACATGACAGCCAATGACTGAATGTTAATCCTCTAGCTGCCTCTTCCCAGCATGCCGAGGCTCAGTACAGGTCACTAAATTGCTCAGTTTACATGAGCCGGCATACAGTAATGAATTCAAGATATATATTTAAGATATATCAAATATTTTAAAGAGGCCATTCTTTCTAAAAGATGTTATTATGAGGGTGAATTTGTCTTTAACTATCACTGTACCATTTTTATGTTGATCTGCCCCTTATTTCTTTAGCTATCTAATCTGAACCTTACTTTGCAGCTGTATATGAAGTGCCTTATTATTATAAATTGTTTTGCTGTAACTAGAATGGCGACAATTGTTATGTGCGTATTGCATGAAGGGAATTTACCCTTTCTAATGCTGCCTCATAGTGATTACTGAGCATGCTTACTGTCATAGAAAGTCTAGTCAGCAAATAAAATACTGGATTGAAGACAGACTTTGCCATTCTTTTTTGTGTGACTGATATACCATTGTGAAGGCCCACCCATTCATTTTGCGATGGTATGTTGGTCTCGGAAAAGAATGGAAAAGTAGGTTCCTGAAGAATTGATTGAATGTTGTGGAATCGTTCAGGTGGTAAGTTACGGCTATTTACATGTAGTAATTTAAATGTCAAGATGAGGCAAAGTAATTTTCATTATAGTTGCACTTTAAACTTTTCATAGGTAATGTTTGTCTGCAAAGCCATATTGTACAAAGGTACACACTGTACCCTTTGAAACAAAATGTTGCAAAATGGGACTAGTTTAATAGAGAAAGTTACATTAGGAAAATCCTTTGCAAAGTGTGGGATTATTTATATGTACCATCATTATAATATTTTAATATTATTATTATAATTATATTACTATCCCCTTGCACCTGTTGACTTTCCGATGGAAGTAGACTTACCAGGAAACCCAAAAACAATGAACCTTTACAGAAATTAGACCTGAAACATTTAAGATCATGCAGCCCAGACTTTTCCATATCCTGCTGGTAGGCAGGCGACACTGTCCTATTGTTCAGGAAGGATACAATGAAATCATTTCAGTAACTGCTCGGAATGTCAGTGGAAAAATACTATTAAAGATTTCTCTTAAAATTGACTGCTTCTATCAAAATAGTGGCCTGGTCTTGATTTGTAAACCCAGATTAGAATGCTAGATGCTGTTTAACTACTACTACCATTATCTTCAGATGTTTTGAATGGCAAGCATCAAACATTGCCACAATAAAAAGCAATTTTCTTTACTTTGTTTGATCTATTTCACCAAAATAAACTAATAACATTGCAGGGAAGTTCTTTTTAGGAGGAATTGGGCTACCGGTAATACATAGAATTTGCAGTTGAAACTAGCACCACCTTACAGTGTTTGTTTTAAGCCCAGTACCCTTCTTTGTGAACTTCTATCCAGGATTTCCTCCCTAAGATGCACATGGAAATGCTAATGTCAATCTCTGTTTACTTAAAGGGCATCATTACTCTAAAAAATCTAATTTTCGGAAATTATACAATTTAGATACAGCAAGATCTCACTACTTCTTTTCTCAGATTCTGAGAAATCATCATTTAAAATCACAGTAATTTCAGGGAACCTGTCACTCCAGAAGCAGAAATGATATTATGTGCCCTAACTCTGACCTCTTACTAGGATTTTTGGCTGCCTGCCAGCACACTTTCTGCAACATTAAAGAGAATCAGCAAAGAAAAGGTGTGAAAGGGGTAGGAAGGGGGAAAATCTTAAGCAGAGCAGTGTCTATGGTGAGGCTGTTCAAAACTTAGTGTCGCAGACACTACAAGAAGGCAGTAAGTAAGAGAGGGTGGGGGCAATAAGCAGCGCTCAATAAGCATTATTAATTTAATGACAAAGCAAACACAGATAAATGCTTGAGTGCCACCTATTTCTAGCTCCTTAGTGTACATGTAAATTAATGTTCCCTCTAAGCAATAAACACAAAGATCTAATGGGAAATATGTACTGTGTTATACAGTGTATCTGCTCACACAGTTAGAAAATTAGAGGAAACATTTTAATAAAGTCTTAAGCACTGATGTGAGAATACTTCATAAAGTGTCCTTGTTGGCTATTATTAACAAACAAATGAAACCAAGTTGGGGGTGGGGAGGGGTGTGTGTGAAAATAGTGGTGTTGGTTTTTTTGCTGAATAGCTATTTTATGTAATTCATTTCTATAGTTAATTTTATTGCAGGCAAGTGTTTATAAGAGTGAAATAGTAAATCAACTTAAGTAATGTGGCCAAGTTTGGAAGTGCATTGATTTAAAATTGGGTTTGTAGTGGGATCCAATGAACATCAGTTGATAAAGGCTAGAAGTGATACTTATCATATATACTATAATCATGGCATCAACACAGCAGGAATATATCTGAACAAAGTAACAATCATTGTTAATGTAGGGGATGGCTTTATGACAAACAAGAACTACATGCTGTGGAGATAGACATCTCTCATATTTAATTAAACGTGCCCTACTGTGACAAAAAAAACTCTTCCAACCACTGGCAAGGTGCCATGCATGCTAGTTCTGCAATTTCTGTATATGTGTTGTGCTTGTTGTTGGTGCTTTGCTGGTCATCTAATAACTGAAATATGCTGCATGAAAATCATTTCAACTAACTATTTGTTTTTCTGTTTTCTTATGCTTTCGTACCTTAAAGCTTGGTAAGTATTTCACTGAAAAAAAAAAATGATGTAATGGCACTTTGTAGTTTAGATCATACTATTAATTGAAAGCCACAAAGATCAGATGTTCAGTTATGCTGCTTTTCTTTATGGTTGGTATGTAAATGGATATTTATGAAGCAATGGCTAACCAGAACGGAGAGCTTCAAAGGCTACCATTTTACTATAAGTTAAAGGTTGGTTAAGAGGATTTTCCCTTATTAGACATATACTTAACAGCTCATATCATAAACTACTTTATTAGTTAGCCACAGTGACTTGGCAGTATAAAGTAAAGTACACAGTATAAATTTTGAGGTAAAGGGATAGTTCTAAAATTAAATGAAAATGGGTTTCCCCTTGGGAAGTTATCTCCAGATACTAGTGCCTCATTGTAGTAGTCCTGGGTCCAAAGCTGGGTACACACATTAGCGGTTTGGGATATATAGGGATTGTCCCTGTATCACTCTGACTGGAAAAATCCCCTCGGTCGTGGTCTGCCCCTGAACTAAAGTGCAGGGAGTCTGCCGTGATCGTAGGGAGTACATATACTTTATATAGAGAGAACGATCTTGACTGTGTGTACCCACATGCACAACCCACATAAATTTGCAGATTCCTAAAATGCTTAAACAAGCTGCACTCCAGCAAGCCACTGCCTCTCAGCCAATCACAGGAGCTGCCGGTCCGGCCCCTAATGTTACTCAGTTCCCGAAAATAACATTAGAGGACATGGGGATGAACACTGGTAAATAAGTTTCCTGCCACTTTTTTACAATTTTAACGTGGCGGTTAGGGTTAGGGGGGGTCCCTTTACTACAGAAATTTTTGAAGCGAACTGTTGGCTACTTTTGCCATGACAGATGATCCTTCGTCCTGGCCGACCTGTCGGAAGTGTTAAGGGGTCGTTCAGGATGCAGGATCTAATAGTATCTACCAGAATTATGGGTTATGTATTTTGCTTAATCTGTCTGGGTACACATCAGCCAGGGATCTTTCAGAAAAATTGCCTGGTCCATATCATTTGACATAATGGCTTAACCCAGCCATTCATGCATGCTTAAATACACCACATGATGGTTCAGGCTAAACTATTGCCTGGTGCACAAGCATTCTTAGAGTATAAACTTATGAATATAATATAGTAAAAAATATAAATATTTGTTAAACTGATATTTAAAAAATAGAAAAATAGGCAATGAGGCCAAACATTTTATAGCATTCACAGATACAAGCTGCTAAACTTCATTTAAAAAAAAAAAAAGTTAAATGTATTTGAAAGGTAGAATGATTTCTAAAAAGACAATCCTTGCTAGTCTCTGTATTTTATAGGCAACTGTTGGTCTCTTTATTTCTGCAATGTGCAAGATAATTGTAATCTAGTAATCTGACTTCTGAGTCAAACAACTAGAGCAATGCAATTGGACTGCTTGTATATAGAATTATTATACAGGCCATGGGCTAGACAGATGGATTTTTCCAAGATTGCACTGTGTTCCACAGTTGTAACCTGGTAACTTGCCATGTTCTGTCCCTGCAGACACTAACCAAAGAGTTAGTCACCCTCCAAATTAATAGCCACTTTCAAAGAGTAAACTACTTTGTGAATATTTCAAAATTTAGCACGGATGCCTTGAGCTTTAGCGTTGCAAAGCATCCGTGCTAGCCACTGAACCCCCATGCTGTTATATTTGTTTTGAAACCATATCAGCAGTAATGGTTATGTACATTGCAGTATTCTTCAGGCATTGGTTAAGGATGCCCTTCAGAGATATGTGATATTCTTTAAAGGGGGTTAAGTTTCATACATTAAGTGCAGCTAATTCATATTCTGTGCACTCCTCTACATAGCATTTAAATTGCTTAGTACAGTGTGAATGGGATTAAGGTTGTTGCCTTCCAAGTTGGGTGGCCTAGGGACACACATAATGCTTTCTTGTTGACTTAAATAAAATGTAACTCTATAGCCTGAGTTTAAGTCAATTAGTGCACTTGTTCGTTAAAGTTAATTGTTACTCTGCATGCAATGCCCCAATTTAGATCATGTATGTAAAAGGTAATTCACAGTTTCTTTTTATCTTAACTAGGAAAAGTACATTTTATTTTTTGTTTAATTAATTAGAAATAATTGTAGCTTTTGAGCTAAGGATCTGAAGATTGTATTCTCATGTAGAAGACAACATAGAGGACAATGTACCAATGATAGCCTTTGGCTGCCATGTAGATGCTTAGTGTTAATGCTGGAGTCTACTACCTTATTTTTCCAGCCTTGTTAAAAGCACCTATGTAATAGCCATAAACTGCTGTTAGGTACCTTATTGCCATCCCTCGTGGGGCACTTGCAATGAATTGTAAGAATGCTCTTAACTATTCTTAGCCTAAAGGTGGCTATACACTTTGCAGATGTTTGACAGATGTTTTATCTTATATCTGCAAGGTATATGAGGCAAAACTGACAAACCATGATGCCAATGTACTAGCACATTCAGCATCATGGTTGGTCAATATGGGCAGAAATTTGCTGTCTCGCTTCGGCTCCCTTTTCATATTGTGGGATGCAATCATTTGTAAACCCATCAAACAGCTGAACTGTTGTTGTGGCAAGATCTTCCGTGGTGCTTTGCAACTAGTCATACATGTTACATACAAGGGTTGTGCATATAAAACTCCTTCATACATATTACATGCAAGGGTAGTTTGTCCGGGAGAAGTTTGGCATGGA
Organism: Hymenochirus boettgeri; assembly: GCA_019447015.1. NCBI lineage: Eukaryota > Metazoa > Chordata > Amphibia > Anura > Pipidae > Hymenochirus > Hymenochirus boettgeri. The sequence continues at coordinate 228,422,163 of CM033473.1, read as the reverse complement.
ACGGAAAGGGCCTTTAGGGATTATAAAAACTGTAATAAGAAGTGTAAGAAAGAAATCAAACTAGCTAAAATTAATAATGAAGTTAGGATAGCTGAACAAAGCATCACTAAGCTAAAAACAAATGTTTTTAAAGTATATTAATAGTAAGAAGATGAGGACTGAGAATGTGGCACCATTAATTAATGGGGATAAGTTAGTTACGGAGGATCGCGATAAAGCAAATGTCTTGAATATTTTTTTTCCCTCTGTACACACTATAGAAGATCCAAGTACAGATATCATAGAGTATAGTAGCAATAATGGTATAAAAGATTCAAGTGCACTTTGGTTAACTGAGGATATGGTACAGAAAGAACTAAATAAGGTTAATATTAATAAATCTCCTGAACCGGATAAAATACATCCTCAGGTACTTAAGGAGCTAAGTTCAGTTTTATCTAGGCCATTGTTTCTTATTTTTGTTGATTCCCTCATGTCCGGTGGTGTGCCTCTGGATTGGAAAAAGGCTGATGTTATTCCAATATTCAAAAAGTGTAGTGGTTCACAGCCGGGTAATTACAGGCCTGTAAGTTTAATTTCAGTGGTGGGGAAGATCCTGAAAAGTTTAATAAGGGAACATGTTCTAGATTATGTTTCAAGGACTGACATAAATAGTAACCAGCATGGATTTAGGAGGAATATATCTTGTCAAGCTAACTTGCTTGGCTTTTATGAGGAAGTAAGTAGAAATTTAGACTCTGATATAGCAGTAGATGTAGTATACTTGGATTTTGCAAAGGCTTTTGATACAGTCCCCCATAGGCGACTAATGTGTATGCTAAGGTCTGTTGGTCTGGGGAGTCACATTTGTACATGGATAGAAAATTGGTTAATGAATAGGATGCAGAGAGTAGTTGTTAATGGGGCTTCATCATTATGGACTAAAGTGCTAAGTGGGGTGCCACAGGGTTCTGTGCTGGGGCCGCTTCTATTTAATCTATTTATTAATGATTTGGAAGTGGGTATTGTCAGCAAGGTTTCTGTGTTTGCTGACGACACAAAACTTTGTCGACCATTAAAAACTTCAGAGGATGTGCAATCGTTGCAAGGGGATCTAGATAGATTATCACATTGGGCTGCTAAGTGGCAGATGAAATTCAATGTTGATAAATGTAAGGTGATGCATTTTGGACTTAAAAATCCTTGTGCTACTTATACTATAAATGGCTCTGTGTAAAGTGAATCCCTGTTGGAAAGGGATCTTGGAGTTTTGGTGGATAACAAACTTAAAGGTAGCAAGCAGTGCCAGGCGGCAACAGCCAGAGCCAGCATGGTATTGTCTTGTATAAAGAGAGGTATGGATTCAAGTGAGGAAAATGTAATTCTCCCTCTCTACAAAGCATTGGTAAGGCTTCATTTGGAATGTGCAGTGCAATTTTGGAATCCTGTGTACAAAAAGGACATCTTTTAAATGGAAAGGGTTCAGAGAAGGGCAACTAAATTAATAAGGGGATTGGGGGAGCTTGAATATGAAGAGAGACTGGAAAAGTTACAATTATGTACGCTTGCGTGGGGATATGATTACTGTGTATAAATACATTAACGGGCCATACAATAAACTATCTGGGGCATTTTTCACCAATAGAACATGTCAAAGGACACGAGGACATCCCTTTAAGACTTGAAGAAAAAAGGTTTAGGCTTCAAGCTCGAAAAGGGTAAAGCTATGGAACTGTCTTCCAGTGGACGTTATGGCAGGTTCATTGGTTAGTTTAAAAAAAAAAGCTGGATGAGTTTCTGCAAACAAGGAATGTTGCAAGTTACTGGTATTGATACATAAAGTAGAGTTGATCCAGGGAAATTTTTCCCCCTTCATAAATTTGGTGGGGTTTTTTTGCCTTCCTCTGGATCAACAGTTAGGCAGGAAAGGAGGATATTGCTAGATGGGTTGAACTGGATGGACGTATGTCTTTATTCAACCTCAAATACTATACTATACTGCAGCCCTTCTCCCTCTCCCTCACGTTTTGCGATCCCTCCCCCTACCATAAAAACCCTTGTCCATATAATAGTATTTCTTCCCCCAGCCCCAACCGCTAAAAAATAATTTTAAGAAAGTCCCCCGAATTCTACTTACCTTCCCTCTCTCCTCCGGCATTCTGAGAAGCCGGCAGCCGTGTCCATGATTGGCTGCCTCTCAGCCAATCATCACGGACACGGCTGCCGGTCCCGCCCCCTTGCTTGCAGTGTCTTGCAAGCAGAAGGCCGGGCGTCGAAGGAGAGAGGGAAGGTAAGTAAAGACCTGGGCACTTTCTTAAAATTATTTTATAGCGGTTGGGGCTGGGGGAAGGCATACTATTATAGGGGAAATTTTTTTTTATAAGGGTGGACATGCCCTTTAAGTACATGCAGCAATCACAGTGTGACAAAGTTAATTTACAGCAATACTGTAATACAATAGAAAAGAGGGTCCTGTCCAAGTGAGCTTAAGGTGGCCATGCACATGCGATTTTCATCGCACGCATGGATTCGGCCATACACGGGCTCTTATTTGTTCACCTATTCTGATGTTAAATATTCTCAAGGTTTTCCCTACCTATTTCGCCCCACAATGGCATATTGGCTTCTGGGGTTCCGTCTAGTGCCCGAAGACTTGACACCCGTGCATTTGATGTTGATTACACAGAGATGTGAATATAATTATCCGGGATAGGGTTATATATAAGCCGATATGCTGATATTGTGAAGACTCATATATTGTATATCTAAGTCCCGGGTACCCCTCCATCTATGACCATTTGTTTATAGACCGTGGTAGGTAGCATTTTGGAACAGCCGAACAGGACTACCCTATATAGATTTGTTGTTAGATCGATATCTTAGAAGATGTTGTCTGACCTATAGACTTTCTATATGGACCATTCTATCAGTTAGCTTCCCTGCCTGCTACTTTTTGTCCTTATGTGAATTGGGCAATAGATAAGGGTGAATTGTGGGATTTAAAGGGATTTGCAGGGGTTTTTACATATGTGTTGCCGGTTAATAAAAAATGGTATGTATTTTTACCTATGAGTTAAGTGGATGTTTTTATAGTCTGTGTGCCTTAGTTTTGATGTTGAGTTGGAAGATATTAAGGGATGGTGTGTGATAAGGTGGTCTCAGAGAAAAGGGGCCACAACGTGGACGTGGGAAGAGGTGACTAGGGTAGATGAGAGTAAAATATAATTTAGGGTGGTTACCCCTGGGATGGTAAATGTGGAACAGCTCTAAAATGTATAGAGGGGCTTTATCAAAGAGTGCTTTATAGGAAAGGGTAAGCAGTTTGAACTGGATCCCTTGTGTGATGGGTAGCCAGTGGAGAGACTGACAGAGAGGATAGGCTTTGGAGAAGCGAAATGAATGAGCCGGGCAGCACAGTTAAAGATGGATTAAAGGATATCTCCACTGATGGAAAATTGTTTTTTTTTCTTTCTCTATATGAAAGTTCACCTTCCCCCAACCACCCTCCTACCTTTTTGTTTTCTCAAAAATCACCTCTTTTCCTTTGCAGCAGCCAAGGGAAGTTCTGCTCATTTCTGCTACTGTGCTGGACGGGCTGTCAGTCAATGTGCATCATCACATGCATATTCATTATTTCTGCCACTCCCACTTGACCCCAGTGATACCTGATGTAAACAAAGCCTTTCTACCTGTCTCTATAATCTATTCACAGGAATCACAGCTGATAGTGCAGGGAGAGACACACAACTTTATGTAAGAAGGCTGGGAGAACTTGCTTTTTTTTTTAATCAACTGCAAAAGTAATGGAATGTATAGGAAAGCCCCCCTCTGTGACAGCCCCCCCTGTGACAGTCCCCCGCTTTGTGATAGCCCCACTCTGTGACAACCCCTCTGTGACAGACCCCCCTTTGTGACAGTCCTCCCTGTGACATTCCCGTCCTCTGTGACAGCCCCCTCTCTTGACAGCCCCTCTGTGACAGTCCCACCCTCTGTGACAGCCCCCTCTCTTTAAAAGCCCCCTTCTGTGAGAGACCCCCCCTGTGACAGCCCTCCCCCCTGTGACAGTCTCTGCCATATCATAGGATGCACTATTTAATGCAAGATCTGCTCATGATCTCTCTGGAAGATGTTGGTATTCAATAGGCTATATATACTATAGCTTTGATCCTTTAGCTTTGATCCACGACATCTAATCACTCTCTCCTTAGTGAATCATGTAAGCAGCGGGTCTGTGCAGGGTCACTTAGCAACGAGCTGATGCTATTAAGGCTGCGATCTCGCGAGTATGTGAGACTTGGCCACGTGATGCGGACATACTAGGGATAGCTCCTCGTGGACTCGGGTAGGAGTTTCCCTGCATGGTTTGGTGCGCTGTGAAACCCAATCACGGTAGAGGAGATGAGTCTCTTGGGCTTTAAAAAGGGTGTTATGAGGTGGTGCTTTTGTCACTTCCTCTGTTGAGAAAGTCCGGGATCGGACGAAACGCATCCTGTTTGAACTGATTTTAACTGCTCCTGTGCTCCTGCCTGGTCATTTGATGGGCTAAGTATTTCCACTCTATCTTTTTAGCCTGGGGATCTGCCATATGTCAGTGTCTCACTGCCTATTTGCCTCCACCTGTTTAGCTTATTTGTGCCTTTAGTAGGGGTTTAATATATGTTTGTAGTATTGAATTGTTATGATATTCATTACCTCTACTAAGATAGATACTGTTATTACTTCTACTATGATTAATACTGTTATTGAGTCTATATGACAGATTTTCTGTCACAGGAGCTTTAGTTTTGTAGGCTAACAGGTGTGTGAATGATTGAGTGAATGGGTATACCGGTATATCATAATGACTATGTTACAATTTAACCAGGAATAGCACAGGAAGTGTTTTTATATGTTATTTCTTTGCACTTTATTATTGCCCTCCAGGGTTGGCTATTTTTGCACAAATAATAAAAATGCCTTTTATTTGCATTAATTGTTGTATATGGTCTAATTAATTTTTCTAATCATTAATCTGGTTAGGTGTGCCCTATTTGATCCACAGCTGTTTTCTGTGTTTTTGCTGTTTATCTATTTTGGAAGGAGCACCCTGACTTCATTGGGGATATATTTTACCCTTGGATTTCACAGTAGTGCCGGACTATATATAGTCTTTTTCGACAGTCCCCCCTCTGTGACAGTCCCCCCCCCCTCTGTGACAGTCCTCCCTGTGACATTCCCGTCCTCTGTGACAGCCCCCCCTGTGACATTCCCGTCCTCTGTGACAGCCTCCGGATCATTCGCACATAGCCGAGACCCTCCTCCTCGCGTATGTGCATTAACAAAAGCCACACACATATGTGTGAATGATTTGGACTGTGAGACGGAAAGCTCCGTGACACTGCAAGTAGAGACAGCAGACCCTCTACAAGGCAGAGGGGGGAGTTAACAGAGGGGGGGCTGTCACCACAGAGAGGGGAGGGGGTTAACAGAACATACCAGGCATTGAACTTGTTGCGAGCGCGCTCTGATAGTGCTGGTAGTCATGGGAACATGACGCTAATGTTCCCATTGGCTGACGGACGAAAGAGCCAGGACAAATTCTCCCGACTACGGAAGAATGCTTCCGCGCCTGCGTGAAATTGTGCACACGCAAGTTTCTCTTGCAGGCGTGATCTATAGTGACGTGGATTGGATGCCTGTAATGCATACAGGCATCTGAAGCATGATTTCTCCTGATACATTGCTCTGAGGAGGCTGTAATTCGGGGTAGGTGTAGATCTATATTAACTCTGCTATTGGAGGCTGTATTGATTTTTTAAGTGGAGATACCCTTTAAAGTAGTGCCGGGTGGTTGCTTTAACACACAGGCGGAATTATAATAGTAAACCAAGTATATGATTATGGCATAAAATAGAACAATTAAGAGGCCAATCCTTAGATTTTGGAAAGACTATATTATATAAATGCTTATAAAATACTACATGTTTTTGTAAAGATAGCCATATAACAAGTTTATTTATATAACATCAGTATGACTGAGACTATTTATTAAGTTCAAGGTGAAAGTCTGTTAAATTTTGTTTTGGTTTTTTTTATTTCAATATCTGTTGTTTTCAGTTAGATCAACTGGGTTTAAAGTTTAGTTCTTGAAGACGTTTTGTTAGTCATCCGACTGGCTTTCTCAATTCATAATGACTTGTACAAGAATCTGTTGGCAATATGTACCCTGGAAAGTCCCAATTAGCATATGACAGCCAGGCGTTAGGGACCTTATGAATGCAAGGTATAGATTGCATTGAGGCAGTCTGTGAAACGTCTTCAAGAATTAAACTTTAAGTCCAGTTAATCTAACTCAATACAACAGAAATACCATGACCTGAATGAATGAGAACCTTCACAAGCATTTTATTTCAATATTTTTTTTTATTTTTATAGTAATGAATCACCCACAGCAACTGAATTCTAGTCCTGCTATGCCACAGCAGAATGCCCAAGCAGCGCTTATGAATTTACCAAATGCTCTCACCACCCAACAGCAGCACCAACAGAAACTTAGGCTCCAAAGGATTCAGATGGAGCGAGAAAGAATCAGGATGCGTCAGGAGGAGCTGATGAGACAGGTAACTCTATAGAAACCATTTGTGACATTTTGGTACTAGTTTATTCTGGATATAGGAAAAGCTTTGTACATTTCTCCAGTCTGACTACCACTGTTCAGTTTGGCATTTTTAATGTGGTTTAGGTCAAGTATGTGTAATAAGGTTTACAAACGAAACCTGCACTAGCAAATAAAAGACAATTTTGGGCTTCTTCTGTTAGAGAATCCTAGAATAGTGACATTAAATTGAATAAGAAGCGAAAATCATAGCACCACATTGTACCTTTATAACAATAGAGTAAAGGTGGGTACACACTAACGATAAAGGGAGGATACCGTTGGTATCCTCCCTTTAAGTTTAGTGTGTGTAGCTAACATTCACTGTTGGCCTCGCAATCACTCGAAAATTTCCCTCGCCCGCTATAGTCCCCCTGTACTTAAAGTATAGGGAGTCAGACCCGTCTGGGGGAAATGTGCATTTTTCATATGGATATTTATGCATGTTTCCAATGCTATAAGCAATGACTAGGTAAACTCAATATTTAAGTTACAAACCACAGAATGTGCTGTATACTACACCTTACCTGGCAGCTGTCTGACTCAGAGATGTGCAATTATGATATAAATGTAAAACTCCTGGGTTGCTGCTGAGTGTTAAAGACATATAAATGCTTTAGTACTTTTGCATCATCAAAGCATGGAGTATATTCCTTGTGAAAATTAGCAAAAGATCACTGCAGATGTTAAGTACAAACTAGCTTTGCTTCTGTATCTATTTAAGGCTCACAACAGCTGGGATCCTCATATAGCTCTCACTTTTTTTCTTTTTTTTTTTTTATATGAACTCCGTTAACCTCATTCTTCCAAAGTAATGCAGGAGCTTTTTATATGATTGCAATTTGATCGTTGCAGAACTAGTAATATCCAGCAGCTAAATACAAATAGATCCTTTTACATAAAGATCAATTTAAGTTTAAATAAGTGAATCTTCCATTTAGTCCTTACACCTTATCAGAGGCAAGTGTTCTGAGAGGATAGATCCTTGTTATTACTAAATTAATGGTCCTGTGTACGCACGAGTCTGCTTTTAGGGACAGTAATATGCTGCCATAGTTTCTTTCATGTCTGTGGTGGATCAAAAACTTCAGGAGCAGATTGCTGTTGGAGTAGTTGTCAGAAACAAGTGTTATTGTTAATGATACTCAGTCCTCACCCCTGGGCTTAGAACACCTAAAGTTACAATTGCCACCTTGGGTTTGCCCTGTCCACATTTGTTTCCAGAGCCCAACCAATCAGAAGACTCTCTACAAGATACGCATGAATCCATTAGCCAATTTCTGGACTCCGCGTGGTAGCAGAGTTATGCTGAGTATACACAGGCTGATATTTGAACCCGGTCAATGCAATTGGGTCAAAATATTGCTGGTAGAATGTGAAAGGACCGTAGATAATATTTTAAAGCAATCAATCGTGTGGTGCATTTAACACTGCAATTGGGCAAAATTTACCGGCTTGTCTATTTGCAGGTTAGTTCAGTTTGTTAAATGTTCAGAAGGTGCGGACAGACACACTAAATATACTTAGTTATCTCTTCCAGTTCTTCCTCGGGGGCTTACATTTAATGCCATTTACTGAAGTGTTTTTTTGCAGCTATCTGGTTGGGGGTGTTTTTCAGTTTCTGGAGTAGAAAATTGTGAGTTTAGTTCTCCCTTAAGTATACCCTCCTGCTTTTTGCGTTCCTGTACTCTAGTACTGTTCTAGTAATCTAGCATACTGCCTTAAGTTGTTTGTGTTTACACTTTAATTGTCCTGTAAATAAAGAGAGGTTTTAGCTACAGTGCTTAAGATAATCTAATATTTAATTGTCTCATTCAGGTGTCCCCTGGTTTCGCATCCCCTGTCAGGAAAACTCCCTGAAACTGATATTTTCTCTGTGCTGGGTGTGTCTGCTCCAATGTGAGCAGCTGTCATGTCTGGAATTTCTGGACAGAAAGGCAGTCACTGCTGTCAAGTTAAAAGTAGAGTTAGGAGACCTGCCAAAAAAATTCCACACCCTTTCATCCAAACCTTTCAATCTCATACCAGTTACTCAGCAACAACAAGAAGCGTAAAGTCAGCATTTTTTTAGGGAAACAGACCATCATGAAACGATTAGCTCTTAAATTCAATACACTGTTGTCTGTACTTCTACCAGAAGAGGGACAGATTATTCTTATCTCAGTGACTGGTGGCCATACACTACAAAAGGTTATTGCGATAGTAACATGGACCGATACTTTGATAGACAGATGTACAATGTTTATTTTATATAGATGTACCGTACATATTGTTCGACATTCAATTCGTTTGGCAATTAATGTTTTATGTCTATTGTGAGATTACATTACATTTAATAAGGACTTTAAAAAATACTGCGATCATTTAACTGATCGACTTAAAAAATTATTTCCCAAGCATATTACGATCAATGGGAATGTCTACTTGCATGTCTGATTGTCATAATATCGGCCCAGTGTATGGGCACCTTAATTCAGTTTCACTAGACACTGCAGTTTTTTAACTCAAAATCTGTACTTTGTGGGATCTCATCACTTGCTATATGCATCTCTTTATATCTTTATTAAAAGGTCAGTTTATTAATTTGGTTATTTAAGTGTATAATAAGTACAGAAGAGTGAACTGCAGAGATTTATGAAAAACCTAAAACAATTGAGAATGTGAAATTTGAGAGGGACAAAATCCCCCTGAGGTCTGTCTGTCACAACAAAATGTTCTTTCAATATTTTTGGCCTGATCGACTGAAATATCAATCTGGCCAGTCGGTCAGGCAAAAATGTTCCGCGTGTACCGATCCTTCTATGATATTATCAGGGTTATGTACCGAGAGCCACTGTCGCTCTCTATTGCCCTCTTTAGGCAATGCACTGAGCAGTTTTTGCGTAACCTCCCAATTGCTGTTAGTTTTGTCTTAGTCACGTTAACTTTTGGTACATAGGTTAACGTGACACAAATAGCCAATAACTGCTCTCAGTAGATAGCCCTGTAAATTCCCAAAAATGCAGCTTCCATACAAATTGTCATGGAAAGATTTAAAATTTTACATTTTGGTCCAGTCCAAAAAAATATCAATATACATGCAGTATTGCTGAATTGGTCCTCTGTATGCATGGGACAGTCAAATGCTGCCATAGTTTCTTTCATGTCTGGGATGGGTCAAAAATTTCAGGAGTTGTTGTTTTGTCCATTTCCCCACATAATATACATGTATTTAGTCCCTTCAAACATATGTGCGAAGGAATTTTGGAGTAGGAAGTGAAACTGCCTACCTATAATTTAGAAAAAAAGTAACTAAGACATATTCACATGAGGATAAAACACTTAGAGGGAGATTCAATAAAAGTTCTTATCGTGTAAATGGTGCTAATTTTGCCCCAACCAATCAGAGATTATTTAAAAACATTTAAAAGCTAACATTCGATTGGTTGGGGCAAAATCTTTATTTAAGGCAATATGAAAAATATATAAAAATATATTTTTAAAATTAAAATTTTATTTTAACCCCACCCTGGTAGTAGGGACCAGGACTAGTATTTTAATTTAAACTGCTGTACATATAGAAAGCAAAAATGGCTTTAAGGTTAGTGGAGTTGGAGGTAACAGCCCCTGGACGGGGAGGAGCAGTGAGGCAATAAAAGGCAGTAACAATGATCTGAAAATTTAGCCTATGAGTTAAGCTGGGTACACACAGTAACGATAAAGCCCCGTCGGATCCGACGCTATCGGGGCTTTATCGTTACTGTGTGTACGTTCGTTTCCCGAACGAGCGCGCGGCCGTGAACGATCGGGTCGGCCGTACGCTCAATTCCAAAATTTCCATCGGCCGCGTAGACTCCTATAGGGAGTCTCCCTATAGGGAGTCTAGCGTGGCCGATGGAAACACACAGTCCCGAGCGTTCTCCCTATAGGGAGAACGCTCGGGACTGTGTGTATGCAGATCTTTGAAAGATGGCAGACAGGATCTTGCAGATCCTGTCTGTCATCTTTCAGAAATCGTTACTGTGTGTACCTAGCTTAAGGGAACGGTAGATTCCCGAAACGTGTCAGGCGTCTGGTTTTTAACATGTGTTGAAACAAAGTATTAGAATGTTTTAAAGTAACATGCCGATCAGCTGTTTTATTGGAACCGGAGGTCCTTCAATCCAGTGCAAAGGGTCTGAGGCATACCGGCACCCAGACCAACCCAATCAAAGGGTGAATCAACCAGTTTTCCTATATAAGAGATATGCAACTGAAAAATATGGAACAATAGAGAGAGCAGCAGGTCCGTGGTATATTACACCCGGACCTCACCAAGCAAACAGTGTTTGGGGTAGTAGTAACCTGTAATAGAAACACTGCACAACAAGCCAGTGTGAGCAGTGGGTGTGTGCATAATGGGAGACACACAGTAACTCTAATCTGGCAGCTTCACACTGTTAAAGTAATTGATCACATTCAGAAGTAATCCTTCTATTAAAGTAATTGATCACCTTAAGAAGTTGATTTACTGGATTTTGCCCAGTCCCCAAGGAGCCAGTCTACTCTTTGGCTGCCTCCTCTGTTCTATTGGGCTCTGTGTCCTGATTGGATTTGCAATGTTATTGGAACAGCTAAGAAAAAATAAATGCATTGATTATGATTATTTGTTTTGAACAGCTTTATCTTAGATATATAGTTACCAAGGAGTTCTGTAAGGAGACCCAAATAGGAGATACAGTGTAATAACACAATTATTTATGTAACAGGAGTCCAGCAGACATGACCACAATAAGCGGCGCAAAAATTTGCCCATGCTGTTAATATGCAAAAACCAGTAAGATGATGTATTTTTACTGCTCTTCTACCATTAGGGCTAGGCCACACTGTAGCATTTCCTTACGTGCTAACAAACTTGCGATCTGTTTTCGAGTGCACGTGATCAGAATACCGTATATACTCGAGTATAAGTCGAATTTTTCAGGCTTTAAAGTTAGCCTGAAAACCTAACCTCGACTTATACTAATTTAGATCCAAATTCTGCAATTGCACATAGTAACCAGTAGGTGTGTTAACCTGCATAGAAAGTTACAGGAGCTGATCTGCCTTTACACTTCCTGCTTCCTGTGGTCAGGCTGCTGGACTCACTCAGCATTGTCACTGCTCATCTAGATGCTGTAAATCTGATGGGTCTCCTCGGTTTGGGGCAAAAAACAGCTGCTAGTTCAGTGCAAATGACAGCTTGAAACTACAACTCTCAGGTGCCATTTTTAACTATTGGGATAAGAGAGTCCTTTACTATATGGGGGTCAGAGTGCCCTTTACTATATGGGGTCAGAGGGCCCTTTACAATATGGGCTCAGAGGGCCCTTTACAATATGGGGTTCAGGAGAATTGTAAATGATGGTAAGCTTAATTAAAAGTTTACTGAACCTTTCCACTCCACATGTTTAGAAACTGCAACTCCCAGCAACAAAGCATGCTGGGAGTTGTAGTTTCCAAACATCTGGAGTGCCAAGGAATTGGGGGTTACTGGTACTGGATTTGGCTATTACTGTATGGGATTCATGTATGGGAATTCTGCTGTCCATTTAAAGGGCAACTTAAGCAACAAAACAATACTGAATCAGAAGGCAGTAGTGGTCATAATTTCTACCCTCGGCATATACTCGGATCGACTTATACTCGAGTATATACGGTATATATAGAGAGAGTTCCAAAGGTAGGGAGCAGCAAGAGAGAATGGTTTAAGGCAGGAGGCAGCAGTTTTTGTTGGGGGTTTGTGGAGAAGATTTCCTTGTGAGAAGCGATGGGCACGGCCTGGAACATAGGGGACCAAGAGAGAAGATAAGTAGGGAGGTGCAGTAGAGCGAAGGGATTTAAAGGTTAAAAGCAGGGTATTGAATATGATACTTTGTTTGATGGGAAGCCACCCTATGGACTTGTGGGTTCTCTTTTGGAGGAGAGCGAGATGATCCGAGCTGCCCAGTTTAAGATAGATTGGAGAGGAGAGAGAGATGAGAGTCCTGGTCACTTCAGGGGCATCTTTGGCAGGCTGGACATGCCCTTTAAAGGGTATCTCCACTGGAAAAAAACACTTATTGCTATTCAGCTTTATTGAAAAACGGGAGGAAAAGGAGTCTTAACTCCCGTTCTTTAATAAAACGTCCAGGAGCTGGGAATGAAGGTAATCAATTTACCCGGTCTCTCGCTCCTCTGCTGTGTCCTCTGACAGGTCCAGACGGACTTAGTATTCTATGCGCTTGCACATAGAATGCAGAGTCCGTAAAACTGAATAGCAAAAAGTGGTTTTCCCAGTGGAGATACCCTTTAAATACCACTATAATTAAATTATCCTTCCTGAAATAGAAAAGTCAAATATGTCTCATGAATGGTTAGCAACACTGCCCAATTAAGCACTGTGTACACGTGTATTTTGCAGTTGTCACTCTTTAGGATATTGCTACAAATTAAACATTTGACTCTTGTTTTTTTAGGTTCAGCTGTAGCTGCAAATGTGCTTTGGTACAGGTGTTACTTGCATTTCTGTGTTTTGCTTCAGGTCACAGCTGGTGACCCTAAAAACAAATCTTATGCTAGTAATAGAAAGCTGATAGCAGTCGAAGTCGTAACAAAAATTATAGCCAACGATTTGCCCTTCATTTGCATGCCTTTGAGCCCAAATTTAAAGGAATAGTTCACTGCCAAAGTGAACTATTTCTTTAATGCATTGATTGAAGACAGGGAGGATAAGGAGCTATGCCTTACCTCCCGTTCTTCAATGAATGCAAGTGGAGCCAGGAATGAACTTAGAGCAAACTTACCTGTTAAGCGAACCAACCTGCGGCCCGCCAGGTGTTTAAAAGCTACAAGGAATGCTGGGAGTAGTAGTTTTCAAACATCTGGAGGTCCGTAGGTTGGACATCCCTGCTGTAAGTTCAGGCGAATCACACAGACAGCAGTCCCGATGTATCCTCACACATTCTGCGCATGCACTAAAGGAACACACGCGTCGGACATTTCCCGTGCAGGCAGTCACTGAAAGTGGGTGGACCTGCACCATCTAACTAAACTACTAAACTACTGCTCAAAGACACAGGATACTGCAGGTATATTTCCACCTTACACATATCTATCCTTACAACCCAGGTGACTTTTATCAGTGGAGATACATTTATCAATAGGAAATTAAATTTTTTTACTATAATGTCACTTGTTTACCGTCACTATGCATTCATGGAATATGTATTTCCTTTTCTTTCGATTTTTTTAATTTCTTGTAATAAATTGTCTTGTAATAAATTATTATAAGGGGAAGTTTTGAGCCTGTACCAATGATTTTTCTGTGTTTATCCCAATGTGTTTTCCCTGTGAATTAAAAAAACATAACATACAAGGCATTTCTTTATTGCCAGTACTCATCTATTTTAAACTATAAAAAGATTGTGTTGGCTTTTGAGAACAAACCAAAAAACTACTAGAAATCTGATATTTGCATTCAACTGCCAACATGAACTTGCACTTTAACACAGACTTATAACACTAATGAAGAACGCTATGAGTCCTTAAATTAGATGAGTACTTTTTTTATAACTATCCAAATAATAGGGCATTTAAACATATTGTAATTTATTACAAATGAAATTTAACTCCACAAATCCAAAATATATGCTAAAATAAAGCAATACCTACTTCTCTTTACATTGTTTAAGCTAGCAATGGGGTACTAGATATGTATTTGGTTTGAACTAACAATAAAAGGAAAGAGCAGTGAAGAGCTAGCCACGGGCAGACATTCTTCCGATCGGATTTATGATCAAGGACAATGATCAGAAATCCGACTGGAAGAACCACACAAAGTTCTTTTTGCGGATTTCAGCTTGAAACCTGTGGAGAGATTGGGACAGAAGATGGAAGAAAGTTTTACTCCTGACCTGACAGTTGTTTTTCCAATAAACCGCTTGAAATTGTCGAGTGGTTGAACGGAAAAAAACAGGTTTAGACATTTCAAGCAATCCAATCGAAATGTCAAAATCACTGTTAGAACTTTTATTCAGACCGTAATGGGCAAAAGTTGAACGTACATTACACACTCAACTTCTGTCTTTCCAGCGACATCCGAAAAGCCACCTTAATCATTATTTTTTGCAGTAGCAATATGAATGGACCAGAATATTTGAGGTAAGAAACGCAAGGCTGAAGTGCGCGATTTAGGCTACTTCCTCATGAGTGGCATGTTTTTTTGCTTGGAAGCGGTAACCAGAGTGGCTGTCGTTGACGAAAAACACCACTTGTAGTGTTTCTCTATCAAAAAACATCTGAATCTGCGAAGAAACTGCTAAAAAAAAAAAAAAAAATTGTGTGAAAGTAGTCTTAAGGTGCCTGTACACTATATAGTCAACTTCTGATGTCCGTACGATGTCCGCATTAGACATTAGATCAGACAAACAAATGTCCAATGAAAAACATAAAAGCCTGTTAACTGACTGTCTACCGATGAGTGGGTCAGTTGGCAGCAGGAACATCAACCATACGTCTGCTAGTGTGTACACAGGGTCACTATCAGTGTTTTTATGATGTCAAAGTATCTAATCCCATCAGGGATTTTCTATTGGTTTTGTTATTTGATTGAGTGTGAGAAAAAAAAATTCAAATAATGTCAGGAAAAGATACCTAAACCCATCATGCATTCTCAAAGGTTGTCTATAGGGTAGTGATGGATCTAGGGGGAACAATGGTTGTCAGAATCATAATTTTAAGACCAAATGAAAGTGAGGTCTCCCATATCAAATTAAGACTGCCTGTGAAAAATAACAGTTGTATCTTTTTGCTGTAAAGGTGAACATACACGTGCAACTGCGGTCAAAAACTCACAATCTGATTCTAATGAAATCTGGGCATAAGTTTACCGATGCGGCCATGCAAAGGAACAATTGTTCTTGTGCGTTTTATACGTTTTTCTGTTCGGTTATAGACACGCACAATCGTTATAGGTGCCTTTTTTACCATAGGGTGCCAGCAACAATCCTATAAAAATTTTCTGTCTGGCCCGTAAGGTAGCGATGCTGACGACAGTATCTGGTCACAATCCTGTTGGGATTTACAGAATATCGGCAATGTGGATGGGCACCTTAAAATAAATTCTGTTGTTGGGAGGGAGACCTTTTTTAGCTGATACTATTCATTTTGTTCATGGAATCCATCCACCAGATTTACAAAACTAGATGTTGTTCGTTTAGGCTTTGTAAAAAAGAATTCATATTTTGCATAAAGAACACACCCTATAGGTCCCATAATATAAGGTCAGAGGAGTCAACCAGCACGTACTGTACAATTTTCATTGCTTTCTCTTTCATTCACCTAAACCGATGATTTATGTTACTTCCTTCTTTTGCAGCCTGGCAGGTAATATTTATTCTTTCTCACTCACCTTCATTACATTCAGACTGTTGGGACATAATGGAAAAGCCTTAATTACCAATTTTATTTATGTCCTTAATTACAGGCTAAAGGATTTGTGTTTTTTTTACATGAGAGAGATAATTACTTCCTTGGAGCTCCTTGGGAATACAGCTCTCTACAATATTACTATTTACGAAAAACATAAATGAGTAAATATTGTAATTGCTTGTACAATAAAGGATAACAATAGCCCTTAATCCACCCTCTACCTTCTGATGGACCCAGGGTGAGGATCGCCCACTACTACCCAACATTACATTTAAAGTTTAATCTGACCCAATGTGGCTAGCTCCAGCAAATTGTTAGCCATGCACAGCCTCCATATAGCACCATGGGTGGGTCTGGGTGCGCCTTGGGCTGTGTGACAGCAGAAGAGTCACAGAGGATGCATAATTGCTTCAATCAGGCAAATTTGTTAAATGTTCAGTGTTGGCTATTGCAGTCTCTAGTCTAGTGTGTCTGTGTCATGTGCAATATTTTTATAGGAAGAAAGCCCCATTAATATCTTTAAAGGCCTCTTTATTTTCTCCATAATATACATATCACAGTATAGTGTTTCCAGGAATAGACCATTAAACATATTTAAATGTTAACCTCTTTGTGGTTGAACATTATATATTTCTGGTTGGACCCATATTCTCTTCCTGTGTGGCAAATAAGCCTTGCAGAGGAGGAGACACATTTCTGGATAATTGCTATCCTGTATGTGAACCTTATTTGCATATTCATTTTAGGGAAAAGAATCGCAACCTGCAGTCATTAGTCTAGTTAACTCCCTTTCTTGTAAAACTGAAAGATTAATTAAGAAGTTACATATAACAATGCAGTTTCATGGAGTCTAATGTGGTAAGTGTTACAAGATACAGATATATCAAGCAGATGCTTACTTAGACACACAGGTGGTCCGGGTGTATTTTAAACCCCATACCCTTCGCTTCTCCAGAAATATATCCACACAGACTCCATGTGTTTGTAAAAAACTTTTCACAAAGGTATTACTAACCACCCAATAGTGGTGGTCCGGGTGCAGCCTGCCCCAAACCCTTCGCCCGGTTCAAATACACAGAAAGTAGTCACCAACAATGGGCTGATCGGCGCACACCATGAAAACTCCACAGGAAGCTTAAAATCAGGAATCTTTATTTAACAGATATGCTCCCATACATTGGCTCCGGCCTTACGCGTTTCGGGCCCCACGTGGCCCTTAATCATAGGCTGAGTGAGTGCTTACGCCTGCACCTCTTTTATAGATCTGTTGTTCCAATCATGATACACAAACGAGTCCTCCATAGGGCGGAGACTCATGAGGGCGGCAACACACTATTAAACACTAAACAAGATAAAAAACACTATAGTACATTAAAAACAGAAAAACAAAAAACAGTCCACATGTAAGAGTATATCTACATATCTGTACTACATAGAGGGAAAACGTGCAGGTGACCCACTTAATATTTAGGATTAGTGTAATCCAAGACAAACATACCTCTAATGAAGTTGTTAACCCCACAAAGGCTCATGGGAAATGTAGGCTTATATTCCATTAGAACAATACACAAAATACTAGAGCCTTCCACATGTTTACATGCAAGATTGAGGAGGGCTCTAAGCCCAGTGGGGACAAAAGTGAGGAGAGACTATATTTAAATATAATTATTAATGCAATATATGAAACGGATAATAAATAATGAATTGAATTATAATAGAAAACAATATATAAACTTAAAAGCAATATGGACTAAAAGGCAAACATAGCCTACAATTGCATAGTATAATAAGGGCAACCCATACGTCCCTATATGTAGTAATGTAGATATACAAAACCAGCCACTAATAGTAGCCAACATAATGCCTGTATACCATATGTCACAAGTGTATTTAACCAACTGCAAACAGACTAATCAATGTAGCATGCTATGTCATAGCGAGAATTGAGGCCTGATGGTATTCGAGTCTCCAAGGTGAAAATCCATCTCACCTCAGCTTTTTGTAGGAGAGCTAATCTATTTTTAACCCGGGGATCTGGAGGAATATATTGTATCCCTCTAACTTCTAGAAATTTTAAATTAGATTGATTACATAAATAAAAATGTCTACCCACAGGACTTAGATCTCTACCTTTCTCGATGTCCCTAATATGTTCACGAATTCGTGACTTGAGTGGTCTAGTTGTACAACCTACATACTGTAAGCCACAATGGGTGCATGTGAGTAGATATACAACATGGTCCATGTTGCAATTAATGTATTGGCGAATCCGATACTCCTTACTTGTAACGGTGCTAGAGAACGTACTAGATTTGGGCATAAATGCACAAGTTTTGCACCTATTTGCCCAACATCTATAACTGCCCTTAAATTTCAGCCAGGGCTCCGTTTTTTTCATTTTGTTTCTTAAAAGGCTGGGAGACAAAATATCGCCCAATGAGCGGGCCTGTTTTGGGGTGAATTTACAACCTCTCCCAAGTACTTCCCTCAACCCTGGATCCATTTCCAAGATAGGTAAATTCCTCTTAATAATGCCCACCACTTGTTTAAACTGAAAGATTAACCTAAAAGAGCACAGACTTGGCAAGTTCGAACAGGGTGTTGTTCCCGATGCAGGAATAAAAGGGAAATGTGAAAGTTTTACAATAGGTGGGAATTTGTTTTTCTATCATGGAGAGTTCAAGGTGGGGGGGTTAGTATTGTACTTGGTTCCAACACTATAATACAGATTTTATTTTATTTTTTTGCTCATATGTAGGTTGCTCTGGATATATATTTGGCTGATGTCACAGGCAGCTAGGGATCATCTGATGTGACTTCACTGCATTATAACAAGCATGTGATATGCTGTGATTTATGCTGAAAGAGTCGGCACATAAATGTCTGAGAAGACAGATTACCATAGTTCAAGCTCTGTGCCTTCACTAATGATTTGCCTTATTTGATTGTTAATTTAAAAAACAGTTTCCAATTTCAATTCCACTTAAAATTTGTATGGAAATTTTACTAAAAGATAAGTCATGGTTCTGATTCTATTTTGTTTCAATTTGTAACAAACTGGGCAACTTGCCATTGACTAAAATTTCCTTTGAGGTGCTAGCCAAAATCATTGTAGAGGAGAGATACACAAAAGATGTACACAAAACAGATAGTCCTTAAGGAAAGGGGGATACATTTCTCTGTAACTTTATATTTTAATATTTAGTGACAAAGTACTTTACACTATAACCCTATCATTTTCTGTGCAAGACACTCACAAAATATAATATTAAAGAAGCCTAGAGATTTTACAAAATGTTATCCTCAAGTGATGGGACCAGGCAGTTGTCTAAGCATGGGTGGAACATCGGAAATAAGTGTTCTAGTGCATGGACAGCATTAAAGGAGAAGCATAGTATTGTTACCCTTTGCAAAGACATACAGATATGTGAATCTAAACATTGTGTGGATTTAATATAGTCCTGTTTAAAGGGGAAAGTTCACAGGTATAAGAAGATTGAGGAGTATTTACCTCTTGGGGGCACATTCTATTCTACTGGGTATCAAATATAATTTTTTTCTACATTTGTGTGTGGCATTTTTCATAATTTAAATGAATTTTTTTCTTTTATCCAGGAAGCTGCACTGTGCCGCCAACTACCAATGGAATCTGAAAACATGCCTCAGGTTCAAAATGCAGTAAGCCAACCTTCAATGCCTCAGGATATAAGATCTATAACAAACAATGGATCTGACCCTTTCCTCAACAGGCAAGTTATTTTATAGGGCATGTTCACCCCCCCCCAGGAATTTTTAGATATAGCCTTTGTTCCCCCAAACTCCATTTCCAGAATGATTACCTTTCTCCCTGGTGCTGTTGAGTCCAAACATATTGCCTTCCACATGCACTTGCGCACCGGTCTTTGCCGCAACCGTCACAACGAATGACTTATCACTGCTGCCCAGCTCACCTGCTTTATGGCTGCTCAAGCTCACAGAGCAGTAAAGCAAGTGGCAAAAATGAGAGTTTTTATAAATATACATTTGTATTTTGCCAGAGAGAACTTCTATTTTAAAATTCGCCTTTTGTTGCTTCTCAAAATTGTTTCGCCATTAATGTATTTAGCACTAAGATATATATGTAGTGTGACTACCATGTGCTTTTGGTTAATTACAACTCCCATTCACACTTTGACAGCTAAAGCTCAGGAAATGTATACCAGTTAAAGTTGGATTATGCTATCTTTCGTTTGCTTAGTCACTAGTAAAGGTCTACAGCCACTTTATAGCTATGTTCAAAGAACATCTTTTATGTGATAAATAAAATTACAATAAGCCTGAAAATATATAAGGAACAATAAAATAGATGGAATATGTTAGAATAAAACATAATTTTTATAATTTTCTGCTGTGCCCTTTCATTACCAAAGAGAGTGTAGTAGCTTATTTTCTTTATTAGGAGAAGGATAAAGAGCATGCCTGTACTCATTGGGCAAGGAAACAGAAACAATGAGGAAACAACTTGTTTAATTAATGATTTTCATGACTTTGCACTTTTGGATCTGTAGGTAGAAAATGCATTGTTTTAACAGCAATTTTAGGTAATAGAAATACCAAGATAAGTTTGTTTTAGTTTTTTAAACACTTAAGTACAAGTCCTTATAAACTGTGCTTTATGTACCTTTTCATTCACAGTGGTCCCTATCACTCTAGAGAACAAAGCACGGACAGTGGGCTCGGCCTAGGTTGCTACAGTATTCCAACCACACCAGAGGATTTTCTCAGCAACATGGAAGAAATGGATACAGGTATGAATGACTGACCTAGTCAAAATTAGTTTGTGAGGGCTATTCATTGAGGCTGTTTTAAGTGCAGGAGACCAAAATTTACTGTCAGTCTGCACATGGAGCAGCTGCTAGCCCTAGCAGTTCATTACAAACGTTCTCATTTTGAAGGCAATACATCCCAGAATACGCCCTTGCAAACCTCTTTTGTTATTTGAATTACAAGGATCCATTATATAGAACATACTATAACATTCCTTAGCAACACAAACATGATCTTGCACAGCCTACTGGTATACACAAATGGATAGTTGTTAACAGATAGATTAACAGTGTTTTATGTGCATATTTGTTTTTAAAGCAGGAAAGGATACAGTAGCTCGCCTCCTGGGCATTGGGGGAAAATAATCTTTTAAATTGTATAGTTATTTTTCCCTGAAGCTTGCCTATTTCCATTGTCAAATATTCAAATTACATTTGTCACTGCTCAGGTTTGCTTTGAGAGGGATTAAATAAAAGATAACCATAGTTACAGCTGTGTAAAGGAAGATACTGGTGCAAGAGCATGTGTAAGATATAACATCTTCAATCTACAAGGTGAAGACTTTTCAGCATACTGCAGATTTCAAACATAAGGCGTAGTGTTAGTGTAAAATTGAACATTTGTTTATGTTGTAGCTTTAATTCTACTTTCACATTTTAGAAAAGTGTAATCAGTTCAGTAGCATATATTTTGCTCATGCAAGATTTTTATTATGAACTCTTCCTCTTACAGGTGATATCCTTAGTCAGCCATCTTTGAACATGACGCCACAAACTCGTTTTCCAGATTTTCTTGACGCCCTTCCAGGAACAAACGTTGACCTGGGGACCCTGGAATCTGAAGATTTGATTCCTAGTCTCAATGATGTGGAGTGTGTATTGAATAAAACTGAGCCCTACCTCACCTGGCTGTAGTTTCCACAATGGCTACATTGTTCCTTATTAACCCAGCTTTATGCATTACCATAAGGAAATCTAAGATGAGCCTGGGAATGAAATTGTCATCCACATGCTGCCATACTGACTTAAGTTATACTAAAATAGCTCTGTTCTACACTACTTCCTATGTATTTTCATAACCGTGCGTGATTCTTTTTTCTATTTTTGATCACTACGTCTCGTGTATAATGGACATGATTCGCTTGAGAAGATGGCTCCACGTCTGATCCACTGTGCTTGGTTACTTGCCTTCAGTTATACAGATGGCTTTAAAACAGGGCTTTCAAGAAGCATATAGCTTGTGCAGTATATGTAGACCATATTTATAATGATGGCAAACTAATTGATATTAAGCATTTTAATATAAGCTGTTACAAATTAATGCAAAGCTAGGAAGATTGTGGCAAAAAGTCATTTTAAGCCTGGTTTTATATAGAATGTTGGAGGCAGACGTAGAAACACTGCTTTTATTTTATTATTTTCAGAAGTCCTTCAGTATATTACTGTAGCGCTTTTAGATAAGCAA
Source organism: Hymenochirus boettgeri (assembly GCA_019447015.1). Lineage (NCBI taxonomy): Eukaryota > Metazoa > Chordata > Amphibia > Anura > Pipidae > Hymenochirus > Hymenochirus boettgeri. The sequence continues at coordinate 228,399,872 of CM033473.1, read as the reverse complement.
TTACTTCAGATTGGAAAGTAGCATCATGCTAAATCATTTTGTGAATAACAATATTTGACCAGATTGCTACTAGCTACCACCATTTTTATAAACAATGTGATCACATTTTTTTTTTACTTTTTTTTTCATATTTAGTAGCATCTTAGATGTTATTGTTTATTTTGTTAAGCACTATAATTTTGTAACTAGTTGTAACTGACAAATTTTACACTTTTTTTTTTTTAAACAAAAAATACAAATGCAACTATATATTTCACACTATCAAAGGGACTATTGCTTAAAGCCAGATACACCGTGACTGGTTTTACTAAAACATGCTATGCAGTGTATAAGGTACCTTGCTATATTCATTGTAAGACATTACAATCCAAATGGTGTATACCTACATATACCTGTACACATGTTACAGATAATCAAGAAACATTTGCTATTATTATAAAGCTAAAATATATATAGAAACATATATTCTATCCTGCTTTTCGAGCAGTGAATAATATATTTAGGCTGTACCTTCAGTATGATATCTGATATTAATGTTGAAAATTTGGGGTCAGAAATGTAGGATTGAATATGCACCTGAGTATAGCAAGTCTTGGGTGCAAATGACGTCCTCGTATTGCCTCATGTGATCTGATCTTTATATCATGTGATCTGATATTTATATCAAACAGCTAAGCTTTATTTGAATTTCTTTGAACAAACATTTTTTTTAATTTTTTTTTAAAGGCATTATTGATCAAAGTCTCTCGGATTAACCTGCAAAATCCACTAGAGACGCAGTTTGCACTTAACCTTATGTTCATGGGCTGCCATCATTTTTTGATGGTTTGAATGGTCAAGATGCAATTGAAGGAGTCATAGATGTGGCAGATGGCTCCAAATAATACACATGGATACTTACCTGAGAAGCAAAAGTATCTGCTAATAAATGGGGGAAGTCTGGGTCTTGAATTTAATAGTCTCATAGTGGCTGAGTAGGGCAAATGGTTGTGTGTGTATTGCTACAATAGCAGAACAGAAAGTGCAAAGAATGGAGACGAAAACACTACTTGGGGTTTTGTAGCAGTATTTCATAATGTTATCGCCAATAAAGCAGATTGTTAAAGTTTGGTTTGAATTAAGTAAGAATTAATATTTAGACTCAAAAGAAGAAACCTAAATTGCTATTGGTAGGTGGGATGCGGTTGTAGGCTAGCAGAGAAATGGTATGTGAAGTAACGTTCAGCACTCCAGCTAAACAGTCTATTTATAATTCCTTTTATAATGATTGTTGATTATTCCTGGGAAATGGATTGTAGCATTGTCATTTCTTCTGAAGTTTAAAAGTCAGAAAAATACATTTGCTTATTTTTAGAAAAAAAAATTGTGAGCAATAAACTGTTTTTCTGCCTACATTCAGAATTAACATTTAAAAGAATTGTAAAGTTGAATGGATAAAAATAAACTAATGTGAACTGTTCAAAGAGGGATTGATTGTAGTGCAGAGATTTGAGATCCGAAAGCTGATCAGCGATTCATTTGTTCTGAGAGGCACTGCACTGATTTGGTTCAGTCAGACTTGTAACTCTGCATTATGGCATTATTAACGTGGCAACCTAATAGAAACAAATGTGAAACGCAGACAAAAGGAGTTCTTCTGAAGACCCGTTTCCCTTTAAACCATGACCTTTAATACTTTAGTAAGCAGAATTTTTGGTAGTATTATACACATTGGTGCCTAGTTGCTTTGTATAATTAATTTTTCAAATGAAATCGTATTTGTGATTCATTTGGACTGTGTTGTAAAGTCTGTGAAGGTCCTTAAGCTGGATTATCCAGCCTTCTGTCCTCCAGATGTTTGAAAACTGCAACTCCCTACGTTCCCCTACAAGCACACTACAACAGAATATGGCAGCCAGGGAATGCTGGGAATATTTGTTTTTAAAAGTCATGTGGCTAGTAGGTTTGTAATGTTCTTTTGTTTTTACTAAAGTAATAAAGTTTCCCGGCTTACCCATTCCTGAAATCATCCATGTGCTAAAGTTGTAAATATAGCAGAGGCTAGATTTGTTATGGTTTGATGCAATTTTAATAGCTCTGTGAATGAACTATTTAAAGGAAACCCAAAAAAACTACTTTCAACATTTTCTTTGATTACAAAGAGTTAGTTAAACAGAGACATTTTTCTATGTGCTGTGGATCCCTAGATTTATACAGAGAGTTTTTATGTAAACTTTATGCAAACTGTTGTTGAGTACATGTTGAACTTTGGAATGTTTGTCACTATTAAAACAATTAGATCGGCGATGGTAGAGCCCACCATCATAGCTATTGCAAACACCTACTGAGCATGATGTAATGGACAAATTGCAGTAGCTGATAGCTAATCACATTACAGATCAGAGATCTTGCCTTTTCTGACACAGAAATTTTAGTGTCATAAAAGGCAAGATCTCTGATCTGTAAATCTGAAATTTTTATGTTTTTGCAAACATATTTAAACACTCCAATCTCTAACAAAAGTAATCTTTGCAGTTTCTTAGCCATTGTGGATGTAAATTATTGTAAAAAATAAAAATCCTTGCAGCATGAATATAAGAATCAGATTTGAAACTGCAACTTCATATACCCTGTCTTTCTAAAAGTAGAGCATTAATCCACTGTCCTGTCTGCAGTAAAATTAGCAGACTATTTAATTATTTTGTTCTTAGTATACTTTTCTTTATGCTACTCGTGCTGGCTAAAATATAAACTGCAAGGACTTCCATATTGGTGTTGAAACATCTGTATAGAAAATCAAAGCAAATACTCTGTGCACAGAGATAGTGAATACTGTGGTCTAGAGGCATGGCCATTAAGTGCACACACTTACAAGGCTGTTTAAGGACTACATGGGACTGGTAAAAACATGGAAGCCTTTTTTACTTGCAGAATCCAGATCATACATGTACATTTATGCAGTACTAGAATAGAATCTCGCAATGTATCTGTGTTTTCCTTTAAATCTCCAGAACCAAAGCACATAGAAATGAGTTAGCTACTGTATGTTGATATTATGAAGATTTCCTTTAAAGACCTGTAAAGATATGTGCATGTTGTAGTGTTGTTTTATATTTTTCTAATACCTACATTAATCTCATTAAAGCTACTTTTCGGGTGCATAAAATATCTCATGGTATGAATTTAGTTTTGCTGTGGTAGACTATTTACTCCCATCACCTTTACAGTATAGTAGTTTACTGATGCATTTTAGTGATTTTATATGTCCCATATAGACTACAGACGCATATGGCCGTTATTATAATAGTAGCTTACCATTTCCTTGCTTGTGTTCAGGAAGAAGCAAGGGTTAATGAAGGCAGTGCCAGAATGTTAAAATGGATGTGTGCGACTTGCATCTGTGTGCATAAAGGAAACCTATACCCAAACTTCAACTACTTCTATGCCATTTGGTTACAGGAAATCACATTTGTCCTACTTTGATTGCGATGGACAAGTGTTATCTGGTTGGGGCATTGCTTGAAGTACCATGGTAAATCCATATTGTGAAATTGTAAGGATGGTAATGTTACTAATTGACGTTCATGTAATTCGAAAGTCATTGTTAAGTTAAGACTATTGAGAAATTTCAAGCATTTTGTCAAAAACTCACATTTGATTTTTGTTTAAAGACACAAAAGCTATCCTTACTCTTTATAATTGTAACTGTAGCCCATGTTTGTGATTGGGGAGTCTGGCAGGACAGTAGTGTGAATTAATATCCTGGAAATTCTGTGATTTTTTCCTATTCGTGGTATAAATTCATGTGGGTAGAGAAAATTTGTAGTTTCACCCTTCTTTAAAAAATCCGGGTTGAACTCCCTTGCCAACTTACCTTTTTTTTTATGGTGCAAAAGTGCGGTTTGGCTACCGTAAACTATAATTGTTAACCCTTTAAACAAAAAAATGTTCAATTATCTGTTACCTGCCCCCAACCACATCTGATGTATTTTGCACTTTATTTACCTACATTGCTAACCAAATATTTATAGATTATTATTGTTCCCATTCTGGCAGAGTAAGCTTGCACCTCTCTGTGCATTCAATCAAGGCTGTGACAACTGACAAAACAACCAATAATTGACAGCTTTTTTACCTGCTGCCTCCTCTGCACTAGATGGACTAGAACTCGAACTAGAACCAGAGTTCAAATCAGTTTGAGTTTGAAACCTGACTTCAGAATTTTCAAACTTTCAAGCATTTTCGAATTATCAAATTTATCAAATTTGGGGAGAGTATACATCCCAAATTCATCAATGTCTGCTATTTTTTGCAGTGCCAACCCCCTAAGTATAAAATACAGCTTTGTGATTGAAATCTGTTACCCTTCCGCCCACTTTCCCTTGCACGATGCATACACCAAGGGAGAGAAGCAAATGTGGTGTGGGATATGCCCAGATGGGTGACGCTTATCTGGCTCCTCAACAATGGTGGCAAAAATGGTTCTGCTTTTATGAATCGTTACCCTTTGGCCCATTGGGGTTTGGCCAGAGGGGCCAAGCCTGCCCATCTCCTCAATAAAATCAAATTGTAGAGTGACCAGCTCCGATCATATATATCTGTCAAGGCACACAGAGAACCATGGGAGTCTGATGTGTTTCACAGCAACAAGTCGCTTCCTCTGAGTCACATAAAGAGCTCTCTGAGGGAGGGAAGCCACTGTGGTGTGGGGTATGTCCAGGGGGCCAAGCCTGTCTGACTCCTCAACAATGGTGGCATACTCTAACTCAATGGTTCTACTGCTGTGAAGCATTACCCTTTCACCCACTTTCCTCTATATGATGCAAATATGAAAAATACAAAAATAAAGATTAAAGGGGAAATTTAGTGCAAACGTGTATACTTTAAAGAAAAAAGAGCTGTGTCTTTTCATCCTAATGAGCTTAACCTGAACTTTCAGCATTTTGTCTGTATAAATAAATGCTTCCAAAATACTGACTTCAGGACCCCTAGAAGAGACTGTTGTGGTCTTGCCCTTGACCCAGAGCTTAGGTTGATTCAGTTGCTCAGTAGAGATCTGAGCATGTTTGACTCATCCAACAGCCAATCAGTAGATATTATTTTTAGGAACATTTCATGGTAGTGTGTATTCTGTGAAGAAGGACCATTACAGAACTTGAAATGTCTGCTCACTAATGTGAACAGCAAAGAATAGCAAGAGGTATAAATTCAAATAATTTTACAAATGGAAGATTATATAGAATAATTAGCTATGCAAATATAAACCAAGAATTTTAAAAATAAAGATATTTTTCCATGGACTTTTGCTTTTAAAGACAGATTTTTTTTTAACCCCTTTTGTTGAGATATGCAACAAGAAATTGCTGCCACTGCATGCTGGGCATGATTCCTCTTGTATAATAAACACCTCTTTATAAGAGATTCAGAGACAGATTCTTGAAATGTAGAATTTTTGAAAATTTACGATTTTCCGTGATGATTATCGAAAAGTCAAATGCAGAGGCTCGAAAGTAGAACGCATGTGAAGGAAGTTACTTTATTTCAAGTTCTAGATATTGGTCCATGTTCCCCAGACTTTTCCCTGGTCCCAGAGCCATGTACAGTAAGTTACCTTTGCTATTTTAATCTTATTTTATCCAAACTTTTCAAACTATTTGTCCCTGTTGACTTTAATGGGTCCAATTTTGAAATTTCACATGTTTGAAAATTCTAAATCGGACTGGATTTTTGTAAGTTCGGCCATCTCTACTCTGCACATGAACAAGCATATAAAAAGCTCATTGAGCAGAGGGAGGAGGCAGATACCTTTGCCTGAAAGGAACGGAACTTCTCATTAAATATCTAGTTACAAATGCATGTAATAAACTGGGGAAAATGACAGTTGGGGCCGCGAGACAGATAACTGACAAGTGACAAGTTTTTTTGTTTTAAGAATGGGCATGTCCTTTAAATATGTTAATGCATGGCACACTGGTTTTAAAATCCCTGAGCAAAATGAATTTGTTTTGCCACAAATCATTGTGCCCCTTATGAGGATAGGATTGCTTTGTAAACCTGTGAATAATTTGAATGACATTAAGGGATACTGTACTTGGGCTTTTTAACAAGCCTCTTGAGGAACAATTCTCCTATTACTTGTCTTTCAGGTATTGATAACTTTAACTCTGTATATAAGGTGGAATGCTGCAGACTGTACTTTACAAAAGCAGTATGAGGTTTTTCACATCCCAGGATCGTCTCTTAAGTATCTTAAATCGGTTATGTTTGTGTTTTTTACTTTCTGCAGGATAAGATAATACATTAAGAATTAAAATTTTAACTTTGTGTTCTTTGATGAAACTAGGTCTTTGCTCTCCTGCCGTCACTGCTCATTGTCATGTACTGATATTACATCTACAAGCTCAAACAGCATCCTGATCCAAATAAATGAGAAATAAGCAGATTACCCAATTAACTGACACAAAAGAAATCAGTACAGTATGGATAGATATAATTAATTTCTGCCTTGGGAGAATCTGTTGGTTTTATTGGCTTTGGCTGTAGAGGGAGTTTAGACACAGTAAAAGGCAGATGGCCATAGTTTAATTTCAGGTAAAATATCAATCTTAAATCAAGAGCTGCAGGAGGGCTGCATGATCTGACACTACAGTATTATGACTTGATTCAAGGACACTGCACAGACCATAGAATAGATATAAATCTTTACAATGCAGCAAATCATGATGTTTTTCTTTAAGACACTCAATGATATTTCTTTTGCTTTGGTGCCCATGCTTTTAAAGCCGAGTTAACCTCTCATTCTCCTTGTCTCAGTGCTGTTATGTCATAGCTTTGTTGACAAATTGGGAAGCGTTAATGTGGGGAGGTGCATTCGGAAGACATTTAAAAATGCAAGTAATGGACTCACACTAAAAATATCAATATGAATTTGTATCTAACACAAAGAAGCCTTGTCACAACAGATAGAAATGTTGTGAATTTATGATTGTGCAGGGTTTTTGTTGATTCTTTTATGTGTAGTGTTTGCTGAGCACCAAGCTGATCCAATGAGGGAAAGATGAAGTTAAATACTATCAAATACTCATTTAGCTGCCTTTGTTTCTCTGTTTGAGCAACTATGCAATAAAACATCTAGAATATGTTCCTCTTTGTTTGCCATGTTGTTTTATTTTTTTTACAGGAAAATAAGCCTGGTAGATTATTATAGTATACATTCACTTACATTTCCTATAAAAGGCCAACACTTTGCAAGGGAGGGTGCAGCCAGTCACCCCCAGGATAGCTGGCGTACCCCTGGAAGCTATTAGCTGACCCAGTTTACAGTCTGATAAAATTGTGTAATTGGCGCTAGGTCACACTATCACGATTGACTTGATAAAGAAATAAGTCCGAAACGTACAGTAAACAGAAAAGCAATTTAATAAATTGAGTTGCGTGAAGTCCTTGCGAGTATACGTCACCTTTATTTATACTACAAGGATTTGGGTGCTTGGAGGCAGAGCACAGAGGAACCACCAAGCGGCTATAGTTTGTGGAAATATTGGTGTCACCGTAAATAGAACACACTATTACAATCCGTTGGCACGAGAATTGCAGTGCATGTCGATGTGGGTAGCCACATTGCATGCACAATGTGATCTGTTTTCTGTGCACATGTGATCACCATTTGGTGGATGGCAGTGCAAATGGACGGTAAATCACGTTGCCGTCTGGCACAGTGTGGCCTCATCCTTAGAGACAAATCTGTAGAGATTCTTTCTGACTAGCCCAATTATATAGTTCAGTTTCTCTATATATTGTGTTTATCATAATGAGGTGTTCTATAAAACATTCTCTGTCAAGGTTAACAGTCGAACAGGGAGACCAGGTCCACCTAGGCCAAATCATTTCCCAGATCTCAAACCTTAACAAATGCCTCAAATTAGACCTACAAAATAGCTAAACAAAAACTTTATTGTTGCTTAGCTCTGTAACTGATCAGTAGACTGTTCACCCTCAGATTTAAAGTAATGTGTTTGTTGGAGATTCATTGAAAAGAGCATTTCCTCCCACATACAAGGCCTTTTTACACAGTGTTTAGTGTTGCATGTATAGTTATGTATGTCACTATGAACCTGGCAGTCTTGAAGAATGCTCACAAATTCAAGGCCTTCTTTCATGAACTTCATATTAAAAATGTAGAAACATGCAGTTTTTCTGAATGTCATTAAAAGTGCATTTTTATTATTTAACAGCAGTATGTGTAAAGATAAAAAGGAACTATACACTCTAATGTTATATCATGCTGCTAAAAGAGAAAGTCTTGCTGCATACTTATTTAAGAAAAAATCCTTTATTTAAACTAGGAATGATGAGCTTGAATCCTCTAAAAACAAGTATTCAGAGGTGCCCCTACATAAATTGGTAAATATCCTATTTAGAGACCTGCAGCAAGACAATACAAGAGTGGCATAGTCACCATATATTAATAAGCAGGAGCACCCTTGGAATACCAGGTGAGGACCCCAAACGCGTTTTGAGTGGCTCTGCCTAATAAAAATATAAAATAATTGTGGCAATAAATCAAGTACAATTAAAAGAAAGGAGCAATTGCTCCCATTTTGGAGCAGTTAGAAGTTGGGAAAGCAATAGGGGAGCGCTGTCAGTACTTCTGCTCTAGCAATATTGCAATATAGATTGCTCCCATGTCCCTTTTTAATTGAACTCTCTCCCCAAAACCCTACTTTGCTCTCCTTTAGAAATAGGCTTTAGGGGGAGGAAACTTACAGAAACTTGGTAAGTACATATGTGGGGAACTGTCAATGCTATTAACCTGGCGAGGTTGAGGTTTATAGCCATTTCCAGCCACATACTAAAATTTAGTTTGGGGTGTGGACATACCCTTTAAGTGCTTAGAACTATTTCCCTGCTTCTTTTACTTAATCATAGAAATGTAAAATCTGGAGTTTTATTACATCATTCACTAAACTTGTGTTCTAAAGAGATGCTATTTGTCTCTGGAGAATATTTCCACTGACAATAGTTTAGATGCTGACAATAAATGTAAATATCCAGGCAAAGAATTTTCAGTCCATAAAATGAACTGTGACTATATGAGGGAAAAGTAAACTGAAGATTCCATTCTGTATGAATGTTTACTTTCGTTTAAAGGGATACTAAACTGACTATTTTCAATAGCTGCCAGGGGCATCTATAATTCACAGGCAGGTAGGATCGCTTATTCCCACCTCCCCATTAACAATTAAATCCACTTACCTGCTAGTAAAGCTTGCTGTTTCTGAACAGCTGATCTGCATGTTGTCCCAATGTGCCTACTATCTTTCCTGTAGGCACATATACAGTACGCAGAAGATAAGAGCACATCGGGAAATTACACCACCTAGAAGTAGCTGTCCCTTAATGTTGCAGATTATGCTTCTAACACAGCATTTCTGTATGCAAGTAAGAAATCTATAAGGTTAACATGAACTCCTCCAAAAGCCATTCTGCTTAGACACATTTGTGTCTTAAAGCCACAGTAACCGTAACTGATTTACAGAGGGCTTAGGCTGAGGCCACACTACAATGCACCAAAGCACGCACGTAGACGTGTGCAATTTCTGTAAGTTGTGCGTCATTCTGGGTTTGCACATGCATTTTTAATTTTAACGCATGTGTTTACGTAAAAATGGTGTATGCAAAATGCAAGTAGATGCGCAATCGCATGCGCACTGGAAATCGTGGGAATATTTGTGCTCCTGCAATTTTCATTTTAACCAAAATCGCATGCACAATCGTGTGTGCAAAACTCATGCGCAAAAAATGCATTAGTGTCGCCTAGCCCTTAAACTGCATTAAGATACAAATAGTGGCGGTGGGGAAAACTGGGTCAAGAAACCAATGTACCAAGCCAATATTGTCTCTTTACTCTTTAAGATGTAATCTTTAATTCAAGCATATAGCTGTCGTTAATGATTCAGAATGGATAAACCTCATTCACAATGCAAAGCGAGACTTTGAGGTTGAATAAAGACATACATCCATCCAGTTCAACCTATCTAGCAATATCCTCATTTCCTGCCTAACTGTTGATCCAGAGGAAGGAAAAAAAAAACCCCACCAAATTTATGAAGGGGGAAAAAATTCCTTCCTGACTCCAAGTGGCTATCGGAAATTTCCCTGGATCAACTCTACTTATACATCAATACCAGTAACTTGCAACATTCCTTGTTTGCAGAAACTCATCCAGCTTTCTTTTGAAACTGACCAATGAACCTGCCATAACAACGTCCACTGGAAGACATTTCCATAGCTTTACCGTTCTCACAGTGAAAAACCCTTTCCGAGCTTGAAGCCTAAACCTTTTCTCTTCAAGTCTTAAGGGATATCCTCGTGTCCTTTGACATGTTCTATTGGTGAACAATGCCCCAGATAGTTTATTGTATGGCCCGTTAATGTATTTATACACAGTAATCATATCCCCATGCAAACGCCTTTTCTCCAGCGTACATAATTGTAACTTTTCCAGTCTCTCTTCATATTCAAGCTCCCCCAATCCCCTTATTAATTTAGTTGCCCTTCTCTGAACCCTTTCCATTTCAAAGATATCCTTTTTATACACAGGATTCCAAAATTGCACTGCATATTCCAAATGAGGCCTTACCAATGCTTTGTAAAGAGGGAAAATTACATTTTCCTCCCTTGAATCCATACCTCTCTTTATACAAGACAATACCATGCTGACTCTGGCTGTTGCCGCCTGGCACTGCTTGCTACCTTTAAGTTTATCCACCAAAACTCCAAGATCCCTTTCCAACAGGGATTCACTTAACACAGCCATTTATAGTATACGCAGTACAAGGATTTTTTAAGTCCAAAATGCATCACCTTACATTTATCAGCATTGAATTTCATCTGCCACTTAGCAGCCCAATGTGACAATCTATCTAGATCCCCCTGCAACGATTGCACATCCTCTGAAGTTTTTAATGGTCGACAAAGTTTTGTGTCGTCAGCAAACACAGAAACCTTGCTGACAATACCCACTTCCAAGCCATTAATGAGGGCTAGGCCACACTATCGCGTTTTTCGCGCGTTTGCGCATGCATTTCGCGCTCGCGATTGCGCACGCGATTTTCGCTAAATTCCCGCAAAAATTCCCGCGTTTCCGATGCGCATGCGATTGCGTGTCCGTTCGCGTTTTGGTAACGCGTGCGTTCACCATTTTTGGTGCGTTAACGCAGCGTTTCCATAACGAGAAATGGCAAAAACGCATGCGCAAAACGCGTACGCAAAGGCGAACGCACAAGAAAAGCGCACACAATCGCGTGCGATAACGCTCGCGATTTTGTGCACGATTCCTGTAGTGTGGTGCGTTGTAGTGTGGCCTCAGCCTAAATAGATTTTAGGCTGAGAAGCGGCCCCAGCACAGAACCCTGTGACACCCCACTTAGCACTTTAATACATAATGATGAAGCACCATTTACAACTACTCTCTGCATCCTATTCATTAACCAATTTTCTATCCATGTACAAATGTGACTCCCCAGACCAACAGACCTTAGCTTACACATTAGTCGCCTATAAGGGAAATTTATCAAAAGTCTTTGCAAAATCCAATTAAACTACACCTACTGCTATGCCAGGGTCTAAATTTCTACTTACTTCCTCATAAAAGCCAAGCAAGTTAGTTTGACAAGATCTATTCCTCCTAAATCCATGCTGGTTACTACTTACCCGGTTGTGAACGACTACCCTTTTTGAATATTGGAATAACATCAGCCTTTTTCCAATCCAGAGGCACATCACCGGACATGAGGGAATCAGCAAAAATAAGAAACAATGGCCTAGATAAAACTGAACTTAGCTCCCTAAGTACCCGAGGATGTATATTATCCGGTCCAGGAGATTTATTAATATTAACCTTATTTAGTTCTTTTTGTACCATATCCTCGGTTAACCAAAGTGCACTTGAATCTTTTATACCATTATTCTACTACATATACTCTATGATATCTGTACTTGGATCTTCTATAGTGTATATAGAGGGAAAATTATTCAAGACATTTGCTTTATCGCCATCCTCCGTAACTAACTTATCCCCATTAATTAATGGTGCCACATTCTCAGTCCTCATCTTCTTACTATTAATATACTTTAAAAAAAATTTTAGGCTTAGTGATGCTTTGTTCAGCTATCCTAACTTCATTATTAATTTTAGCTAGTTTGATTGCTTTCTTACACTCCTTGTTACAGTTTTTATAATCCCTAAAGGCCCTTTCCAATCCCTTGGCCTTAGGCTAGGCCACACTGCTGCATTTTTTTTGCGTTTGCGCTTGCGATTGCGCTTGCGATTTTTCAAAATTATTGAAAACGCGGCAACGCAAAAAAACCGCGCGTTTTTCGATGCGATTGCGTTTTGCGTTCTGCATTTTTAATCGCAATCGCATGCGTTTTCCTATACTTATTGAAGAAAACGCAAACGCAACGAAAATCGCACATGAAATCGCATGCTATTGCGTTTGCGTTTGCGTTTCAGTGTGGCCTAGCCCTTAAAGGTTTAAAAAATGCCTTTTTCTTTCTTCCCATTTAAGACTTATCAGCTTGGTGCATTGCCTAAAGGGGGCAATAGAGAGTAATCTCTGCTCTCAGTACATAGCCCCAATACTGTGGTTCAGAGAATTACACAGAATGCTGATGCTAGTAAAAAATAAATAAAAATGGCCTACTTGTATATATTATACACCAGGCAATAAAAATGGCCTACTTGTATATATTATACACCAGTGCACAAATACCTTAACAGGGATGTGCCAAGAGCCAAATGGTAATAAAGGGTTTGAAGCAAGAAGTTGTCTCAGCTGGTTGTACCAATATTCTAAATAGTGCAAGTCTTATAGGGCTATTCTGACACAAAACCCCACAACATGTATAATGATGCCCTGTAACAAAAATTACTACTTAAAATTCTATTTTACTGAAAAATAAACCACTGAAACCAATAACAATTGTAATTTCTTTGCACTTCACCAAATGTGTTGGGTTATCATCCACTTGAGTTTCTACTTATTAAAGTTATTAAACTTTGTATAATCTGAAAGTACAATGTTAGGGTAGTAAAATGACATTACTTACATGTGTGTCTGTGGCTGCTTTGTTAGTGAATTTTCAATGTTTAGTAACTGCTTCTAACAGCTCCCCCAGTCACTGCCCACCAGCCGACACTGGATACGTTCATTCACATTCTGCAGAGCCTGCACAACCTGACACTATATAGCTCATTAAAATATCTTCCTGACACTGCTGATAGTGGGTGGGGGGCTGCTGCTGTTAGATACTTTCTCCCTCTCTTCTAACAGGCAAGTACATGTGATGTGGATAGTGGGTGGGGGAGGGGGGCTGCTGCTGTGTGAGATGCTTCTCCCTTCTGACAAGCAAGCACACATGCTGGGTGGGGCTCCTGTAAGTGACCTCCACACTCCTGCTCACTGGTGTCTGTATTTATATTCCTTGGAATAGATAGACACATAGATACAGACAGACACATATAGACATACAGGAAGATGGACAGGTATATATGTAGACAGACAGATAGATAGATAAATTGATATAATAGGTAGAAAGACAGATCGAGATAGATATATAATAGATATATAATAGACAGATATGTAGACTGGAAACCAATATGATTAATCCAAGGAAGAGGTCACTGGAGGGACACAAATTAGCATACCTGCTTTGAGTGACAGGTCTTTCCCTGTACATGCTGTTATTTAAAAAGAAGATTTCTGAGAATCTACAGCTCGTATTTCAAATCTGAAATTGTGTTGGAGAAGTGGGCCTTTACACTATCTAAAGGTATCATTTTTGAAAATTTCATTTTTGAAAGTATAGATACCCTTTAAGTTTGTTGCAAGTCAAAAGAAATGACTGCGCGATACACTAAATGCAACAATTTACACACGATCAGCTGGTTTTTTTTACCAGTATACAGGCATACATCTACCATGAGGCAGAGTGAGACATTTGTCTCAGGTGGTACCCCTGCACTGAAGAAGAAAAATGGCAGACTGGCAGTGGTGGAAACTTATTTTTTCCCCTTGACTGGTCAAGAAAAAAAATTCCTTAGTAACAGATAACTAGCTTTAGTTAGTTTGTTAGGCTAGGGTAGACTAGTTAGGTTAGTTAGGGCCCTGCTGAGTCTTGACATGGTGGCAGGATTACAAATATTTGGCTAAAATCTTTTATATTACAGAAAGTATGGCATTTCTAATGTATTGTAACAGCTGAGCCAACATGTAAAGCACAGGCTATAAAATAAGTAATTTTAATTTGGGCAACAAAAACCTGAAAGGAATAATGTGATAGTGGCAACACAAACTGTTTGAGAAAGGAATGTAATATCTGTTTCTAGTAATTTATTGCTAATTAACCATTTGAGGAACGGTTTAAATACCTATGCGATATAGTTCAAAATAGTAAAATTTTAAGCCGTGCCCATCAACAAGACCATGTGCTACTTTCCATGCAAATCAACAAAGCCACACCTACTTTAACACGATGACAATGCATTTCACGCCTGAAAATAATCAAGGGCAGCATTCAAATGTTGGGCTCAGGCAGCAAAAACCCTAGAAGTGCCGGTATATCCGAGTGCCTGGACCAAATCTTTTAGCATAAGTAAGGCTGAGACCACAATGGCAACTGGCGGGAGAAGCGTGTGCATTACCGTTGCTTGCCCTGTGATCTGTGCAATGTTGCATAGTAGGAGAACATGCAATTCTAGTAATTACATTGACTGGGTCGCTGTCCGAGTGGACAAGTTTATTTTTATATTTGCAGGGAGTTCCGAAGGTTATGGGCATTTTAGTAGAAAAATACAACATTAAGGGCTCGTTGCTCGTTTTCGGGTGCTTTGCTCGTTTTCGGGTGCTTTGCGATTGCATTTTGCGTTCCGCATTTTTAATCGCAATCACGTCTTTTCAAATAGTTATTGAAAAAACTGCATTCGCAAACGCAATGAAATCGCATGCAATTCCGTGTGCGATTGCGTTTGCGTTGCAGTGTGGCCGTGCCCTTAGGCAGAATAAAATAGAACAGACATTCTTTTGGAGTACAGTATAGGCTAAAGCTGGCCATACACACTGGTGATATTTAGCAAATGTCATCGGATCTTTGGCCATATGTATGGATAGGTTTGAATCTGACAAACTACAGCCTTCTGCATCGCAGCCTATTTGTCTAATCATTACCGGCTCCCTTTACAAAGTTATCCGTTTCCTCTACTGTAGTGTTGTGTATTGGCACATCCAAGGATCATTCCGTATAAAGAATATACAGAACAATCTTTTCTGTGTATTTGTGAATTGGGCAAATTCACAATAAGATTCTGATTCATAAGTAAATTTGTGTCCAAAGTTGCATGTGATTAGTTTTAGTACCATATACCTTTTTGTAAGTTGCCAGAGGGGCCATTTTAGACATAGGCCACCTAGGCAAAGAGCTAGGGCACCTGTGTTAAACCAGGTTGCCCAGTGTTCTTCCTAGCATCTCCCTGTCAGCTGTTACTTGCTGTGTTAGAAGTGCTCTCCTTGTTCTGCTGCTGTAATTTGCAACATTGTAGTGAGTAGAGACCCTGAACTCTGCTACAGTACCTCTACCTGGAAACAAATGTTTCAAATGAACTGAAGGTGAAGGAAGGAAGGATGAACTCAGCTAAAAGAACTGAGGAGAACAGTTCTGAGATGCCAGGTAAAAGCTGCTGCAGACTTGTGGGTTGTGTGACTAGCAGCCGGGGGTGCTCCTTCCATGAAGCAATGTGAAACAATTGCTCACTGTGTGCCCCTGGATTCCACTAAAAAGGCGTCAAGTCAGCACTCCAGTTCACCAGCCAGCACACCACACCCACCTCCACAAATGATGCCCACCCTTCATGTAGAAGCAATGCCTGCTTTACAGCTGCGGCATTCAAAAGTTGTGTTTCAGGTGCCAAAAATCCTAGGAACACCCCTGCTAGCAGCCATAAGATCCCTATCCCTGCCTCTTTCTTACTTCCACCCAATTCTCCAATTAGAACTTAGAGTGGGTGAGGAGTGAATAATTCAATGGAGGAGACATGGAAAGCAGTTACATACTGTATATTATGTCAATGCTGGCAGCTGAAAGGGTTAAAGGTAATACTCTGCTGGTCCTGATAGTGTTAATGCCAATACTAGGGGAAAGTGCTGACACTGAAGGTTTATGGCAAAACTCTGTGGGCCTGATTTACCCATGTGTGCTGTGCTAAAAATAGTGGTTAAAATTGTAACAACCAATATTGAATAGGTTAGTGCAAGTTTAACTCCATAATTGAACTTCAAAAAAGACACCCGTGCAACCGGTGCAATGTATTTAATAAAGGATTTGCACCACTTTTAACTCCAAAATTTAAGACCAACTAATGGCTGGTCTTAAAGTGGCACTGGGGTAAAATCCCTTTTGGATTTACCACCAGGTGCGAATCCAGTATTAAATACCGAAAGCCATATTTGAGAGAAATTTGTGGATCTGGGTAAATGAGGCCCTGTGAAAGTGTTGCACTGAAATTATAAGTAAGAAAGTCTGCTGGCACTGAGGGGTTAATGGTAATACTCTGGGAAATTGCTGGCACTGAAAGTGGTAATCACAATATTCTGGGGAATATTTCTATGGCAGCCATACCTTATACTTCACGTCAAAGTTTATATTTTCTAGTTTAGAAAAACAGTAACATGTTTTCTTTAATGCATTTAGGGATTTTAATACAAAAAAATTCTCCTATAGGCTGAGAACTAAGACTGGCGGCAACGCACGTAAAAAGCGTGCAACGGCATGTGTTTCAATAATGCGCGATCAGAGCGTGCTGGATCTGCAAGTGAAACGGTGATTGCATGGGTGCCGAAAATGGATCGCAACATATGCAATGTAGCCACCCACATTGAAATGCCCTGTGCTGTGATTCTCATGCGTTAAAAGATTGCAAGTGCAATCATTAGCGTGTGAGAAATCACACAAATATAGCCTATCCCTTAAACAACATTAACATGATTTAATTCTCTGTAATTCTCATTCTAATTAAAAAGCATTTTCTTTACACATAATTAAGAGAAAATTTTAAGCATGTCCAGCAATATGCTCCATTGAGTGCTAATTTTAAAAAAAGACCAGCAGAGGGCAGTAAAACACTGTCAACTTTCCTTGCTTCTGTTTTTTTTTTTATGTGGAATGTTGTTTACTGTATTGTGTTAATATTTTTTAACACGTTTTAGAATTCACACTTATGTTATCTTAGTGTATTAGAAATGGACAGACAAGATTCTAAAAGTTTCTATAGTTACTATTAGAAATGTGAAAGCACACCAAAAAAAAAAAAAATACACATTTTATAAAGAAATTTGATTTTAATCGTTCCCCCGCTATGGAGATTAAAGGCAAGTCCTCCCATAAGGTGATTTGAAAAATTTGCACAGGACACCTCTGTAAATTAAAGGCAATAGATATGCACTACTGTGCTCATGAATGTGCCCCCATAAGGAGTACTTGCAGGAGGTGGGGGTGGGGCTTCAGTGAAGAAACTTTGCTTTTATATAGTTACACAGAATATATAGAAAATTGGGCTGTTGAACATCCATATTAAAGTGCAACTAGAGACCAAAAATATAATACATACATAAACTAAATAATACATTAAAAAAATATTTTTTGTATGTTTATATATATGTTGTATATATTAGCAAATATCCTAGCAGAACCTGCCCAGAAATACTGGTGTTACATCAAAAATCCTAATATAGCTCAAGCACGCACAAATAAAGCATCATTAACAATTAATAAAAACAGATTTCTCTACAGAGAAATCCACTAGATATTTTTGAAGGACTCCATCAGTGTTCATTGATACACATAACAGGAATGCCTCTAGAACCCTGTAGTATAATGACCTAGATGACCAATTGTTACTATCCATAACGTGTATTATTAGCTAGTGGTATTCTCTGCTATTAAGAGATCACAATCTGTATTTTTAGGATGATGGTTGCGAGTGCTCCTGGGATTTCTTGTAAGGGTCCTTCTTTTTCTTTTTTTTTTTTAACCTGTTTTACCCTGAACTGTCACATTGGAGATGGTCGGCCTTACCCCTTCTTTTTAATTTCATTAGTGGTGATCGCCTATCTTTATTTATTTATATGCTTATGTGATGTCTGGCATACACGTGGCAATATTCCCGACTGAGTCGTGTATGACCATCTCGTGGGGCAGTCTATCAATCAGAAGGGGATCAGACTGGTCAGAATGTTTTCTAACAATCCCATCCATGGCCATATTGTTATTATTATTCAAGATAAAGTACTTTATGCCCAAAAATGTTAGGTTGGGTAGTTTAATCAAAAAATTGATAGGAAAGTAAATTTGGCTGAATTGTATACACCGCTATGGGCAGGCTTAAAGGAGAGTTATAATCATGCAGTAACTGACTGCTCTATGGAAATAACTGAAAGTTAACATGCTCCTCCCTTTACGTCATTAACATATGTTCTTTAATGTCAGGTTGGAGAATTGTCAGTCAAAAAAAATTGTGGGAGGGGCCAGAAAGAGATGAGTATAAATTCCCTTTAAAGGGTATCTCCACTCATATTTTCAAGGTTTGGGAATCCAGTTCTATTAAATGACGGGAGGTAAAGGAGCTGTGCCTTACCTTCCGTTCTTTAATAGAACAAACAGGAGACTGGTGAGAAGTTAGGAAACTTTCCCTGCTCGCTCGCTCCCCCGGCGTGTAGTCTGACAGGTCCCGACGGACCTTGTCTTCTATGCGCATGCGCGATCTATGCGGAATGTCATGAGACTGGTACAGCAAATGGGGAATGTCATGAAACTGGTACAGCAAATGGGGAATGTCATGAGACTGGTACAGCAAATGGGCAATTTAATATTTTATCTTTGTTCCCTCAGCTGCCCTCTGCTGCTGTTCCGTGCCTTTTCCGTGTAATCTTGGATGATGTCCTACCCTACTAATGGGAGTTTGCACTTTGTCTGTCTGAAGAAGGTATCTGTGTGTACCAAAACCAACAATACATTTTGCACATTTTTTTTTCATGTACTTTTGCACACTTTTTTTTAGTGTACTTTTGTCTACTGTTGCCTACAGTTCTGAAGAACCCAACAATGTATTTATATCTATGAGATCTTCCACTTGGACTTTACTTGTAAACGTTAAGTAAGGTTAATGAAGTCTATAGTTCTCTCTCAGCTCGCCAATAACACACAAGTATGTGGTATGTCAAAATTAAATGCTTTTCTTATAAAGCACTGAAAATAAATATCAGTCTTTCCTTTTACATATATTTACGAACCCTCTAAAATCCACCCACAATTAAACAAAAAGGGGTTGCCATTTTGAGAGGTTCTTCAGCGGTTTTGCTGGACGAGGTAATGTAGTTAAATGTGTTAGTTTGTTACTGTTTTCTGTAAATGTAGAGAAAAAAAACAAGAAACTGAAAATCAAAACATTTATTTATTTAATGATCACATATTGTTTGCATACATAAACTTTTATTGTTTCTATGGAATATTTCTGGCTTTTGAGGGATACCACCATTATATTACAGGGTAATATAATGATGTGAAGTTACAGAGGACTTTCCTGACCAATTTTTATACAGGGTGGGTAGCTCCAAGGTGATTTCATATCCATGAATTGTAAGGGCCGCATTATTTCTTATAACACATACGTTTAGTTTTATGTATTTTTTCATCAGAATGTGTACAGATGTCTTTTTTTTGGTTTGTAAGATTTGTGTTTTTGTTGGTAATACTCTATTTTTAATTTAACGTAGTAGAAAAAAAGGACTGTGATTAATGTCCTTTTCACAAACTCTTAAAGGATAACTATTGTGTGTATTTTTTTTTTTAATACCAAAGAAAACTAATTCTGCCAGTCTTCCTCCTGGCTTCACTATCTTTAATACAGGAATAGTCCAGGTCTAATGTAGCAAATGAAAACTGTACATGCTGTAGCTCCACAACGAAACGATATTGGGAGGTAGGAATAATTAATCCAACCTCCCTGCCCCAGGTACTTTCCATTTTTAAATAGTTAATTTTTAGAGTATAGTTATCCTTTAAAGAATGAATTCACCGTAACTTGTTGTGACAGTTTACCGACTTAGGGCGATATTTATAAAACCTCGCTATCGTTATCGCAAAAATAACGATCGTTATCGGTAAATACCGATCGTTATCGTAAAATAACGATCGCCATTTTCCGATAACACTCTGTGTTTACCGATAACGATCGGTATTTTACAATAACGATCGGTATTTTGCGATATTGTAAAATACCGTTCGTAATCGGTAAATACAGAGCGTTATCGGAAAATGCCGATCGTTATTTTACGATAACGATTGGTATTTGCCGATAACAATCGTTATTTTTGCGATAACGATAGCGAGGTTTTATAAATATCGCCCTAAGAGAGAGATCATTCCTTTCTATGAGTCCCATTTCTCTACATCGCCTGGTAAATGATTATGGAGGATTCACTCCAGTTCTCCAAGAATTTGTGAAAAAAGGACCTTAATCATGGTCAGTTTCCTTTACTGATTTACATTATCATTATAATACAGTATTACAAAGTTACTAAATAGTATGGGAGGAACAGTAGAATAGTTTCTTAGAAAACAAAATGTTTTTGGCCACAAGATGGCGGAAACTCATTGATGTATCGCATACCGGTACTTGTTTTAATAAACCAATTTCCTCCCATAATTGAACCAATGGAGTGCTCTGTTTTTCTACAGTTCTGTATGTGATAGTTTCAGAAGCACCCTGGTATTACAGATGTTGAAATGAGTGTGCAGGGTGTGAAGAACCATTATATATATGTGGGTTTCTGGGTTCTTTAGATTGAGAGAACATAAGAAACATCCTTAAAGAAACAAGGAATAAATAGAATCGGCTCCATTGCATGTTTTACTTCACTTACTGAAACAGGATATAGTACAATGTGTGTACAGTATATGGCTACAATCCAGGTATAACACAGGCTTGGAAATCATGCCATAATTCAGTTAATCATTTAAATTGGTAACACACTGAATGGCAATGACCTTGTTGTTCGCTTAGTTTTCGGTTGGAAAAAAAAAAGAAATATCTTGAGAAAAAATAAGAATAAGCTGTAGTAGTTGGTACTGTAGACGCTGTAGTAGCTGGTACTGTAGACGCTGTCTGTAGTAGCTGGTACTGTAGACGCTGTAGTAGCTGGTACTGTAGACACTCTAGTATTGGTTTAACAGTTTGTAGACATGAAGATTTATTCAGAGCCCAAAAATGAAAGCCCTTCATTCTAAACCTTCCCCTAACAGTTCCTTGAACATACCGGACTCCTAAGGAAAGACTTCCATGGATGAAATTGCAGAAATGTGTCACAGCTAAACAGGTCCATCACCCTGTATATAAAGAACAGTCAGTTAAGGACAAATATACACAAAATATTCAAATAAAAAATGTTTTTTATGTTTCTTAATTTAAAAATGTAAGATGCCTATATATTCTTTATGAAAAGAAGGCAGAAATTGAAAAGGGAACAGGTTAGAATTTCATTATCTAACCTATGCCATATATACACCTGACTGACTCAAATGTTCTACTTGTAGAAGGACACTGGTGGCCAAGTGAGTTTCTAATGATAGCCTTATGTCAAAACACAGGTGGGGGGGGGGGTTTACCCAGAGCCACAATCAATCTGGCTAAATCTCCCCTCACAAATTTAACATTGGGTTTCCATGCGGGAGTTTCACACCAGCTGTTAGCTGGCGTTAAAAACTTGCGATAAGTCTAGTGCAAACTCATTATTAAATTCCCTGAACCAGTTGTGCTCATGTCTTTTGCTATATCCACGCAGTCAATGCAATGAAGGAGTTAAAGTTATGCTAACCGATATTAAATCCTGGTTCATACCGCCTCCCTGTAAATGAACCCCAGTTTGTTCAGTTTATAATTATTTAGTATTCGTATTTCTTCCCATATAAAAAAGACCCACAAATATAGGGGCTTATTTGATAAGAGGGGGAAAAAAGTTCACTGGTTCTGTTAATCTGTAGGCACCAATCAGATGTTACCAGATGTAGTTCGCCAGTAGAAATGTAACATTGGATTGGATGCTGCATAAGGGAACTTTTGCACCTCTTAATAAATTAGCCAAAAAATGTCAAATATATTATGGAAAACTGTGTTGAGTGATGTGGCGAAGCTACAGACTTATGGGCCCTGATGCAAAATTTGGGCATGGGCAAACACAAATCGGCACCGCAAACAAAATAATCATTGCTAAAATGCTTTGAATATAACCACTGGTAAAATAGTTGGCACAAAGGCTGGTTAAATACTTGGCATGCAGACACCGATAAACTGGTTGGGGAATTGGCACTGCACACGGCCAGGCACTGGTTAAATGCTTGGCACACAGACAATACTAAAAATGCTTTGTACACAGACCACTGCTAAAACAGTTGGCACATAGACTGCTGGTTTTGGAACCTTAGCACAAAATGGGTCCCCCTTCTTTGCCAAGGGCCCTGGTGCAATCGCATCCCCTGCACCCCTGGTAGCTACACCCCAGAGTGATGTACATATAACACACAGTGCAGCTCGTTTAATATAGGAAATCATGTAATACCATAATAATGGCACATTGATATTTTATCTCATATGAAATGCTTTTCTGTCTGAAATGTTTGATCAAATCAGTAGCACAAAATGTTGTTGTTATTTATCCTAAGGAGTGTTTCCACAGTCCTTCTATTGTATATATTTAGCAAAGCAATAGTTGAGATTTGTACCGTGTTGGCCATAAGTAAGAGAAGTAGGGCTGTAATACCTTTTTATTGGCTAACTATATAAAAAAAATGAAGCAAGCTTTCAGGAGTCCTGTTGTACTGTTTGATACATTTCAAAAGACACTTTCCATTTCAAAGGACATTGTTCTCGCATTATTACAGTTATCTACCTGTGCCCATTTCACACCTTCACTACAGCCCCCCCCCCCCCCCCCCAGTCTGTATCTGTACCTGGTCATCTGTTCAATTTGTTTGATGTTTACTGTCCCAATGTGTATATAAGTTTATGATTTCTTAGTTTCTTTTGTAACAACCAGCCTGATGAAGGGGGCTTAAGACTCCCGAAAGCTTGCTTAATTTTTTTTAAATCTAGTTAGCCAATAAAAGGTATCACAGCCCTACTTTTTTTCATGTATTTATCAGGAAGCCTGGTCAAGCTTCCATGTAGTAATAGCTCCCCCAACACAGCCCTTTAATGGGAGGTTCTATGCCTTAAATATAAAGCACTGTATGGCCTCTTCCCTCATTTTAAAAAGCCAAAGGGCTGGGGGGAAGTGAGAGAGCCTGTTATATGGATCCAGTGCGCAACTATGAGAGATGCAAAAGTTTGCTAATCGTAATTGAAGTAAAAAAGGTTAGAAGTTAGTGGGGTTACCTTGATGTGGTTGGAAGGCTTTTCATTCATGTTATCGCATTATGTATATTACTAAAACCCCTTTGTTTATAATGTTTGCCAGTGTGAAGATACTATGATAAAAACATTTTTTCCCACTTCTATAAAAATGTTAGCACTGTAAAAAAATATTTTCACACATGTATTTATGACACTTTTTACCCCCACCAAGGCAGCTATTTTTTTGTTGAACCTGGTTTTCAACTAAAAGAAAAATTCCATTGGTCAGTATAGGCTTCCTTTACTTTATGTAGGAACTGATACAAATCAGCCTTGTATATTGGCACATGGCTGACTACTCCATGTACCGCAAATGGGGGGGTCAGTCTGGGCTGTATATGAAGTTACCACTGCATGAACAGGTAACCATCGTAATCACATATTTATGGCTGCCTTTACTAGGATAGGCTGCAACTTTTACTATTCTAAATTATATTAAAGGTAATGATGTTTAATGTAATAAATAACCTACCCCACAACATCCACAACATTTGCACTCCCCACAGATTGTCCCAATAAGTCCATTAATAGCTTGAATGGCACAAAGAACAGCTTGAACCCCACTCATTATGAGGAGTAAGGAGAAGAGTGTTAGATTCCATGGAACAACATTAGCAGGTTCTTTGCATTGATCCCAGAGAGATGTGTTTCCTAAGTAGTCTCTTTGAAAGGAGAAAAGAAAAGAAAAATATGATACAGTTTAATACATCCGTCTATTGCAGCCTACCCTCTTAATATTTGTCAGTTGTATGTAACAGTATATTTGAGGGATGTGCTTAAACAGTTAAATAAAAGATTACGGATAATTATTGTAATATCATATGTATTTCTTAATATACGTATGCAGTTTAAATTTATGACCTTATCTAAGACCTCTCATACCCTGAGCAGCAATCTGTATTCAAGGTGTTCTAGGGCACATTGGGTGTGGGGTGACAAGATAATGTGAATAATGTGATGTTTTAACACAAGACAAGTATGAATAGTTAATTTATAAATGGCCTATACGGGGGCATAACTATAATACCTGGGGAGCAACCCCTGCAACCAGAGCGAGGACTGGGAGCAGTGTTTCCTCTAAACTGTGTGCTTGTGAGCATGCACACAACTCTGCAGAACTGTGCACACAATTTATCACATAGATGATTTTAAAGGATCACTATACTCACTCAAACAACTTTACATTATCTGAAACTACAATTTTAGCAAAGTAAAACATTTATTTGTGCTTTCTTTGTCATTAAATTTTGAATGTTTAGTGAGTGCTCCTTAAAGCCCCCACACTCCCTTAATAACTGCCTTCTTGTAGTGTCTGCGACACTTATAAGTTCTGCACAGCCTCACCATAGACACTGCTCTGCTTAAACATCTCCCCCTCCCTCACCCCTTACTTCTTATCTCTGCTGATTCTTTTAATTGTTGCAGAAAGTGTGCTGGCACGCAGCAAAAAATCCTAGTTATAGGTCAGAGATAGGGCACATGTTTTTATTTCTGCTTCTGGAGTGACAGGTCTTTCATTGTAAATGCTGTGATTTACAAAGGATCATTTCTTAGAATCTTCATCTCAGATTTAAAATCCCCCAAAAAGTAATTTTTTTTTTAGTATAGATACCCTTTAAATTAGATGGAACATTGTCTGGGAGCCTGGGGGGACCATCATCTTCTTGTAAGGCAGAACGAAGATATATGTGGGTGTTTATTAATTATTTTTACAGATTTACAATGTCAGTACAGCTCACAAAGAAGAGTTAAAGGGCATCTATACCGAATAATAGGTTGTTTTAAATTGACCATAACTGGAAACTATGGGCGATATTTATAAAACCTCGCTATCGTTATCGCAAAAAATACCGATCGTTATCGGTAAATACCGATCGTTATCGTAAAATAACGATCGGCATTTTTCGATAACGCTCGGTTTATACGATAGCGATCGGTATTTTTGCGCTATCGTAAAATACCGATCGTTATCGGTTAATACCGCGCGTTATCGGAAAATGCCGATCGTTATTTTACGATAACGATCGGTATTTGCAGATAACGATCGTTATTTTTGCGATAACGATAGCGAGGTTTTATAAATATCGCCCTATAATTCTTCCCAACCATCACTGTATACATTTTTTGTTGAACTGACTCCTATTTCTTTAGATATCCAACCTAAAACTTCTTAAATTTCAGCTGTCAATCAAGTTCCTTGCCCTCAAAAACTATTCTTCTGTGAGTAGTTTTACTGTAGCTAGAATATTGACAGAGTTTTGACAGTTGAAATGCTGTATACTGTGTGCAGACTTGACAGTTGGTTTGTGGGAAAAAAGTTAGGTCGGGTGGAAGTGGGAGTGGTTAAAAGAGGGAGGGGGGATACTGCTCCTAAACAAAACTGTGCTGGATTGAAGGCATGCAGCAACACACCATGCAGTAAGTGCTACTTACATGTATTCAATTATAGATTAAGATGAGGCAAAGTAATTTTTTTCAGTATAGTGTCCCTTTAACTTTATTACATACAAAGGAATAACAATTTATTTGTGAGTGATTTCTTTTTTAATTACTTGACCTGGTAGAGCCAGTGTGCAGCCACATTTTATGAATTGAATTAAAAAATAAACCTCACCCTCCATTGAAAGGAGTTTCCCATATTCCGCTGACAGTTTTACATTTTGGTCCATTATGAATGCCAACTGCTGAAATAATAAAACTGTAGCCAGCTCCAACAAACCCAATTGCAGCAAATAATATAGAAGAAAACATCTGTCCCAGAAAAGAAGAAAACATAATGCAAATTACTATAGCAATGTATGACAACTGTGAATACTAAACAAATTGTAAATGTTGGAACCTTGAAAAAATATCTGCCCCCTAGAGCACATCTACAGAGCTATGCAGACTGGTGGTGATCAGTCCATGTGCATGCAATAAAAATTTACATCAAGGGGCATATTTATAAAGCAGTTGTTAAATTAAATGCTCCTTGATAGGTAGCATTTAAATAAAGCAACCAGTTGGTAAATAACACTGCTCATTCCTAAATTATGATATATCAGTACTGTTAATTACCGTAAATAAAAATAACACTTCCTAAAAAAAATTCCACTCCTTTAATCATAATTCCTCTAATTAAATAAGAATGCCACTCCTTAAAGGGCATGTACATCCCCACAACTGAAATTTACCCCAATGCTGAGCCCACTGTGTAGTGTTAAATGTCCTTTCCCTGGTGCAATTCGTTTCCGCCTCTAACTGTTCCTCCTAGAGGTTTCTGGCATGTGCAGTGTAACTCCCCTTTTCCCTCCCCCTTCCTCTTGGTGCTGTTCTGTGCACGAACACTTGAAAGGGTATCTCCACCCTCAATATACATTTAGATTTTACGCAGGGAGAAAGGGCTCCCCTGTGCTTGCCACTGTCCTCTCAGATTGGCAAGGAGGAAGAAGCGGAAACCTTTCATGCAGGAAGACACCTCCTACTCTTGAGTTTCCTGGACTTTGGACAGACACTGCAGGGGAACCATAAGGAGCAGAGATGTAAGGTAAGATTTTTTTTTAAACTACACAGTGGGGCCAGTAGTGGGTTATATTTTAGTTTGGGGGGTGGACATACCCTTTAAATTGTAAAAAAGAAATATCTTTCTTGAAATGTCCAATAAAATAGATCTCTCTAGGTTAATGTGCCAATAATCAAATTCTAAATTTACCAGCCCTTGCTCCATCGTTCTCCTTCTGCTGCTTAGTTTAATTGTGGAAGCAGTAGAACAGCCCAGCCCAGCATGATTAAAGGGCTAAGATGCCCTTTAAATAAGAATTCCGCTCCTTAAATAAGAATATTATTCATTAAATACTAGTTCTAAATGAAGAATATCCCTCCCTAAGTAAGGATACCACAGTCCTTAAATAACGCTACAGATCTTTAAATACAAAAAAACAATAATTAAATAGTAAAATATAAGAATACAATAAGACAAAGTTAATATTAATAAAGCCCCAGGACCGGATGGAATACATCCATGGATCTTAAGATAGATTTGTTGAGTTTTAACTTTAACTAAACCACAAGGTCTGTTGGCCAAAAAAATAATAACTTGTACATAGATAAAGAATTGGTTAGGGGATCGCAAACAGAGAGTAGAGACTCGTGGATTTCCGCTTGAATCCCAGGTTGGCGATCACACGTGCAATTGTGTGTGCCGACTCGCGACGCACAATGTGTACGAACGGCCATTTTGGCAGATAATCCTGCAGTGTATGGGCATTTTATCGGGCGAAACGATCCCCGACCAAACAGCCATTTTGGCCGATAAAGTGCCTATACACAGTATGATTATTGCCTGAAATGGCCATTCGTACACATTTAGCGTCTCGGTTTCGGCCCTGCGATCGCCCGTGTGTACGAACCTTTAGAAAGGGCCATTGAGAGCAAGGTCTGTGTTTGCTGATGGCACTAAACTATGCAGAGCTTTGGAAACTTCAAATTAGGTGCTATTGCTGCAAGCAGACCTAGATAGTTTATCAAAATGGGCAGCAGAGTAGCAAATGAGATTTAATACTAATAAATGTAAGGTGATGCATTTGGCATTTAACAATCCTTGTTTACATTGGAGAAGCAACATTTACTTGGAGATACGATCACTTTACACAAATATATTAATGGGCCATACAATAAACTCTCTGGTGCATTGTTCACGGATAGGTCATATCAGAGGACACGTGGACATCCTTTAAGATTGGAAGAAAAGAAGTTTCATGTTCAGGTTAGGAAAACTTTCTTTACAGTGAGAATGGAGAACTGTGGAACTGTCTTCCAGCAGATGTGGGAATGACAAGTTCAGTGAATAGCTTTAAAAGTGGGCTAGATAAGTTTCTAAAACTAAAACATATTGAGAATTACTGGTATTAATACATATACTGTAGTTCTGGTTGGTGCGGGGATACTATATAATATTGAGAATTACAGGTATTAATACAATACGTAGTTCTGGTTGTGGTACAGGGATACTATATAAATGAGAATTACTGGTATTAATACATATACTGTAGTTCTGGTTGGTACAGGGATACTATATAATATTGAGAATTACTGGTATTAATACATATACTGTAGTTCTGGTTGGTACAGGGATACTATATAATATTGAGAATTACTGGTATTAATACATATACTGTAGTTCTGGTTGGTACAGGGATAATATATAATATTGAGAATTACTGGTATTAATACATATACTGTAGTTCTGGTTGGTGCGGGGATACTATATAATATTGAGAATTACTGGTATTAATACATATACTGCAGTTCTGGTTGGTACGGGGATACTATATAATATTGAGAATTACTGGTATTAATACATATACTGTAGTTCTGGTTGATACAGGGATACTATATAATATTGAGAATTACTGGTATTAATACATATACTGTAGTTTTGGATGATCCACGGATACTTTCCGTTTGCCATTTTGGAGTCAGGAAAAACAATTTTTCCAATGAATAATCGACTGAGGGTTATACTCCAGGACTTCTTTTTAAACTTTTAAAAAGATGTTTTTGGGGGGTAAACATGCCCCCTTTACCTTATGTAAATGTTCAACCTCAATTACTATGCTGCTGTGTTAGCAACTGTCCCATAGATAAGTGGCCTTTGAATGATATCTTTTAAAGCCGCACTGACAATTTAGAATTGAATCAAGTATGTGAGCATGTGTGTATATGCAACAGAGTGTATGCAACAAATCAACATACAGAGACTGTTGGTACTTACAGCAAATCGTTTCCCACAGCTCTCATTACCACAACACCCACAGCAGTCATTGTTCTTCAGACCCAAAAACACCAGAGCTGGAAAAATCATCTAACAAAAAAATGAAACCTAATTATTCATGAATAATGTAGCAGTGAATCAAAATAATTAGAATAAATATACTCAGAATCACAAAGAACAGGAACCTTTCTCATAAAAAGTAACTTTATTTCCAAACAGGCGCTTGACGCGTTTCGGACCCTACAAGATCCTTAATCATAATCATAAGCTCCTGCTTACAAATCCTTCACAAATCATTATATATTATCTTATACTGCTCTTAACACTAAAGCTGGGTACACACCATCCAATAATTCGACTGCCATCTCAGTGTCTCGGTCGATTGGGGCGAGTTATTGGATGCTTTCCAGGACTGGCCGTGACCTCCGGCTGTTCGTTTTTCCAAATTGGAAGAACGGACTCGTCTATAAATCATGGCTGATCGTGCTGTCCTCTACGGAGGAGCTAGGTACACACAGTAAAGAGCTTTAATTGATGACAGATAAAATCTTTAAGATTCTGTCTGTAATTTCTTTAAAGATCACACTACACACAGTCCCGAGCGTTCTCCCTGTATATAGTATAGGGAGAATGTTTGGGACTGAAACATTCCCTTGGGCCACAGCCCACTCCCTATAATTTAGTACAAGGGTCCAAACGTGACTGATGTACACAATTTAACAATGAAGGGCCAGGGGCAATTCTGAAGGAATCGTCCCTTTATCGTAAAAGTGTGTTCCCTCCTTAAAAGACAACTAAAGCCTCAGAAGGAAGAGCACCTTAATATAAAAGCAGCAATATGTGTCTCACCTCTCATTTTGATATGGTTGTTGTGAATTTTACTTTTTTAACTTGGGGTTTGTGTTTTATTTCCAGTATCACAATGTGTGGTCACTGACCATTATGTTCTATACACATGCTCAGTCCTTGGATACTGCAGGAACTTGCTACAGTTGGACCAGTTGGTCACACCCACTAGTAGCCTCTAGCCAATCCTTTTACAGGACAGATTAGGCAAGGTAGTATGTGACTGAGGTCAGAGGTGTGGCCAGTCACTGTACATACACACAGTTATTTCATCCAGTTATTCAAGGGGTTAAATTTACTTTAATGCTATTTACTTTAGTGGGATTTACAGTTTATTGGTGTTTTTAGAGGGGATAGTTTCAGATTCTGGAGTGTAAAAATGTGGGTTTAGTTCTCCTTTAAGGCGAACCAACAAAACGTGTATTGATTTCTGAGCTTGTGTTCACTTGTGTGCAAGGCAATTGTTGAACAAGTATATTTTTATGTATGAATAATCTTTGTCTTTTACTCAAAAAAAATGTAATACATGAAAGATAGATAGATAGATAGATGATAGATAGATGATAGATAGATAGATAGATAGATAGATAGATAGATAGATTATAATTAATGAGCACAAAAAAGTATTCCTGCATGTGCACATTTTAAATGCTTGTAACAATATAAAAAGGGTATTTTAGGCCAAGGCCACACTACAATGCACAAAACCGCGCACGGAATAGCTAGCGCGATTTCTGTGCATTCGCGCGCATTGTTTCGCATTTGCACATGCAGTTTCCCTATTTTCAAAGAGAAGATGCATGCGATTGCATGAAAAAATGGTTGAACGCAAAACGCGAACGGACATAACAAACCTAGAGATGGCCAAAACTCACTAATTTGTTTCCGTTTTCGAATTGCCGGATCTCGGGAAAATCCGAAACCGGAACAAATTTTTGATAATTTTCGAATGTACGGAGCTATTTCCAATAATTTTTGAAAATAGCCTCAAACATTCTAAAATCCTCAAAAATACGATTGAAGACCATTTTCAAGTTTCTGATCATATTTTTCGAAGATTTTTGAACGTTTGATGATATTTTCAAAGATTATCGAAAATACCTCTGTACATTTGAAAATGATCAAAACTGCACTCCGAAGTCCCAAAATCCGGACGATCCGGATGGATCATTCACATTTCGGAACGGAGGAGTTTCGTGTCGGACCCGGATTCCATTTCTAATTAGGAATGTTTTCATCTTAAGTGTCCTAGGCTTTCACATATTAACTATTGCGCTGAAAGCCTGGCAGAAAAGTTTTCTTTATACTGGAACTCCTTGCAGAAATTATATTGGGAGGTAGGAATTATCAATCCTACTTCCCTGCCTCAGGTACTTTTCATTAAAAAATATATATATTTCTCCTTTAAACCATTGATAAATTCACACAAAACACAAAGAAATCGCCATTTCTCCATTAAATTCATGGTGTGGCGTTGACCTGCTGCTAGAAGCACACTAGTGCCAGTGCTCGGGCTAACTAAAATTTTGTTAACCAGCTGCTAGAAACAATAAATTTAAAAATCCTATTACGGGGGGGAATTACATTTGTGTCGAACTTGATCAAGCACTGGTCCAAAACATTAACATTTTAAAGTATCATAATGCACATAAAACATAGACATTTTGGGGAAATACTGTAACAACAAATAAAGGTTAAGAAAACCATGTGAAATGCTGTATAGAAATAGGAAAACATGTCACAGAGAATGTCATCATTTCATCTTTCCAGTAAAACTTTGGAAATAAAGTTTTACTGGTTTTTCCCTTTCCAAAACACACGTGGTGGAACTATTCCTGAAAGAACTGCTCCGCACATGAATACAAATCTGTAACAGACTGTACGCTTAGTTATGAAATCGTTCATTTACATGTGTCTGATAAATACTACTTACCAGTACCCCTGAGCCCAGTATTCCTCCAAAGAACCACACTTCTTTGGAGATGTGATCATTATCATCAGCAACTTTTCCTCCAGGGAAAAACAATAATATATTGGCCAGAAGACATAGAACAGCAAGGGGAATGAGGGTTATTCCCAAGCACTTGGCACAGCCACCAGAACACATCCTTTACTTGGAAAATAATCTTTACCAATATGATATATATATATATATATATATATATATTAACTGTTAAAAGCTGAATCTTCCCAGTAAACAAAATCCAATGGAAAATAATCCTCTGTAAAGCTTATGATCTTGCTTAGGCTGTGTGATTCCTAGAGGACACTGGAATATATATATGGGGTTGTGCCTAGTGGAACCCCATAAATAAGATGACGCAAAGGGGAACTTCACGATTCCCCTTGACAACTAATAACCCCTGTTAATGTTCTACTCATCTAACGGACAAGACACTGACATCGATCTGTCTCATTCCCAGTTGCAGCTCTGTAAATTCTTCTCTTCTACTAAGCGTTATCAGACATACCCTTTAAACACAAACCAATATTCCTAGAAATAATTAACTATTTTTACTTACTGATAAGTGACAGATGATTATTTAAATTTTTTTGCATACAGGAATTTATTTAATGGCTGTCCTTAATAGAAATATATCAAATGTCACATATCTCCTGGGTATGCATCCTGGGAGTATGGATGCAATTTAATTAAAGGCATGCTTAGAATGTTTATAGGAATCTAAAGGGATTGGGCTTATATTCTAATAGAAAAGATTTACTTGTATTTTTTTTTCTTTTTTAATCAATGACAAAATCATTTTCTTAATTAATTCTGTACAGTTGGCATTGCAACTTGGCACATAAAAGGCAATTCCTTGTTTCAATAGGCAGGGGTGTGGGTTTCATTAAATAATGGTAAACAGACTGGATTTTAAACTGTAGCCCAGTGCACATTATTTTCTTTAGTGCAGAATATGTGTGTGCTATTGTATTGTCAACCATTCTGCAACTAAGGCATGCTTGGAGTTGAAGTTTCCTAACATCTGGAGTGCCAAGGTTCAACCATACAGGTAGGAGATTATTACTTTTTGGTTTGAAAATTAGAACCATTACAAAGACATGTTATACTTCTGTTTAACCACCAGTTTATGGGCTATAAAATTGATATCCTTTTAGTATTTTCCTAGAAATCTATATCCACTTAACTTATTAAAAAATGCTAAAAACATTACATTTGATGCCTTTACAGAGACACTGTCACACCAAAGTTGCTGCTTGTGGCAAGCTAGAGATAAATTACACTATTCCTGTAGGGATTTACTAGCTTATTGTTTCCAGAGAATGTAAAACGAGGCATACACATGTCTGACATGATAGAACCATGAACAATGACCAATCCTGATGTACAGTATTTTTCAGATTGATCATCTGTTAAGCTTGAATACCACCTATTCCAAGACCTAATTCAAGTATAAGGATACTTTTTACAAGCCAGTCCCATCAAATTTTTACATAGAGGAAATGGAAACAAAGGTTCTTAATACTTTCAAAGGGATTGCACCTAGCCACTGGTTCAGATATGTGCATGAAACCTGTGCTTTATTCACACATAAGAAGTACAGTACATGCCTTCACAGGCCACATCAACAATGTAGACCAAAATATCAGATTTATATGGGAAGACACACACAACAACACACAAGCTTTTTTGGACTGCTTGGTAGTTTACCATTCTTCCTTGGGAGGGGAGGGAGGGGAGTCAGGGAGAATGGTAAAATGGAAGTAGAATTTTATAGAAAACCAATCCGTACAGTCCAGTATTCGATGTTTCTATAACTAAAAGGCTGTAGGGAAAAGACCCCTAACACAGTAATAGAACCTTTCACATATACCATCCACAACACGGAGGCGGGCACTTACCCATACATACTAGGAAAAAAAACATTGATCATGGTAGGTCGGTGGGTCAATATAGCAATCTGGACTCAGTGGCAGTGATGGTTGTTTTATTCAAACAATAATATCAAAGAACCTATCATATAAACAGGTTAAAAATATCCTAGACTAATAATACAAGCACTAAAACTGGTAGTGTCTTATAAGGGGTATACGTGTATATCCATCCCATAAATGTCACAGTCTCAGTGATCGATATGCGGGCTCTCACTCTCACACAAGTTATTGTAAAGAGATAGATAGAAACCTAAATAAAATAGGTAAAGCATCTCATGTGGCAAGTTTAACATAGCCCATTCTTCCAAAAATATATCAGAGTCTTATCCACATCTATAGCAGCAACATAGGGTATAACAGCAAATATGTAAGCAATCAAATACACAGTATCTCACACAATGGATCTCGCCCCACAGTTTTACTGTCTCTTCTCCGTGTCCCTCCACAGTCTGGCCAGCCCACCCAGAAACTGTTTCAAGAGGTCCATCCTTCACTATTTCCTCTCCGATAGCTGACAGAGTAACTCATAGCCTGTAAGTAAACATCCCCTTACATATACATAGATACTGTAGAACTCCCGGTTCAAGCTCCCACCTAATAACGTGCAGAGCCAGTAGTCTGCTAGGATACATCCATGTGACCGACACACATTTTTAGACATACCAGTTCCTTCATTTGGGTCAGTATTCAATGTTTCACCCGGACACCATTCTGTTGTATGCTGATTGAGACACTTTCCAGGGTGTTTATTGCCAAAACATTCCAGTTTTAAAGCAGAGAAGTGTTAAAGGGAAAATTCTGTGAAAAATATCATTCTCTTTTAAATTCTTAATTTATATTTCTTATACCTAGTTATTCTATATATTCTCTTCAAAATCAGCTGATTTAATTCCCTTTGCTATGCTCTGCTGCTGACATAAATGAGCTGCCATTTCTGGTTCAGTAACAATCATATTTCTTGCACCATTTCCTTGGAATGTTCCTAACAGTACTTTATACTGATTGGCTGTTGGATGGATCAAACATGCTCAGATCTCTACTGAGCAACTGAATCAACCCAGGTGCTGGGTCAAGGGCAAGACCATAACAGTCTCAACTAGGGGTCCTGCAAACAGGAAGTCAGTATTTCAAAAGCATTTATTTATACACAGACAAATGCTGAATGGGCAGTTTAAGGTCATTGGGATGGTAAATGCTTTTCTCTTTTCTGAAAAGCATATGGATTTGCACTGAACTTCCCCTTTTAGAGAATACTTCCTTTTTTCTATTATAACATAAGACGTTTTAGAAGTAACATAATAAAAAATACTTTCGCGCAGGACTGCAACTGCAATTTTGGTCAAGCCCTATATCCCTGGGTCAAACCCTTACAGTTCCCAGGTATGACTGGATACACCAATCACCAAGGAGCATAATAAAAGATAATCTGCAGTTTATTAAAGGGCATGTACACCCTATTTTTCACTCATTTTTTTATTTTTCATTCATAAATAGTAGATTTTTATCCAGTCTTGCTTTATAATATTGTAAAGAGCCTCACCACACTAGATGTCAGTGAAATTTCATTCTAGCTAATTCAATGTGTCATTGCTTAATTGGGTAAATAATAAAAATCTAAAGACAAATTAAAGGACAATTAAACTTACCTCACATATATCTGTTGTATTTACTTAGATCAACTGGACATAAAGTTTAGTTCTTGAAGACGTTTCGCCAGTCATCCGACTGGCTTTCTCAATTCAGAATGATTTGTACAAGAATCTGTGGCAATTATGTACCCTGGAAAATCCCAATTAGCATATCACATCCAGGTGTTAGGGTTACCAGTTATGCTGGTAAAGGTGCTGTCTTGTCCTAGCTGCTTTCTCACCATGCTAACAGCCTCCTTGGTGGGTATACAGTTGAAAAGAGATGTCACATCATAGGACACCATAGTTTCAGTTCCTGTAACACCTATTAACCACAATGCAATCACGCCTTGCATTCAGAAGGTCCCTAACATCTGGCTGTCGTATGCTAATTGGGACTTTCCAGGGTATATAATTGCCAACAGATTCTTGTACAAGTCATTCTGAATTGAGAAAGCCAGTCAGATGACTAGCAAAACGTCTTCAAGAACTAAACTTTATGTCCAGTTGATCTAACTGAAAACAACAGATATACCATGACCTGGATGAATGAGAACCTTCGCAAGCATACTCACCTCACCTTCCATCCACGCCTTAAAGGGACAGTTCAGTGGAAATGATCAATATTTGTTAAATTGTTAGTTTGTGTAATGCATACTTAGTTATTCTACATATTCTCTCCCATTTTGACCCTTTGCTGTTCCCTGCATTAGTGAGCTGACATTTCAAGTTGTAGGATGCACTACTGATTGGCTGTTGGATGAGTCAAACATGCTCAGATCTCTACTGAGCAACTGAATCAACCCAGGCGCTGGTTCAAGGGCAAGACCATAACAGTCTCTACTATGAGTCCTGCAAACAGGAATTCAGTATTTCGGTTGCATTTATTTATACAAAGACAAAATGCTGAATTGGCAGGTTAAGGTCATTGGGATGAAAAAATACTGCTCTTTTTTCTGAAAAGCATATGGATTTGCACTGAACTTCCCCTTTAAGACTAGGGCCTCACCTCTAAGTACTTTAAAGATCAGCTGTATTACTTACTTAAAGTGTTTCTTCATTGCATCTGTCCACTCCTTCTCTAGTCTCATGTCACTGACAGTGGTGAGGCCAGTGAGAAGAAGTGTTCCCATTGGCCATGTCACGCACTGCAGACAGAAGAAGAGCTTGCCGTCGGGGAAACCTTTAAAGGGCATGTCCACCCCCAAAACTAAAATTTAACCCACTACTGGCCCCACTGGGTAGTGTATAAAAATCCTTACCTTACATCCCAGCTTCAAATGGTTCTCCTGTTATGTCCCCCCAAAGTTAAAAAAAACTGCCCACCAGGAGCCTGGCCACCAGGGAAATTGTTTCCGCCTCTGAGCTGTCCTCTTAGAGGTTTTTGGCTTGCTCAGAGCAGCCCTTCACTCCCTCTCCCTCCTATTTTGTTCTCCCTCCCCCTAGTCTAAAAACCCTTTCCCACATATTAGGGATAGTTCCCCAAGCCCCAACCGCTATAAAATATTTGTAAGAAAGTCCCCCGATCTTTACTTACCTTCCCTCTCTCCTCAGGCGTTCTGAACTGCCGGCAGCTGCGTCTGTGATTGGCTGCCTCTCAGCTAATCACAGACGCGGTGGCCGGTCCGGCCCCCTGCTTGCAGTTCCTTGCAAGCAGAAGGCCGGGCATTACATAGTAACATAGTAACATAGTAATTAAGGTTGAATAAAGACATTCGTCCATCAAGTCCAACCTATTCCCTTTTTTTTTTTTTTTTAACCCTACCTAACAGTTGATCCAGAGGAAGGCAAAAAACCCCAGCTAAAAAGGGGGGGAAAAAATTCCTTCCTGACTCCAAACGGCAATCGGAAATATCCCTGATCAACCAGATCTATATGCATTAATACCAGTAATTCTCAAATTTTTTAGTTTTAGAAACTTATCCAGGCCTTTTTTAAAGTTATTCATGAACTGCCATTACCACCTCTGTTGGAAGACAGTTCCACAGTTTCACCACCGTTCTCACTGTAAAGAAACCTCTCCTAACTTGAAGATGAAACTTCTTTTCTTCAACCTTAAAGGATGTCCACGAGTCCTTATATGACCTATTAGTGAACAATGCACCAGAGAGTTCACTGTATGGACCATTAATATTTTGTATAAGGTTATCATGTCCCCATGCAACCCCGCTTTTCCAATGTAAACAGCCCTAACTTGTCTATCTCCTGCATATTCAAGCCCCTCCATTCCCCTTATTAATTTAGTTGCCCTTCTCTGAACTGCCTCAATTTCCAAGATGTCCCTTTTGTATATGGGATTCCAAAACTGCACCCATATTCCAAATGGTGCCCTTACCAGTGCCTTGTAAAGGGAGAATATATTTTTTCTCTCTTGATTCCATTCCCCTCTTTATACAAGACAATATCTTGCTAGCTCTAGCTGTTGCTACCTGGCATGTTTGCTACAGCTAAGCCTGTTATCTACC
Organism: Hymenochirus boettgeri; assembly: GCA_019447015.1. NCBI lineage: Eukaryota > Metazoa > Chordata > Amphibia > Anura > Pipidae > Hymenochirus > Hymenochirus boettgeri. The sequence continues at coordinate 228,361,802 of CM033473.1, read as the reverse complement.
AGAACCCCCAAATCTTTTTCCATTTCAGATGCACTTAACACAGAGTTATTTATGTGTAGGTGGCACAGGGATTATTAAATCCCAATGCATCACCTTACATTTTAACATTGATCTCTCTGCCATTCTGCTGCCCATTTTGATAATCATCTAGGTCTGCTTGCAGCACTTGCACATCATTGGAAGTTTCCAAAGCTCTGCATAATTTAGTGTCATCAGCAAACACAGAGACCTTGCTCTCAATGCCCCCTTCTAAGTCATTTATAACAGATTAACAGAAGCGGCCCCAGTACAGAACCCTAGGAACTCCGCTTAGAACTTTAGCCCACATAATGTAGCTCCATTACCCCCACTCTCTGTTTGCGGTCCAATAACCAGTTCTCTATCCATGAACAAATGTTTTCTTCAAGGCCAACAGTCCTCAGTTTATACATTAGTCGCCTATGTGGCACAGTATCAAAGGCTTTTGCAAAATCCAAATATACCACATCCACAGCTGTGCCTGAATCTAACTTCTTCTCTCACTTCTTCATAAAAAACAATTAAATTTGTCTGGCATGATCTATTTCTCAAATCCATGCTGACTACTACTAATAAGATGATCTCTGGAGACAAAGTCAAGTATGATCCCTTAACAAAGTTTCAATCACCTTCCCTACCACTGATGTTAGGCTTACAGGTCTATAGTTACCAGCTGTGAACGACTACCTTTTTGAATATTGGTATTACTTGGCTTTTTTCCAATCCAGCGGCACACTCCCAGACAAAAGCGAATCTGAAAAGATGAGACCAGTGGTCTTGCTAGAACTGAACTAAGCTCTTTTAAAATCCTAGGATGCAATCCATCTGGTCCTGGCGCTTTATTGTATTAACTTTGTCTAATTGATTCCGTACCATATCCTCTGTTATCCAATGTGAAAACTCTTCATTTCCTCCTGCACATTGTTACAATCCCTACTGTAAGGATTTCAACAGTAAAAACCGATGTAAAAAAACACGGTTTAGCAGATTAGCCTTTTCGGCCCTCTACAACCACCTCAGCTCCATTATTTAATGGTCCCACATTCTCAGTCCTCATTTTTTTACCATTTATATACTTAAAAAACATCTTGGGGTTGGACTTGCTTTGTTCGGCATCCGTATTTCATTTTCTATTTTAGCTAGTTTAATTGCTTTCTTGCACCTTTATTACAACTTTTGAAGTCCCTGTAAGCCGTTTCTGTGCCTTCTGCTTTCAAAATTTTAAAAGCCCTTTCTTTTTTTCCATTTCCCTTTTACCTGAGCATTAAGCCATGCGGAGTGGACCTAATTTTTTACACTTGTTTCCTAAAGGTACCGATTTGGAAATGTATAGTTTAATATCCCTTTAAAAGTGGTCCACATCTGCTCAGTATCTTTACCTAGAAACGTTCCCCCCAGTCTATGAGCAGGACGATTCCTTTAAAACATAAAATTAGCTTTCCTAAAGTTAAAAGTTTTTGTTAAGCCAGTGCACTTTAGTTTTCTGCAACCTATATTAAATACACTATTCATGGTCACTTTCCCTAAGCTTCCCATTACCTTCATCTCCAAAATGAGCTCTGGGTTATTAGATCCACCAATCCAACACACTTCTTTCTAGTAGAACTTCTACCATCTGTGAAAAAAAATGCTCATATAGGAAATTTAAGAACTTTATACCTTTTGAGTGCTGGCAGTTCCATTACTCAATCTATTTCAGGGTAGTTAAAATCCCCATAACCAGAACATGCCCCATACCAGCAGCCTTGCCAACTGCATATGGAGATTCATTTCCACCTCTTCCTCGGCATTTGGCGGCTTATAACACACACTCCAACAATTAATTTACCTACCTTCTTGCTTCCTGTACACAGTTCCACCCATAATGTTTCTGCCGCATCGTTTGCTCCCCCATCTATTCCATCTTTTAAATTTGGCTTCAATTCCTGTTTAACATACTACATACTCCTCCTCCTTTCTTATTAACTCGGTCATGTCTAAATAAGGAGTACCCTTCAATATTTACTGTCCAGTCGTGTGAATCATTAAGCCATGATTCTGCTATACCAATTACATCATACCTTTCCTTTAATGCTATTATTTCAAGTTCGCCGGTTTTTTCCAGCCAGACTCCTTGCATTTGTAACATACATTTTAGATTATCAATTGATTTACTTCCATACATGGTCGTACATGCCTCCTTATCCTCTATCTCCCCCTCCTCTTCTCCTCCCTCCGTTGTGTTACTAGCCCCCAGATCCCTAACTTCTCTATCTACCCCTGTGTAGTTAAACGTTCCCTCCCCCCCATACCTAGTTTAAAATCTCCTCCAACCCCCTAGCCATCTTCCCCCCAAAAACAGTTGCACCATCACCATTGAGGTGCAATCCGTCACTACAAAGGCCTGTAGCCAACAGAAAAGTCAGCCCAGTTCTCTAAAAACCCAAACCCCATCTCCTTACACCACTCTCTTAGCCACGCATTTATACTCCTGAGCTCCCGTTGCCTCCCTAGCGTAGCACGTGGCTGCGGTAGTATTTTTGAAATCACTACCCTGGAGGTCCTTGCTTTTAACTTGGCCCCTAATTCTCGGAAATCATTTTTAAGGACCTCACCTCCACCTCTAACTTTGTCATTGGCACCAATGTGAACCAAGACCGCCGGGTCACTCCCAGCCCCACCCAATAATCTGTCTACACGATCCACCACATGTCGAACCCTAGCACCAGGCAGACAACACACTGTTCGGCATGCAGGCGAGGGAGAGAGGGAAGGTAAGTAACAATTGGGGGACTTTCTTGAAAATACAATATAGCGGTTGGGGCTGGGGGAACTAGCCCTACAACATATTACAAATTATCAAAAGGGGTGGACATGCCCTTTAAGTATTACAGATGATCTGTTTAGTACTCAGAGGTACTAAACAGCTGTTTGAGGAGAGGAGTATGTGGGAAGTGAGTATAATTGTCCTTTTATCTGCTCTGAAGTTTTCATTCAGATAGTGAAGGTTTAATATGCCTTCAGATAGATACACTATCGAGAAATGCACTGCACAGAGCTGTGCTAAGATTTGGTTAATTTCACAGGTCTCCCGGATTCTGGGGTGGTCTCACACACTTTCACGAGAGGACTAATTCCTTGGAAACTCCAGGGAACAAACCAGGGTAAGTTTGGTAAAACAGGTGACACACCTGGAATATGGCCGAAAATTGCCTAATTTCTCGGGGGCAGTGGAGGTAGATGGTGTTTGGGTGGTTCGCATTGGAAACTAATCAGGCTGCAAGGGGTGGGGTAGTCCAGGGTGGAGGTACTGGAAGGCACATTTGCCAGATTGGGATGTCTGACTTCATTATCCTCCATCTGCAGCTCTGTACTATGTTGTTTTTACAAGTGTAACTATTAAAGGGGTAATATTAAAGGGTATGCAGATGGAATGCAATCTGTGAGAAATTGTGGCAGATTTAAATCAACTTCTATGAGATATTGACAGATTTAATGCAACCTCTAGGAGACTGTGGCATAATAAATGTAAACTTGTCGAGCTTGTGAAAGATGAAGCCTTAAAGGGCATGTCCACCCCCAAAACTATAACCGCCCCAGTAATGGCCCCATCATGTAGTGTAATAAAATCCTTAGCTCACATCCCAGCACCATATGGTTCTCCTGTAGTCCCCCCCAAAAGTCCCAAAAACTGCCCACCAGGAGGATAGCAGAGTCCATATAGGACTCTGCCTCCTATTTGGCCTCCCCCTCCCCCTCCCTCTCCCTCCTGATTAGGAATCCCTCCCCCTAGCATAAAACCCTTTCCATATAACATTCCCCCTGTCCCCCCAGCCCCAACCGCTATATTTTTTATTTTAGAAAGTGCTCCAAACATTACTTACCTTCCCTCTTTCATCCGCTCAGCCAATCACAGACGTGACTGCCGGTCCCGCCCCTCTGCTTGCATTTTCTCGCAAGCAGAGGGCTTGGCAGCGCGGTGGAGGAAAGAGGGAAGGTAAGTAATGTTTGGGGCACTTTCTAAAATTAAAAATAGAGCGGTTGGGGCTGGGGGAACAGGGGGAATGATATATCAAAAAATAATTTCATGGGTGGACATACCCTTTAACACTAATGAAATATACATACGCTACATACATTACTACACTATTTCACTGTACAGGGCCTATAACATTGCTGGTTATTTTTGTAGGAATTACTGAAGAAAGTTATACATTATTTTCAGCAGTTTCTGGGCTAAACCTTTAATTATCATCTATTGATGGTAGGTTTTAACATAATTGTGATTGTTGTCTGCAATTCTCACACGATAATGGATCACAAGCACCATGTTAAAAAACACGGCAGAGTGGCCTAGCCATATTTCCCAAGGTCAAGACTGGCTAATGGCAGTAACACTCATGGCTGCATCTGAATTTATGCACTTTAAAGGGGAAGTTGCAAATACATATACTTTTAAGAAAAATAGTAGTATTTTCCATCCTAATGACCTTAATCTGCCCATTCAGTATTGTATATGTGTATAAATAAATGCTTCCAAAATACTGACTTCCTGTTTGCAGGACCCCTAATAGAGATTTATTAGGGTCAAGGGCAAGTTATTAGGGTCAAAGGCAAGTTATGGTCTTAATAAACTGAATCAACCCAGATCTGAGCATCCAACAGCCAATCAATAGAAATAACATTTAAGAACATTCCAAAGTGTGCTTTCTGGGAAGAATAAGGACCGTTACAGAACCTGAAATGTCAGCTCACTAATGTCAACAGCAGGGAATAGCAAGGGGTATACATTCAAATGACTTCAAAATGGAAGAGAATATGTCGAAAACTAGGTATGCATAATATAAAATTTTTAAAAAACAAGATTTTCCACTGAATTATGCTTGTGAAGGTTCTCATTCATCCAGGTCATGGTATATCTGTTGTATTCAATTAGATCAACTGGACTTGAAATGTAGTTCTTCTTCAAGAACTACATTTCAAGTCCAGTTGATCTAATTGAATACAACAGATATTTTCCACTGAACTTTCCCTTTAAAGGCAGTCATTGCAGCCAATTGCAGATTTAAGGGTTCAGTTGTCTGATTATCTGGTAGCATGACTTTGCGACAAGATCCTGCATGCTCAGTGCCCAGATCTAGAATCTATTTCAGTTATTTCTAGGGTTGCCGCCTTTTCCTTTAAGACCCAAATACATTTGAAATCTACATGACAAATGGCTGGTTATTATTTCCATAAGAAGCATGATGCAGGCTGCATTGATTTTAGTGTAGCCATACAGCATGTATTTAATGCAATGGCACTTTGCACTGCAGCACATATTTCACATATGTTTGGGTCTAAAGGGGAAAGGTAGCTATTTCCCGTTATATTCTCTTTGGGTACGTTTTGTTTGCTTTATTCACATTGAAATTCAGTATTTAATCTGTATAAGAAAAAGAAAACAATCTTTTGAAATCTTTGACTGAATACAACCAAAGGTCTCTCCAAAACTGGTTAACGAGACAAGTGTTCTGTTAAGTTAATCGTTAACCAATTAACTTCTTGCTACACATTCTCTTTCCAGGTTGGATTTACCGCCCATTGTTATTTTCCAAGGTTTGTGCAGCTCGAATCTTAGTCTGTATTTTTGGTAAGTTTTATGTTTGTGTATTTCTCCTACATATGTTCAATATTAATTAATTTTACATAAACCTGTTTAATATAGCCATTAAGGGATATAAAGAAAATGAACTGATATATGGTAAAATGGTAGAGAAATGTACCGTGTTAGCCAATGATGAAAGTAAAGACATCTTAGATATAAAATAATATGCCTTTGAAACATTTAGGCTTCTTCCTCAGGCACAATACAATATAAAGTGATAACCCCAATATAAAGTGATACACCCAATAAGGAAGATTATGACCATGCAAATGTTCCTCAATGCAATGCCAAAGGTTCAGTAAACACAGAATTCTGGTGATTATCTGCAAACAGACAACTGCTGGATATGGCCTCTACATACACAATCCCATAAACTTAACTTCCTTCACTTTTCAAAGTAATTTAGTGAAAATTGGCTTTAAAGATACACAGGTGTAAATCCAAATTGAAAATTGCTCCAGGCCATACAATTATAAATTAAGAGAAGGCGAGCACTTGTGATTATTGGTGCATTCCCCGCAGATCTTTTATTTTTAATTGAATTCTTATATAAAAATCATTGATTATTTTTGATATTGTTCATGGCACTCGCCGATAATAGCCTTAGGGGCCAGATCCAAGATTTGAACATTCCCCACTGTTACATTAAAGGGTAACTGTGGTCAAAAAATTACTTACAAAATTGACAGGAATTGCTTTCCTGAGGTTTTTTTTTTTTTAATTTACTTTCATTTTTTTTAACATAGTTTTGATATTAATATTTTTGTGTGATATGGTAGCAGCATCAGCAGATCTCCTGCATTTCCTGCTCTGAAACTATGCAGGTATCCCACCACTCCTACGACACGTGGGAGCCTCCCGCCTTCTGTAGTGGACTCCCGTGAGACCACCCAAGATTCCAGATTCCACTACTCTACAAAGTTATAATTTTTCTAAATCCTTTGTTGGAAGTAATAGTTATCATGAATGGGTTCCTTAAAGGACAACTAAAGCCACAGAACAACACTGAACCAGAAGGCAGAACACCTTGATATAAAGCCAGTAATCAGTGTCTTACCTCTCATTTTGATATGGGTGCTGGGAAATTTACCTAAATAATATATGGTTTTTGCTTAACATCACAGCATTCTAATGTCACACAGTCTGGTCAACGACTATTATGTTCTGCACATGCTCAGTCCTTAGCTATGGCAGAAACTGTTACAGTTGGTCACACCCATTAATAATCTCTAGCTAATCCTTTTACAGGACAGATAAAGCAAGGAAGCATGTGACTGAGGTCAGGAGGTGTGGCCTGACACTGCATATACACACAGATACTTAATTCAGTTCTTAACAGGCTTACATTTATTTTAATACAATTTACTGAAGTCATATTGCATAGCTTATTGGTGTTTTTAGGGGGGTTGTTTTCAGATTCTGGAGTATAAAAAAATGGATTTAGTTCTCCTTTAAATGTTTAAAAAGGATGTTGGATTTCATTGTTTGACTTCTATTATTGCAGTAACAACACAATCTGACCTGAACTATTTAGCATGGCTTCTACACTGGATTTCTCTTCAAGAAGGTCACCCATTGTGTGTACTGGGGCATGCGTATCATCAAGCCAGCCACTCGCCACAGATATTGGTTTAGGTAATACTTCATATATACATTTATACACTTACTCAATTGAATATTTAAGCAAGATATAAGGACCACTAACATGCCCTTAAAATTATTTCTATCTTAAAGTGCCCACATATGATATAATTGTATGGGATATAAGGTCCCCTGTTCCTACCACTCCCTTCTGCTTCCTTAGCTTGCTACTGAGTGTCAATGTTTATTCACAGGCCAGATAATTGGGCCCCTGACCAAACAGTGCTTGAGCATGTGCAGTAGAGACTTGATAGACGCTAGAGCATGCAGATTTGAGCATAGTCAGTAAGTAATATTTTTGCATTTGCCACTCAGCATTAAGGTATAATTTATTGTTTCAGATGTCTGTGTTTAACTTTTGAGGTGGACTATACTGTATTAATTTAATATAAATATAACCATTAAATAAATAAGATATATATATATATATATATATATATATATATACTAGCAAAAGTTTGCCCGTTGGTGCACAATGGAAATTATGTGTGTGTATGTTTTGCTATGTGTGGATACAGAATCTTTACACGGGTATATTGTAAACTATTACTCAGATAGTCACCAGCATCCAGGGGAAGCAAATAGCATAATCCTGCAGGTGTGAGAGAAGACCCAGGCAGTCCTGTCTGGGTCTGTGTGGTTAAACATAAAAACCTGCTATGTTCATACTTATTAGTATTCACCGCGGCAAGTGACACATTTATAGGTGGTGATGTTACAACTTGTAAGCACAGGACACTAATTAGCTTTAAAGATTAAAGGGTATGTCCACCCCCAAAACTATAATTTTTCCCACTACTGGCCCCACTGTGTAGTTTAAAAAATCCTTACCTTACATCTCCGCTCCTTATGGTTCTCCTGTAATGTCTGTTCAAAGTACAGGAAACTGGAGAGTTGGAGCTGTCTTCCTGTCCAAAAAGTTTCTGCCTCTGATCTGTCCTCTCAGTTGTTTGTGTCATGAGCAGGGGAGACACCCCCCCCATCCGAATCCCTCTCTTCTTGCCCTTAATGTAGCGTAAATTCGTTTGGCCATAATGTTCCTAAACCCCCTTCCCACCCACTAAACACTGTTTTAGTTCTGTAATAAAAGTTTCCCATACTTACATCCCTTCGATCCCGCAGATGTCTTCTTTGCTGGCAGCCAATCACAGACCCTGCTGCAAGTCCGGCCCCTCTCTGCAGAGAGGAGGAGAAGACATCCGGGGGAGCGAAGGGACTGTAAGTATGATTGGGAAACGTGTATTACAGAACTAACAAGGTGGTTGTGGGTAAGCAGGGGAGGGGGACTAGCACAAATTGTTATTTAGGGTGGACATGCCCTTTAAGGTGAGGTGGGGGTTAAAGGAGCTAAAAGCTCCCCACAGAGTATAAAATATAATAGAGCCTAGTCCACTCCCTAGTTACCCCATCAAATGGGTCAGGTTTGGAAATTGGGCCTGGTAGAGCTACTGAGTCTAATTGGGGCATTTCATCTGCAGGTACAAGGACAGGAGGATTTAAATCAGTACTTTCATAGCTTAATACAGAGAAAACAGAAAATAAATGGTATTATCAGCTCTGCTGCCACCAATTTGTACTAGATCACTGCATTATGGATCTTATACACAGGATCTGGTGTTGCATTCAATATCTCTCCAAACAGATTAGTCCCACACCATAATTTACTTTCACATTCCTTCCTCCTAGCCATAGAGAGTAGGGATGTATTGTCTTTTATTTCTCACTGACACCATCTGCAGGCTGGAGGGGGTATATAAGGAGCCTTGGCGTATTGTCCATTATTATACACATCACGTCCTGTGTAGCAGACAGATTGGATTACACTTCCTTTTAATTTTCACATGGAGCAGACACAGGGGTGTGGTTTAACCTCCCATTTTGACCATTCCATTTTGAAATAGGAATCTCAGCTCTGTAAGTAAGTTTATGTATTTTGTATATTTTGTGCTGTACCTAATATAAGACAGTGCTATACTTTATGTACATTAATTGATGGTCATTTAAATGGTAACAGTGAAATAGTACACACATACACCTTTTCCTATATGTAATATCCTATACCCCCCACCTCATTGGTAGCTCCTAAAAACTCAATGCAATCTCCTATGAAGATATAAATATATTTATATAATATAAGGGATATATATAGTTGATCCAGGGATCCTTTCCAAATGCCATTTGGAGTGAGGAAGGGTTTTTTTCATACTTGGATTTCCTTCTGGATCAACAGTTGGGAATCATGTGTAGGCTAAAAAGATGAACATAAGTGTTTATTCAACCTCCCATACTATGTCACTAACTAGACAGTATGAAACTATGTAACATAATACAATTCCTCTATTAGTTAAAACAAATGTGTAATTATAATTTTTAATATTATGGCATGAATAAGAGTAGAATGCAGTAAGTATAGTTACTTAGAATGCTAAGGTTATATAAATATTTATAGTGCCACATTTAACATAAGGACAGCTATTCATGAAAGAGGCAATATAAGAGATTAGACATTTTTGATAAATGTTCATTGACTTGCCCTTAAGCTGGGTACACACATTACCAATAAAGGGACAATCCTGCCGATGAAAAGCGAACGTTCACGATCAGTGTGATCTTTAAAAAATGACAGGCTATTAACAATTCTGACTGTCATTTTTTAAAGATCTGTACTGTATGTACCCAGCTTTACATAGATGATCATTTTGGTTTACAAAGCAGTTTTTATGAACTGGTTGTCTAAAAGGGCTCAGAGTCATTATAAACAGTCTATTTCAACAGCATTTCTGTATGGACAAATAAAGAATGTGTATTAATATGTATGTTTGTATCTATGTATAATTTTATTTATAAAGCACCACTTGGGTACGCAGCTCTGTACATTATAAAATACAAACAATAGGATAAGTGCAAGCACATTAGGGATAAGATCCCTGCCGTGAAGGTCTTCCAATATAAGTGAGTGGGACAATATACAGATACAAATGGGGGGATGGGTACAAAGTGCTCTTGATGGCTAGCAATCATTTATTGTGCTGGTGCTCAGAAAGGTAGGATAAAAGTTTAATGGATGTTAATGGCAAAGTGAGAGAGAAAGAGAGTTCTAAAGGTAGGGAACAGCAAGAGAGAAGAAGGGCGGGAGGAGACAGTGTTCGTTGTGGGTTTATGGAGAAGATTGCCTTGTGAGGAACGGAGGGCACAGCCAGCAACATATGGGGCCAAGAGAGAAGATAGGTAAGGGGGTGCAGCAGGGTAAAAAGATTTAAAGGTCAATATTATCCTCCACTTGATAGGGAAACCACCTCATTGACTGCAGTATCTGGGTTGCAGGTTCTTTCTTGGAGGAAAGTGAAATACTCCAAACTACTGAGTTCAGGATCAACTGGAGAGGGCCAGATGACCAAGTAGAATTATGCAAACAATAGAATTCTAGTGCACATACAATTGTAATTGCATATTGGCTATATCTACATAAGGTTGCTGCTTCAAAGAGCTTGCTAAACCCTGGATAAATAAAAGCAGACAGGAAAATATAAGGGAATGCTTGAGCATTTTAGTAGTGGAGGAGAGGAAAGGGCAGATATTGGAAATATTGTGAAGGAGAAAACGACATGTTCTAGTGACATTGACTCCTCTCTTTCCTTCTGTCAGAACAAAAGATTACTCCAGTTTCAACAGGGCCAATGACCACATTATCAATAGAAACAGAGAAGGGTGGGCTAGGCCCTGGTTTAGGGGGGGAAATAGTAAATTCAGTTTTGGACTTTTAAGAAAGACTTTTGAGAAGTTTAAGGTGGCGGTGAGCCATCTAGGAGAAAATAGATATTTTCATATGTAATTTAAAATGACATAAAGACTCCTATACCAACTGTTATTATATTTTGAAATATTTGTGGATATTCTTAAAAGAGGTGGAAATGCTGCTGATGCTGCAGTTGCTGTTGCTGCTGCTCTGAATGTCACAGAACCCACTGGCACTGGAATCGGAGGGGATTGCTTTTGTCTTTATTACAGGGCAGAAACCAAGCAGGTCTATGGGCTTAATGGAAGGTATGGCACAAAATATTGGCTATTACATTGCATACATGTATTTACTTTGTAAGGTTATCATATAGCACTTTAGAGCAGAACGGTGCCAAGGAATTCTGGGAATTGTATTTTTTTTAAACATCAAGATGCTTTCATTTCATTGTGTTGTGTTTGGTAAGATACTTGGAAATATTTAAAGGGCATGTCCACCCCCAAAACTATAATCCCCCCCCCACTACCGGCCCCATCATGTAGTGTAGTTTAATCCTTACCTCACATCCCAGTTCCATATAGTTCTCCTGTAGTCGTCCCCCCCAAAGTCCCAAAAACTGCCCACCAGGAGGATAGCAGAGTCCATATAGGACTCTGCCTCCTACCTGGCCTCCAGGAGAAGTTTGGCATACGTACTGCAGCCCTTCTCCCCCTCCCCCTCCCTCTCCCTCCCTCTCAGGATTCCCTCCCCCTAGCATAAATCCCTTAATATATAGTATTGCCCCTGCCAGCCCAGTCCCAACCGCTATATTTATATGTTTAGAAAGCTCCCCAAACTTTACTTACCTCTCCTCTTTCCTCCGCCGAAATGAGCTGCCGGCAGCCGCGTCCGTGATTGGCTGCCGCTCAGCCAATCACAGATGCGACTGCCGGTCCCGCCCCTCTGCTTGCATTTTCTCGCAAGCAGAGGGCCGGGAGCGTGGCGGAGGAAAGAGGGGAGGTAAGTAGAGTTTGGGGAGCTTTCTAAACATATAAATATAGCGGTTGGGGCTGGGCTGGCAGGGGGAATCTTTATATTAAAAAATTAATTTTAGGGTGGACATACCCTTTAATGTTCTATGTTTGTTTTTTTCTTTTCTGTAGGTGTTTATTGCCAGCATACCCATGGTTAATTTTATAATAGTGACAAACATCACTAAGGGCAAGGCTACACTATTGCGTTTGCACATGCATTTGCATTTTTTCAGATCATTGAAAGTGCGGCAACGCACCGAAAACGCGAGTTTTCGGGTGCGTTGCGATTGCATTAGAGTGTGACCATCCCCTAAGTGATTATTATAGTGAAAGTATATAAACATATATTCTTTATTGTGAAATATATGGATATTTGAAGTTGCCAAGCTCTATAACTATTGCTAAGTGACCTCCAAGGTGACTTTAATATCCTTATGCTTTACATACATCCATTGGGGTCCTTATTGCTAGTGATAACATTGCCATGACAGGGTTTCAACAATAAACAATAAGCGTGCATTAAATTAAATGACAAAAATCTGCACAATGGGAGCTCACATTGTATTTTGACACATTTGGCTCCATTTGGTGAAATTTGCCACAAAATTGCAAAATGTCAGCACAAAACTGTTGCAATTCTGTTCAATTTACGTGCTTAACCACCATTATTTCCTATAATATATAATAGATAGATTCATGTTGTTGCACTCCATTATAGAAGCCTACACATTTATACTGCATTACAGGAGTGATGGGAATACAGCATGTCAAAATTAGGGCACCCGCCTTTAAACCAGGACAGTTCGGGAGTCTGCATTAGTAACAGCTCAGTAGTCATCACTGCCCCATAGCAAATACCCTAATTCATCTTGACCATTCAATAAATATGATTTCCTGCATATAAGGTTAATAATAATAAGACATTGCTAGGGCAGAGCTTGGATATTTTTAGCTGGCAACCCTAACTATGTTACATATGATACACACATTATCTGTTCTTACTATCAATATGTAATCTATATTTACTGTATATTCTGCAGTGGCAAAGCTCCTACAGCACTAAGCATTGATCTACTGAAACAGCAAGGCTTTGATGAACAAAACCCACCCCCTTCCACCCATGCCCACAATGTCACTGTCCCTGGGGCTGCTGCTGCTTGGGTTGATGCTGTATCTTTGTTTGGAAGTAAAAAGGTAATGTGTTATTTCCTAGAAATAAATAATGCCAAATAAATGATATTGCAGGTTTGTTAGGTCTGGGCCTTTAAAATGCATTATATTGATTAAAGGGCATGTACACCCACAAAACTATAACCCCCCCCCCCCACTACTGGCCCCATCATGTAGTGTAGTAAAATCCTTACCTCACATCCCAGCTACATATGGTTCTCCTGTAGTCCCCCTCCCAAAGTCCCAAAAACTGCCCACCAGGGCAATGCATACTGCAGCCCTTCTCCCTCTCCCTCCCGATTAGGATTCCCTCCCCCTAGTGTAAAACCCTTTTTAGGAAACATTGCCCCTGTCCCCCCAGCCCCAACCGCTATGTTTGTAATATCAGAAAATGGCCAGAACTTTACTTACCTTCCCTCTTTCCTCCGCCGCAGTGAACTCCTGGCAGCCACGTCCGTGATTGGCTGCCGCTCAGCCATTTCAGAGACGCAACTGCCGGTCCCGCCCCTCTGCTTGCATTTTCTTGCAAGCAGAGGGCCTGGGAGCGTGGCGGAGGCGAGAGGGAAGGTAAGTAAAGTTCTGCCCATTTTCTGATATTACAAACATAGCGGTTGGGGCTGGGGGGACAGGGGGAATGTTTCCTAAAAATTTTTTTTGAAGGGTGGACATACCCTTTAAAGGATAAGTGCACTGTAAAAACAAGTTTACGTTTAATTGTAAGCGGCAGCTTTAAAAAATCTTTCTCCGCCTTTTTTCCCTTGGTCCCTCCTGAGCCTACCTGTGCTGCTGTAAAGTTGCTGACATCTTGGATCTGCAGTGAAGACATCCTCCCCTCTGAGTCTTGCTGGCTTCCCCTTCTTCTGTAGCCTCCAAAAGCTGTGATATTGTGGTCCGTGCGCATGTGCACGGACACCTGTGCATGTGACGTCATCGATCCGCACTTGTACAAACAAGAGCGATGACGTCAAGCTTGTACATGCCATGCTTGTACAAGCATGCCACGATGACGTCATGTGTGCACACGTCCTTGCACGCACTGATGTCGCGTGCAAGGAACACGCGATCCCGGCTTTTGGAGGCTACAGAAGAAAGGGAAGCCAGCAAGACTCAGAGGGGAGGAGCTCAACAGTCTTCACTGCACTTCCAAGATGTCAGCAGCTTTACAGCAGCACAGGTGGGGGGGGGGGGGGGGGATTTCCTAAAGCTGCAGCAAACAAACATAACTTGTTTTTACAGTGCACTTATCCTTTAAATAAATATATTTAGCAGCTCCCATGCTAATAACTGGTAACATTAAATTGTTTTCCATACAAGCATTGTGCTTAATTATAAAGGAAAACCTGTCACCTTCCAAGATGGGAGTGAACCATCTTATGTGTGTTGCTAGAGTAAGTCAAGGCAGAATTTTATCATCTAGGTTAATGGGCCACTATTTTCTCCCAGTGTGTTGAGACTAAAGATTGGTCATACAGGCAATGATATCGATTGTGTGATATTGAGATATCCTCATATTGTATGACAATCAGATTGTGTGAACCATGACTGGATTGATTTTTTCATTTTCAGGAATGCTAGAATTTTCATGCTGGAACTTTTTTCTCAGACCAAAATATCGATCTATATAGGAAGCTCACTGCACATTTCTTATGCGTAGCAAGAACTATAAAGTGCACTCACTATAAAGAAGGCCTCCCAGTCTTTTTGTAATGAAATATGTTGATTCTTTATAGCTTACATTGGGAGAAATACTACAACCTGCCATTGAGTTGGCTGAAAATGGATTCCCTGTGTCTGAGATTTGTGCTTACATATGGAATCTACAAGCTTTTTCTCTCCAGAATCCAGACAACCTACATGGAAAAGAACTGCTTATTGACGGGCAAGCTCCACGGCATGGGCAGATTTTCAGAAATCCTTTTTTGGCTAAAACATTTAAGGTAAGATTTTTCCACAATATCTTAATTGTTCTGTAAGTCAAAATGATAACCATATATTGCTAGTTTGTTTTTGATATACCAGTGCTTTAAATTGCAGAACATCAAATGTTAAAGGTCAATTGCCCAAAGCCATTTTAAGCGAAAAGTGCCTTTAAAAAAAAAATTGAATTGGAATTAATGGCTTACTTACTAAGAAATACCTTGTCAAAAGTACCCCTCATTTGCTAAAGGGAACAGGCATGTAGGCCAGATGCTTGTGAAGGTTCTCATTCATCCAGGCCATGGTATATCTGTTGTATTTAGTTAGATTAACTGGACTGGAAGTTTAGTTCTTGAAGGCGTTCTCTAGTCATCCGGCTGGCTTTCATAATTAAGAATGACTTGTACAAAAATCTGTTGGTTACCCTGGAAAGTCCCAATTAAAATGAAACAGCAAGGTGAACAGGACTGGTTCAAGAGAGGTGTCAAGGAGGCCATTTATGTGAAAGCAAACCAAGCCTAAATAGGACACCAACTGTCTGTCATGTACAATGCTGTTTTGACACCTCACCCTGGGCAGTTTCAATACCACCTCTTAACCTCAGTGCAATCCCACTTTGCATTCAGAAGGCCCCTAACACCTGGCTGTTATATGCTAATTGGGACTTTCCAAGTCATTCAGAATTGAGAAAGCCAGTCGGATGACTAGCAAAATGTCTTCAAGGACTAAACTTTATGTCCAGTTGATCTAACTGAATAAAACAGATATATTTATATGCCAGAATTTGTATCTCATTCTCAGCCATGATAAAGCTGTACTTTTGATCTCTCCTTGTGGACAGACAATCTCCCAGTCATGTAATTTCAACTTAGGTTAGGTATCTAAAAGTGATTAACTTAAATTTAAACTGTGGTTCCCATACAAGTGCCCATGTTGAAAAGAAACCACTACTAACTTTAAAACAAATACAGGATTATGCTTCTAACTGTAATCTATCCAAATTTACTTAGTATAAGAGGTGGTCCTGCATATTAACTAGCTAAAGAGGAGATCTAGTGAAAGGGAGCACTGGGAGCAGAAAGGGATTAACTTCCTGGCAGCTCTTAAAATATAGAAATTTTAACAGAAAAAAATTTAATTTAAAAATGTGCTTGACACAGAAACTCAGAGAGACAATAAACACCTAGACTTATAATTGCCTAGAACTTAAGATTCACAGAAGCTAGAGACATAATCCTAGGCTTGTTTAAAAGATACAAGATATTTTCAATGGAAGGAGACAACAGTTCCCCTTTAAACATTAGCTAATTTGTAGCCCTCTACAGACTAATCACCTAATTTTATAGTTTCATAATACATACTACTGATATAAAGTATTTTGTTATAATCAAGTAGCTTGAAAATCCTTTTGCAAACATCTAATTATAAGAACAGAAAATGTACCTGATAGGTGGAACAATAAAACCACAAGGTATAGAGAAATGAGTATTATTAAAAATAAACATATATAAAAACACACAAAGATCCTAATACATCATAATAACAATAGAGCTGTTGCTGGTGTTAATTCTGTATACCATATCATTTTACCTGAATAGGAGATTCAGGTGTACCTGGTGTCGGGTCTGTTGCATTATACTATTTGTTAAACATCTAATTATGCAATAAAGCTACACATAGATTTACATTATGAAGGTTTTACTCACTGTTTCGGTCAAGCAATTTAGTTTGGTGTGGTACTGTCAGCTTTTGAATATTATTAGCAATCAATTCAATCAAACCTAATTATTAGGTATGTTATGTGCTATGTATTTTGTCAGATGGTAGCAAGTGTCTCAGTAAGACTGATCTCTGTAGGTATCTGTCTATTCTATTTATGAGAGACAAAAAAGTTTTTGTATCTGGTGAGCCTTTTTAATGGTCACTTGAACAATCCATTTAAGTTGTAACTCAACTCCTGGAAATTCTCTGATTGAAATAAATACATGCTGCCAATTAACCAGGCTAATCTGCTGTCATTTAATTGCTACTTCATATAGTTATGGCATACATTTCCTAACACAAAGCCTACATGGTGTTCAAGGATCTGTACAAGTGTCATAGAGCTGCGATCGCAAGATGTGAACAGACTTGCCAGCCTGATTATTCACAATTTAATTAATCAGCTTAAAATGTGTCTGAAAATATCATTGTTTATAGGCCCAATAATATATATAGTGGATAAATTGGATAGGGAATAGTTCCATATTTAAACTGTGTTCAGGTAAACAATGTCCATATTATATTGGAATCTTTGCACTTTACTCTGTACTTTCGGCTGTTCAGAGTTATGTGGACTTTGGAAATGTAAAACAGAGTTTATGCCTTATGGGGCACTGGCAAATTTAATTTAAATACAACCATTGGATATTATCTTTTTTGTTTTTATTTGACTCTTCCCTCCCATTAATTACAATGGAGTACAATACACCAAGCTACTAAACTCGTTAGTATTCTGTTCTGTATCAACCCTGTCAGACACCTGCAATACCTCTGTACTTTCATTTACAAACTATTTGCTCTTGTGTCTCAACTGATTTTAACCTCTACATATATTAAAGGGAATGTAAACCCTTTCTCCTTTTCACATTAGAATATCTCTGCTGGTTTTTCTTTTCCCTTGTTCTTTTCTCCCCCTGTCATTTGTAAAAAGTATTTTACACTCTTTTACCAGTCTTCCTTCTTCATATAGAAAAGAGTGTCAAACCACAGGATTTCAGGGAGATTTAATTCCAAGACAGTTCCCTGTCCATGTACAGTAACCTCCATTACTCCTTTAATAGGTACACTTATAGAAAAAACATAGAGTTGCAAGGGAGGACAATTACGTGAATCTGATCTTAGCACATCTCCATGCAATTAATTTCTCAATAGTTTACCTATCTGAAGTGTATATTGAAAGTAATTTCTCTTAATGATTTCAATCTAACCCAACTTTTCAAACTTTCAGTGTTGGGGAAATCTGCTGCCCTTCTTGCCTTTTTCCTATCAATTTGCCACAATGTCCAAAAAAGACACCCCTCCCATCCTATCCCTTTTGTGTTTCTGTACAAATATTAACTGACACATACATAGCTGTGATATGCTAATTGGGATTTTCCAGGGTACATAATTGCCACAGATTCTTGTACAAGTCATTCTGAATTGAGAAAGCCAGTCGGATGACTAGCGAAACGTCTTCAAGAACTAAACTTCAAGTCCAGTTGATCTAATTAAATACAACAGATATACCATGACCTGGATGAATGAGAACCTTCACAAGCACATACATATTGTTATTATTATTATTGTGGACTTGTATATTGCCAACATCTTCTGTAGAGCTTGCAATCTAAGCACATTTATTTCACAAATACAACCTATCAGTATGTATTTATGATTGTGGGGGAAACCGGAGTGCCCAGAGGAAACCCATGCAAGCACAGGGAGAACATACAAAGTCCTTGCAGATGTGTCCAAGGGTAGAATCGAACTCAGGACTTCAGCTAAATCTGGCTCCCCATTTTGTAGTGTCCTAATCCAGTACATGTATTGCTGAAACACTGAAAAATACATTGCTGAAAAATACATTTAGCAGTTACAAATGGAAAATTCTTAATGTTATCATGTCAGGCATTGTCTGAAAAGGGGAAGAAAGGATTTTATGAAGGACAAATTGCAGAGGCCATTGTAAAGGTTGTGAAACAAAATGGTGGAGTTATGGAACTGGAAGATTTGGTGAATCATGTTACAGAAGAGGTACAGCCCATATCCACCACATACAAGGTAATTATAGTTATAGTTTTATCAATCTAGTAAATGTCCCTGGGTGCAAGGACCTAATCCCCTCCTGCTGAGTATAATACAGTTAACTCAAGGTGGTGGTAGTTTTTAATAACTAGGTGGAATTTAGATTTATATTCTACTGTATTCATCCATTAGACATCTGTTCTGTTAATGCTTAATTAAAGTATCACTCACTTAAATCGTTTTCATTCTATGATTCTTGTTACGTTAAGAGTGATAAGAGGATATTCAATTACAATTACCTGTCTTTTTTTTCATTAGTCCCCATTATCTGACTTTCCAACTCTTGGCCTACTGACACAGTTAGTATATTAACATATGTTCATATTATTTCCCTCTGCTTATTTGAAACAATTGGCCATGTAAAAAAAAAAAATAGACTGTATAAAATCACTGGTCACCCTATGATAAGTTTTTATGGTTCACCCAGCAGCTCAGATAATTAGTCACGATTTTTTGAAGGTGACAAAAGGGTAGAAATGCCCTTAAAAACTTTTAATTTCTATACAATATGTTCTTTTCTGACTCAGTAGTATAGTACCATCTCTTCATAACCTCATGACTAAATAAATAAAAAAGATATGTTCTATGCTAAAATCATTTGACCTGTTTGTGTTCCTAAAGCTTCCATTTTGGGAAAATGATGGCTCCCAAGTTTACGTTATTACCACCCGGACTTTCTGATCTTCCTTTTATGAAGCATGGTGACATATTTATAAACCCATAGTTTTTACTACCATCAGTACCTATCTTCCAGTGCTGTGATTGAATGATGGCAGTGACTACCAATTGTTAAATTCCAACTATAGCACTAATGACAGTAAATACTGTGGTTTTATAAATATGCCCTATACTATTAGACATTATGCTTTGCTGTAAACATTCAGCCTTTCCAAATTAGTCTATGTATATAATTACTTAGAGAACACAATTGCACATTTTTCAATACAAAGAAAGTAAAAGGGAAATAATTAGCGTATATACTGGAGTATAAGCCGAGGTTTTTAGTTTAAAAAATCAACCTAAAAACCTTGGTTCGGCTTATACTCGAGTCAAGAGCAGACTTACCTTAATTCCAGATGCAGCCGCGAGTTAGGAAGGAAAGCCGGTAGTTCCCAGTAGTACTTCATGGGTGCGCAATGATGTAATTGTGCACGCAGGCGGGATAACGCCCATGGTTGACCAGTATGTTATTCAATTCCCATGGCTATCAGTATGGGATTCATTCCCATGGCTAGCAGTATTTTATGCAATTCCCATGATGCAATACATTTTTAACCAAAAAGATTTAAACTTCTCTGCAAAAATTTGAAATTTTTATACTTGTTTTCTAAAGATATTTGTCAATGTAATGCTTTAAAGGAAGACCTAATGTAAAAGCTTTTTATACATTGTAGATTATTTTCTAGTAAGTGCATTAAGTACATGTAAGTAATAGATTCTGTAACTAAGAAGGCTTCCATGTTGTTGCCAGTACAACTCACAGCCCAAGTAGGCAACACGCCCTGACCCCAGTATTCAATTTAGTTTCTAAATGTTCCTGTACTTACTGTTGTATCTCTGTTGGTGCTACATATAAATGCCTATATAAACACAGCCCAAGAAGACAAAGGTTCACATTGCCTGGCTTACTTATGAAACAATACAAAAGATAATTGCTTTTTTGTTTTTGTTTGTTTGTTTCCATTATGTTTCTAGAAAAATATAAACTTGCTACATGTACAAGCTTTATATATAGCAATACATTTAATTTAGATAAAGATTCTAAATGTGTTGACTTCTGTGTGTGCAGTGGTGGCTCACTGCTAAAGTGATGGTTTTCAAAACAAACAGACCATTGGGTCATAGGTTCAAATCCCAGGATTACTGTTATTTGTTTCCATTATGTTCCTAGCGATGTCTCAGCCAATCACAGAAAACGCTGCAAGTCTGGCCCCTTTTACTTGCTTCCATGCACAGAAAAGGCATGGACACAAGCAGAAGCTCACCAGGGGAAAGAAGGCTGGTAAGTACTGTTAGAATCATCTTTGGAATTTATAAACCTCACGAGGTCGAGGTTTTGGGGGGTTGACAATGAAATCTAAAAAGTTTTTTTTGGGGGGGGTGTACATACCCTTTAATGGTGACAAAAAATGAAAGTGAAAGCAATTAACACAATCCATTAAATCTATAAATGTTAAAAAGGGTTGAATCTTATGGAAGTATATCTTTTTTTAGCTTTAACTACTATGTTCTAATCTCTGAATTGTTACAATAAGGAAAGGTACCTTTTAAGGATGAAACAAACACTTCACTATTGCTCTGGTTATAGCGGATTCGATTGCAGAGTTCTGGAAGAAGCTTGTTCCACCAAATAGCCTTTGATAAAGGAATAAAATCATTACACTTTAACATAATTGACAACATGGTGGGGCTGGTACGGCTGTACTGCACTAGTAATGTAAATTGTATCACAAAAAGACATCTGAAATGTTTAAGTGGGATCTAGTCCTTAAAGCAAGGGTTAAATATGAATGGTAAAAACTGTATACAATAAATATCAAAAGGTAAAAACCAATGCCAGCTTTACTGGTGACCAATTTCATGGTCTGTATTTCTAAGTTTATAAAATTTGTAAAAGCAATTAAATTGCGCTGAGGGTACCATCTCTGGCCTTTAATAATGTTAAAAGAATGTTAAAGTTAAAACATGCTGGGTTATTCCTAAATAAAATGTCCATTGTAAAAAGCCCAAAGATCTATGTTAACACATGAATGTATTGTCCATTTGGTACCACCTGGTAAAGCCAACAGGTCAGATCTGACTAGCAAAGAAATAGACATCCCATTTACAAACCTTTATACAGGGCATAAAATGTAACTAATCAAGTTAGCTTAACAAGATTCTCTTTAAACAATTACCTGTCTTCCTTCCTTTATTTCATGCTTTGCATATGAGATTACAGCTTCAGGGCACCTATCCAAAAGTTTGTCTATTGACTTCTCATATTCCATCAAGTGAGTTTCACAAGTAATATGAATACTTAACAAGGAATTTTTGTCTTCTGGTATAAGCTTCAAAAATGGTAAAAACGATGTGATTTCCATTGATGACCCACTAAGAAGTGACTGCCAAAGGAAGTAAAGATGATTAATAATGCTTTTGTATGCTACTCAACTGTAGCCTTCTTAGCATCTATCTATATCAGACAATTATTCCTGTATTTAGCTTTATGGGTTTTGGGTTGCTATGTTGACAGTTAAGCTTGCCATACACTGTCTCAATGTTACAATGATTCAACAGTCAATCTATCAAGAATGATAAATCAATTGTAATGTTGAGTGCAGTGGCGGCTTTACTGCCAATTTCTCTGCCTGGATCAAGGTTTGGACGTAAGCTTGACATTTCAGTCTAAAGTTGCCTCCCTCTTGCCTAGGAAACAAACCCAATGTCAGAATAATTTTCAAATATAAAAAACATGAAATTGTTAACTACATACCGTAATTTCTGTTTCTTGTCACCTTCCATGGCAGCATTCACCAGACTGGGATATCCCTGGCTCACAGGAAACGCACGGTATAAAAGTCCCTCCCATCCTCCTCTCCATGTCTTAATTATAAAGCTGTCAAAGGAAACATAATCATACAACATAAATAAAACATAATTTACAATAAGGGAGGGTATTCACCTGGTGAATGCTGCCATGGAAGGTGACAAGAAACAGAAATTACGGTATGTAGTAAACAATTTCATGTTTTCTCTGTCACCCCAGTGGCAGCAATTCACCAGACTGGGAATTATCCAAGCTAAAATATAGGGAGGGAAAATAGAACATACTTTTAAAAAAATTTTTTATTGAATAATAGCCTCCAACACTCTTCGTCCGAATTTGGTCTTGTCGGTCGAAGAAACATCTAGGCGGTAATGTCGAATAAAGGTTCTCCAAGATGACCATTTAGCCGCCTCACAAATGCTTCCTATAGGAACATTAGATTCAAGGGCCCAGGAAGTAGCAATTGCCCTGGTTGAGTGAGCTTTTAAACCAACCGGAACTGTCTCGCCTCGAGCCTGATAAGCCCTTGCAATGGCCTGGGTTAACCAACCCGCCAACGTACTCTTTCCTAAACCTTTAGGAATAATAAAGAGTTTCTTTGATTTTCTCCATGACTTTGTCCTTTTTAAGTAATGGGATAAAAGTCTCACCAAGTCTAAGGTATGGAGCTTTTGTTCTTTTTCAGATTAGACTTAGAATTTACATCCGCTGACCAATTCTTTAACCAGAGGGCTCTTCTGGCTGCCACTGACAAGGCCATTGATCTCGCTGACAGCCTTACTAAATCCACAGAGGCCTCAGAAATGAAATCTGTTGCAAACATACATTCTTGTACCATGCCTGTCAGTTTGGATCTCTTCACATTAGAATCTATAGCATGTTGAAGGTCTGCTAACCATACTTTTAAAGCTCTTGAAGTAAAAGTCAGAGCCATAGAAGGTTTGCAAGCTGCTCCTGCTGCCAAATAAGCTTTCTTTAGATTAGCATCTATTCGTCTATCCATTGGATCTTTGAATGTGGCAGCATCTTCTACAGGCAATGTGGTTCTTCTTGCTAACCTAACTACCGCTGCATCCACTTTAGGGGGTTTTTGCTGCCTTGCTCTTTTGCTGATTCTGAAACAGCTGTTTTAATTAAGCTCATTAACTTGTCCATAGAGATTCTTTCAGGTAATTGGACTAATTCATCTTCCTTATCTGATTTCTTCCTCTTAGAAGCAGCTGGTCCAGGATAAAAACATTTACTGGCACTAACGGTCTGGAAAAAACTTCAGTCTTTATTATTCCATAACTTGAATGCATGAAT
This sequence comes from Hymenochirus boettgeri, assembly GCA_019447015.1. Lineage (NCBI taxonomy): Eukaryota > Metazoa > Chordata > Amphibia > Anura > Pipidae > Hymenochirus > Hymenochirus boettgeri. The sequence continues at coordinate 228,338,019 of CM033473.1, read as the reverse complement.
CTCCTCCCTTTCCAGGCTTCCTTATCTAGATGATACGTAAGGTAAGTTCACTCCCTAATTCCATTCCTTAAACGTTCGTGGGTCTAATTCAAACTAGGGAAGCACCCAAGGGAAGAGATATCCCCCTGGCTAAGACTGTTTTACAGCATCTCCACCTGTACAAATTACATACATAATTTACAAATTTCAAAAAAAGTTAAAAAGTGAACACTAACTATTTAAAAGCATTTAACATCTGGTCAGCACATATCAAGCAGCTAGAGTCCTAAGACTCCAATCGATGAAGCTGTGGGTTGCCAAGTAGACCTGATCCATGCCATCATAACTGGGGACCTTTTATCTCCCTTTCCTTTATATCTGTTTCTATGTAAAGACACATCCCAGTGGAATGTGAGAAGTGTTTCAGAACAACAGACAGACTATATACTTTCTTACTCCACCCACCCCTTAGCACAAGGGGAAAGAGTAGTTCATTGGAAAGTATTAAATACTGAAAATATTTTACATAGTTGTCTGTGTATAGAAAGCAGTTAGGAAGGCAAGGAGCACATCATTTAATTAAACTGTTTGAAAAAAAATGTCTTTTAGCTCATGGTTGTTCCTTAAAGGGTATCTCCACTGAGGAAAAAGCATCCCCAACCCTCCTCTTACCCTTTTTTTCCCTTCAGAATTCCCCTTTGTATGATTGCAGCAGCATGGGAAAGTTGTGCTAGCTCCTGGGGGTGTGTCTTCCCCTGTGTTGTGGGTGCTGTCACTCAGTGTGCATCATCATGGTAGCAGACACACCCTCTCTAAGTTCATTTTTACAGTTGATCATGCAGAGAGAGACAGGGGAGGAAAAATTAAAACCCTCTTTCCACAATACTGTAACAAAGGCAGGGGGAACTTGTGTTGTTTTTAATAAAGATTTGTGTCTAACTCAGAGGGGTGGTTGAAAAAGTGATCTAAGATTAATTTCACAGGGGATGCTGGGAATATGAGGCAATCTGGTATGGGAGGGGGTGGGAGAGAAACACAAACAGATGTGAAAGGGTGTATTGGGAGACAGAAAAAGGTAGTACCTGATTACTCCTCCATTAATTAGTGAACTCAGCAAGCTGCTGTGATGGTCACGTGATTATTCCTCCATTAATAAGTGTGTGTGTAGAAATGACCAACCAGTCTGATCACACAGACAGCAGTCCCGACGGATCCTGACACATTCTGCGCATGACATTCTGCGCATGCACTAAAGGAACATGCGTATCGGATATTTCCCAAGCAGGCAGTCACTGAAAGTGGGCAGACCTGCACCATCCACAGCGTTCAGGGAGAAACTCATTGGATTTCTTCTAAACCACTGCTCAAAGATGCTTGTGAAGGTTCTCATTCATCCAGGTCATGGTATATCTGTTGTATTCAATTAGATCAACTGGACTTGAAGTTTAGTTCTTGAAGACGTTTCGCTAGTCATCCGACTGGCTTTCTCAATTCAGAATGACTTGTACAAGAATCTTTGGCAATTATGTACCCTGGAAAATCCCAATTAGCATATCACAGCCAGGTTTAAAGGGCGTGATTGCATAGTGGCTAAGAGGTGTTATGGGAACGAATAAATGAAGGTATAAGTGTGGCTTACAAATAGCACAGACTCCAAGCTGTGAAACAAGATGTCTTTATTAAACCAAACATGTGTGTACATGTTTCACAGCTTGAAGTTTGTGCTATTTGTAAGCTACACTAATACCTTCATTTATTTGTATTACTGAACCTGGATCAGGGATACCAGGAAGTGTAGCCTACAGCATCTACGTTGCTTTTTGGTATAGAGGGTCCCTTTCCTTCGTGTTATAGGAACGCCCAGAGTAAGGTGTCAAAACAGCATTGTACATGGCAGACAGTTGGTGTCTAATCCCCCCATCTCTATTTAGGCTTGGTTTCTTTAACAAGGGATCCCACCAGCCGTTTCAAGAAAAGGGTCATAGACTTACTACAACAGCTTCAAAAGTATAAAGCCATTGATCAAGAAATGTATCATCGCCTCTACCCTGGTTAGGCACATCCATGCATATATGGACTCCAAAAGATACATAAGAAAGGGGCACCACTAAGACCTATAGTCAGCAGCATCATCTCTGTAACATACAAGGTGGCAAAATACCTAGCCAACATCTTAGGACCATTGGTGGGAAGTTCTAAGCATCACATCCAGAACTCTCAGGATTTCACCAACAAGATTGAAGATATAGTACTCAGTGCAGAAGAAACTATGGTGTCCTATGATGTGACATCTCTCTTCACCTGTATACCCACCAAGGAAGCTGTTGACATGGTGAGAAAATGGCTAGGCCAAGACAGCACTCTCACCAGCAGAACTGATCTCAACCCAGACAGGTATGTTCCTTACTGGACTTGTGCCTGAATACCACCTAATTCAAATACAGGGATAAGTTCTATAAGCAAAAACATGAATGTGCTATGGGATCTCCAGTTTCACCCATTGTAGCCAACCTTTACATGGAGGAGGTGGAAAAACAGGCACTTAATACCTTTAAGTGCATAACACCGAGCCACTGGTTCAGATATGTGGATGACACCTGGGTTAAAATCCACCAGAAGGAAATACAAGCTTTCAAAGAACACATTAATGCGGTAGACCAAAACATCAAATTTACAAGGGAAGAGGTACAAAACAAAAAACTGGCTTTCTTGGACTGCTTGGTAGAAGTCAGGGATATTGGTAAACTGGAAGTAGAGGTTTACAGAAAACCAACACACATAGATCAGTATTTGATGTTTGACTCCCACCACCCTTTAGATCACAAGCTGGGTGTCATCAGAACCCTGCAACACAGAGCAGGAGCCCTTAAAACTTGTGGATATCCAGACTGGGCCTTTGTCAAAAGAAGTAGAAGGAAAGAAAAGAACACGTATACCAACAGTGAAGGGGAAAAGCAAGACAGGAGAAAGAACATGGTAATCCCATATGTAGCAGGGGTCCCTGAGAAATTAAGAAGGATTTTCAAAAAAACATCGTATCCCTGTCTGCTTTAAAACGAACAACACACTGAGGCAGCAATTGGTACATCTGAAAGACCCAATACTGAAACACAAGAAAAGCGACATCATAATTGGCATTTTCCAGGGTACATAATTGCCACAGATTCTTGTATTCTGAATTCTGAATTGAGAAACCCAGTCGGATGACTAGAGAAACGTCTTCAAGAACTAAACTTCAAGTCCAGTTGATCTAATTGAATACAACAGATATACTGCTCAAAGAAACAGGATACTGCAGGTACATTTCCACCTTACACATATCTATCTTTACAGCTCAGGTGACTTATCAGTGGAGATACCCTTTAACTGATCCACCAGCCTTGAAGTCTGCTTTCTCGCACACTTGTGTGTGTATTAACAGTCACACATCAAATACTGTTCAGCTCCTGTTTGTCAATCTATGCAGCCAATCCACACTTTCTTCTCAATAAGCCCATATTCCAAAGAGTGGTTTTCAAAGGAATTTTGTATAGATAAATAAACAGACTAGCAAAAGTGTGCCCGTTGGTGCACAGTGGAAATTCTGTGTGTACTGTATGTTTTGCTAGGTAATTATTTTTATTGAATGTTCAGGGTCATGCTTTTAGTAATACCAACACAAAGTGCACAAACATGCAAGTGATTAGGGATCTGTCTGCTTCTCCCTTATGCCGATAGCTGTTAAGCTGTGGGGCCAGAGAGAGGCTACTTACATTCCTTCAGCCGGTAGGTATCAGGATCCATTCCAAACTTGCTCTCCCTTTCCACTCCCAGCAAGTATCCAGGGGGAGGATCTTTATGTCCTAAAAAGGACCCAGGCAATCCCACCGCATTATATGATCAAACACACACATACCCTCCCATTTCTACTTGATCTGCCAGCCAGTCTCAGGCAATCCTGCCACAATGTGCAATTTTAACTAAACAGCACCATTGGACAACCTAAGACCCTATACAGGATCCAGATTAATATGCTAGGTACATACTATTAGAATTAACCACAGCAGGCTCCAGATCTACAAACGCTATGGTGTTAGGAGAACACAGGATAGTGATTAGCTATAAATATTAAGGTGAGAGATGTTTTTAAAGGAGCTAAAAGCTCCCCACAAAGTATAAAATGAAGTAGAGCCTTCTTATAACAGAAGATACCTCACAGACTCATGTTATTATAATAGCATTGCCCTAATAATGTAACATATAAACACATATTTCTCACTTCCAAATAAATGGGTGGGGACATGCAAAGTATATCATTTATTCACATTTGAAAACTACAAATCCCAGCATTCTCTGTTTGTAGTAAGTTTTTTCCAGATGTATCCAGATGTAATACAGCCTAATGGTATAGAGCAGGGGTGTTGGGACCTTTCCCATGTTTTGAAAACTACAATTCCCAGCATTCTCTGTTAGCAGTAAGTTTCTTCTTTATGTCCATTGGCTAATGAATGTATTCGGATGCAATACAGTTATATAGCATGGGTGTTGAACTCCCAACATTCCCTGGCTACACAGAATGCTGGAAAATGTATTTTTCATACATCCTGGAATAAAGCCCTTTTACTGACTTACAGACATTAAAAACCTATGCATTTAGCGATTCCTACCCAAGGGTTTGAATATGCACATGTTTGAAAACTACAACTCCTAGCATTCTCTGTTAGCAGTAAGTTTCTTCTTTTTATGCCCATTTGCTAATGAATGTATTAAAATGCAATTACATGTTTAAAACTACAACTCCCAGCATTCCCTGGCTGCACAGAAGGCTGGAAAATGTATTTTTATATATATTATATATATATATTATATTTAATATATATATATATATATATATATATATATATATATATATATATATATTATATATATAATATATATATAACTGAATAAAGCCCTTTGCTGACTTACACATTAAAAGCCCATGCTTTAGCAATTCCTACCCAAGGGTTGAATATGCACGTGTTTGAAAACTACAACTCCCGCAATTTCTGTTAGCAGTTTCTTTTTAATGTCCATTGGCTAATGAATGTATTAGATGCAATACAGTGTAATGATTTAGAGCATGGGTGTTGAACTTTTCACATGTTTAAAAAACTAACTCCCGCATTCCCTGTCTGCACAGAATTCTGGAAAATTTATTTTCATACATCCTGGAATAAAGCCCTTTTACTGACTGACAGAAATCAAAAGCCCATGCTTTAGTGATTCCTACCCAAGAGAACTGGTAGCTAGATGTGGTAAATAACATACCTCAAAATGTACAGCACCACGGCACGCAGATTAAAAATCTATAGTTTAGGAATCAGCAGTTAAGGAAACCAGTTTTGTTTTTTATGGTAATTTAAATGAAATAGTGAAAAAGTACCTGATTGGTAGCTCTGTTAAATTATAAATATTCTTATAGAATAGGAGGGAAGGGATATAATACTGTGTATATGTATATATATTTATACACACACACACACACACAACAGCGCTACCTTTTGTATTGTACTGGAAATGTCAGTGATTTAGAAATACATGTTAAACATACATACAGTATATTGCAACCCAACATCTAGATATGGCAGTTATTATCCTTCTTAGATTTGTTGCATAACACTATCACATTTTTCTGCTTTCTTCATCCATTTGTTCTGACAAATTTATAAAGGAAGATATTTAAATCCAGGGTATTGATTTTTTTTTATATATTTATTGTAACATTGTACAGAATATTAGTTAAGTCCAAACACCACAGTGAATTACAACTGCTGTGCAGAGTTTAAATCTATCTTCCACCTTAAACTTTCAACCAATAGGAAACCCATTGGATCATTCTATGTTGAAAACTATTAATTTGTCTTTAAATACTCACCCTCCCCATTGTCTCAAAACTATCAACAGGGTGTATGCTAGAGAAGGATCCCTATTGGAGAAACTGAGGTCCTATAAAGAACTCAGAATGCCATGATTCAATCTTAATAGATTGCAGGTTCATAACTTTGATGGGGTAGGACTTGAGAGCACAACATATCAGACAGCTAAATAGCTGAGGTTAGGTGCGCTTAAAGAAGAGACTTCACAGTCTCATCCTATTAATATAGTACTGCTTAACAAATGTAATAAACAATTAAACTCAATCCCAGCATTATCAGAGAAATGGGCATGCAAATGTTTTCTTTTCTGTCCCATCATAGTAATTAAGGTTGAATAAAGACATAAGTCCATCAAGTCCAACCTATTCACCCTCTTATTAACCCTACCTAACAGTTGCTCCAGAGGAAGGCAAAAAAAACCCAGCTAAAAAGGGGGGGGGAAATTCCTTCCTGACTCCAAACGGCAATCATAAATAGTTATGACTTTCTGTCGCCCCTAAAAGGGGGAAAAAATTCCTTCCTGACTCCAAACGGCAATCATAAATAGATATGACTTTCTGTCTCCCCTGAGAGGGGAGGGGTGAGAGGGAAACAAGCAGAAGGAGCTCGACCGGCATCCGCTTCTGAGTTTGGCATCACGCCTTAGCCAATCCCAGGAACGGGTGCCGGTTGAGCCCCTCCTGCTTGTCTTCCTTGCAAGGGAAGACAGAGAGAAGGCTGGTAAGTACTTTTGGGGACAGCTTTTAGTTCTATAAACCTTGCAAGGTTTATGGCCATTTCCTGCAACATCTAAAATTTTAGTTTGGGGGGTTTGATATAACCTTTAATATATCAACAATGGGAAAAACTGCCCATTTCTCTAAGAATGCTTGGAGTGACAGAGAGATGCAAAGTCATTTTATCACAAACAGACATAATTTACTGTCTAGCAAACAAACTGGATTGACTTCAAAAAGGAGGTCATATTTTTTTATGGAGAAGGGAGGGTGAGAGAAAATGTGTGAGAAGAATTTTAGACTGTTTTAAAGACTGTTAATTGGCACATGTTGTAAGATCTGAACCTCATTGGATGTTAGTAAAATTTCACTTCCTTTTAGCGTCCATATGGAGACCCTATAGCACTCTTAGAGGTGTGGCTAAACCTACCATTTTGAGTTTTCCATTCGAACTTAGGGTTGTCAAGTAAAGTTAGTGTACTTTATTAATTGTAGATCATCATTTGTTTTGTAATTAAAATATAAATTATGGTGATTTTAATTAAATAGTCATAATTACATACATACATATAGACCTTTCATATGTGTAATAGTGTTATATACCCCCACCTTAATAGTATCTCCTAAAAACTCTGTATTTCCTTAAGCTTAAATATATTTATACAATATAAATTATATATTACTTCCCATAACTATACAAAATATATTTTCTTAAATATAAAACATACCTGCAATTTTAGCAATTCTCCACAATGATAACACAATCCAGGTTCTTCAGATAACATCATTAGTATCCAGGGACTTAATAATCCGAAATGGTTGCAGGAATTTCTCTGAAAACATATACGTTACTGTACATGCTAGTGTTAAAAAGGGACAGGACATTCTTGTCCAGATGCTATCAATCTCCAGTGCTCCCCCAAATAAGTGCTTTGGTTTTGTATTAAATTTTACTTCTTAGTTTTATAGTGTCCTTTAAACTATAAAAAAGTGGATGGCTGCTTTATTCCTAAAGTGTAAAATGGAGATGCAACAATTATGCTTTCATACAAATCAGTGCAAACCCCATGCTACCCAGTGGAATATGAGGTTAGTATAGATAGTGCCTGTGACGTATATTTAGTTTATTTGGAAATAGTGTGGCACACCTGATGCAATATATTTTTAGTTAAGTTTTTCTCTACTATTTAAAACATAAATAAACATATTTGATAAAATGGTCTAGATTAGAAATTGTAGATTAAGACAATGTTTTTCTAGGTCTTTTTATGTAATTTCTTTTTCACCAGAGTAAATGGTCCAGCACTTAACCCCTCCACTTAATTTTTTAGTTTATATTATGCATACCTAGTTATTCAACATATTCTATTTCCATTTTGAAAAATCAGTTGAATTTATACCACTTTCTATTCCCTGCTGCTGACATTAGTGAGCTGACATTTCAGGTTCTGTAACTGGCCTTCTTCTACCTTGGAATGTTCCTAACAGTAATTTCTGATTGGCTGTTGGATGGGTAAAACATGCTCAGATCTCTACTGAGCAACTGAATCAACCCTGGCACTGGGTCAAGGGCAAGATCATAACAGTCTCTATTAGGGTTATTGCAAACAGGAAGTCAGCATTTCAGAAGCATTTATTTATACACAGAAAAAAAATGTTGATTGGGCAGGTTAATAATTAGGATAAAAAAATACTGCTGTTTTTTTCTTAAAAGTATATGTATTTGCACCGAACTTCCCCTTTAACACAAGGAAATACAATAAAGCTGACAAGAGCTGCATGAATGTCCCTGCATCTGAAAGACAAGTGATCAGGGCAAGACCCAATGGGCTGGGGTTAATGGCTGCTATTTGTGGGAAGGATTCACTTAGAACTGCACCAATGCATTTTTTAATCAGCTAGAAGTCTTGAACGAATCACGTGTGCAGGAGCGCATAGCTTCACCGCAGGCCTCATTCTGCAACCCCTCAAGTGCAGATACACCAATCATAAATGCAGGGTCAGCCAACTGTATACATATAAGCAGTAGAATGAATGGTGACTGCTCCGCAATTACAGGGGTAAAGTAGCCATCTTTATTTGCCTGATATCTGATTGCAAATAAAGATGTTTTCTTTACATCTGTAATTGCGGAGCGGTCACCATTCATTCTACTGCTTTACCTTTTTAAATACTGCATTGTTACAATTACACCATTTTCAACCTTACCAAATCTTCTGGGCTCTTAAGTGGTTTGACACACACATGCTGGGGACTGCAAATCCTCTGGACATAATGCAATGCAAGTTTGGGCAGAACTTCCTGTAGAATTGATTCAGGTGGATAAGTTGAAACTCGAGCTTCCCAAAAATCAACAAGAATTTGGGAAACATTTTCTTGATCATTTACCTGCTCAGACAGCACCTGGGAAAGACAGAAAATGCATATGAATATACTGACTGTCTATTTTCGCAAGAATAACGATAGCTAAAGAATTTTAAAGATATTTATTGAAAATATTAATTTTCTATTAATTAATATTAATAGATTAAACATACAACGTTGGAAAGAAACAATCATATATTTTTGGATAAACTGTACCTAAAGGAATCCTCCAAGGAGAACTGTGGGTTAATACAAGCCTCCGAGTGCTGTACCCTTGTTGATAAGACTCCCTGGCCCCCTGGGTGTACAGCCAATAGCCATTACATTTACTTACAAAGGCTGCACTGGTCTGGATTTGTCCCATTTTCTAGGCAGGCAGGATCCAGTGCATCATCCAGTGCCAGGGAGAACATTTTTCTTGTTTATATACATTTTTATACTAGTCAACATGTCAACGTTTAAAAAAAAAAAGAAAAAAAAATCAAAATACATTTCTGTAAAGGCACACCTGGTTTAAATAGGAAAATCCATAACAGTCAGACAGAAATTCCCACTAACAGACTGTACTTAAAAGACCTATACAAACAAGAAAACACCTTTATCGAAGTAAAATTACCTTAAAAAATAACTCTGCTTGGGCCAGATTGATCCTGTTACTTTCATGTAAAGCCACTACAGCTGCAACAATCAACCCAGGTTTATTGTCTTTAAGGTAAAAAGCTAATGGAGTCGGAATAACTTCTTTGCCTCCGAGATTGATAAGAAGTCTTGGCTCATCTATAAATGCATAAAGAATCGCCATCTGTAACGAAATGTGACATGTTTTACTTTTCTACTGTGTAGTAGCAATATGTAAGCTGGCCATACAAATGGGAGATATTCAGCAAATCTGATGATGAACATCCAATTACCATGTGTAGGTCGGGAAGCCAATAAACAACCTCCATCAGCATTGCGGCCTATTGGTACAAACTGAAAATTTTAATTGAATTGTTATTGACTCCCTTTACTACAGTAGAGAGAGCTGATAACATTGTGCTGTGTATGGGCGCATCGAACAATTCCTTTAAATGAACAATTTTTCCTGTGTATTTCCGAATTGTGCAAATTCATGATCAGATTCTGATGTGAATTTGCAACAGATACGTGAATGTGTGAAATGTGGCATGTGTTTGGCCAGCTCTACATGTATGGTACCATAGTTGTTTTCACATATTTAACAGACTACAATAGTTTTAAAAAAAAAAAAAAAGCAAAGAAACAAATATCCTATTGTAATGCAGATTTTTTGTTTTAATTATGGCAAAGACTTAGGCTGGGTACACACGGGCAGACTAACGGCCGGGACAAATATCTGTTGGTCGCTGCAAATTCCATAGGGAACCGTACGATCAATCAGAATTTTCTGACGCGTCCTATTGTTCACTCGTCCGATCCGGACGAGCATACAATTGATGCCGGTCGCTCCACACCAGCCGATATTTTCGGCCAACCAACCGAAAGTGCCGTGAATCGGTAGGCCGGAAGAAAATATCAGCTGGTGTGTACCCAGCCATACATGGTAAAAGTTATTTTGATTATCATGAAAGTTAGTACTCCTAAAACCTACATCCTTGTAGGTACTCAAGGTACACATCCTTGTAATTTGTTCAGTGCTGAAAGTGACATGCCTTTGATTTTGATCAGGGCCACTGAAAACCTGTGTAATTTTGGTATAAATCAGGGATGTCCAACCTCCAAATGTTTGCAAACTATAACTCATTTTCATTGGCTGCATAATGCTGGAAGGTGTAGTGTGCAAGCTTGTAATTTTTCAACAATGACATTTAAAAGCTGTGAAAAAAGTGAGTTTTATTTAAACAAACATGTGTGCTATATGTTTAGGACTAACGTCCTTTCTAAAGCACCATGATCTCAGAGAGATAAAAATAAGTAATAATGTTTTTATGTAAGGGTCCCCCCCCCGTGGGGAATGTGAGTGCATTTTTTAAAATAGAGATATATTTATAGATCTATCATTTATATTTGTATAAATTATGTATTTTGATGATTTGCTGACTGAGAAAGAAAAAGATAAATAATAATATATAATCATTATTTTATGTAGGGGTTCCCTGAGACACAAAAATTGTTTCAAGGGTTCCCCACATTTACAACCCCCGTTTTTTCCTGATTAGTTTACCCATGATTTGTAATTATGCAATTTCATTGGTTAGACAGGTTTTGAGTGTGAATAGGCCTATAATTGGTAAAACCTTCAATCTGTAGAAGGGGTGGACAAACATTGGAAGACACTGAAAAAAGGGACAGATAAAAAAAACAAATGTACAAAATTCATACATAAAACAACTAACCTCTGAATGCAGCACCAACTCATTTTTGCAGGTTTCAATATCATTCATTTTCAGAGCTATGTTCGCCTTTGAAAGTGACAATAATGCTGAAACTGGCAAGTTCTTCAAGTAGCTCATTGCCTTCACAGGACACACATTAGCCAAGCAAGGACTACACAAAACATGAGGCAACTGTGTTTTTTCCATTGTATTAAATATCTCAAGAACCTTGAAAGAGACTACCTAAGGGAAAAAAGAAAACTGTTAATATAAATCAGCAAGAGAAAGGTCACATAATGGCATATGGAGAGATTCAGCCTAACCATAAAGTAGACCAGTCATTGCATGATCTTCCTTATATGATCCAATCATCATACAATATAGGAAAATACTGATTGCTGCATGTTTGGCCACTGTTACAGTTACAAACTTCCAACATTAATTATATGTGTCCAGTAAAAGAAATACAGTAAAATTAAAGAACAGATAATTTATTTCTGTATTGGAGGAAATGTGTTAGTTTGCAAAAAAAAATATTTTAGTAACAAGCTTTGTGTAGATCTTGCTGGAAAATAAACTTAAAGGGTATCTCCACTCGTTTTTTTAAGTTTTGTGAATCCAGTTCTATTGAAGAACGGGAGGTAAAGGAGCTGTGCCTTACCTGCCATTCTTCAATAGAACACACAGGAGCCAGGAGACAAGGTAAGAAACTTACCCGCTCGCTCGCTCCCCCGGCGCGTAGTCTGACAGGTCCCGACGGACCTTGTATTCTATGCGCATGCGCGATCTATGCCATAGAAACAAGGTCCGTCGGGACCTGTCAGACCAAGCGCTGGGGGACGAGCGAGCAAGTTTCTTACCTTGTCTCCTGGCTCCTGTGTGTTCTATTGAAGAACGAAGGTAAGGCACAGCTCCTTTACCTCCTGTTCTTCAATAGAACTGGATTCACAAAACTTAAAAAAACGAGTGGAGATACCCTTTAATAATAAATAATAAATATGTTGCACATTTAACTGGTGTGGGAAAATGGGCATTAAGAGGACTGGAAGTGGTAAACTATATTAAAGGGAATGTACATTGAAAAGGTCACTTACCATAAAGGAATAGTGTTTCTCTTAAAAAAATATGAATTGTGTTACTGAAGTATTCTAAAGCTTACTCTTATGTGTTTTATTAATGCCACTTTCTCCTTCTGTGCATTCTAGCATAACCTACAAGATATCTTTAACAGGGCAGTCCAGACCCCTCACCAAATGCGGGAGTCACAGGTAGGTAATGACATTGTGTTCTGCTGATGAAAGGAAGTCAAACTACTTATGGCAGTGTGCAATGATGTCTTGCAGCACGGATGCCACAAGTCTGCAATGCCCACATTTGGTGAGGGGGCTGGACTGTCATGATATAGTTACTTTGTAGGAAGCATGGGCCACGTGAAAACATACAGATGTAGGAAGTGGCATTAATAAAATACATAAAAGTTATCTTAAGAAAATTTTCTGTCGGCCTACAATAGCACCATTCTATTCGTACAGGTCAAGCAGGGCTGTTTTTAAGCATAGGCCTCCTAGACAAAGAACTAGGGTACCTATGTTAAACCAGGGCACCCAATGTTCTCCCTAGCATCTCCCTGTCAACTTTTACTTTCCGTGTTAGAACTGCTCTCCTTGTTCAGCTGCATAACTTCCCTTTAAAATGACTGTTAAAATGGTGAAAAGTTACTAGTCTGCTGTTTTGATAAAAGGGGACAAGGTCCCGAAACGTTGATTGAGTCGCATGCAATAAATAGCAGCAAACTACTTATTGACAATACCCACTACAGTGATGATGTAATCTCATTTTTTATGGGGCTCTTGAGGTTAGTACTGTAAGGTTCGTACTGTGACATTGGATCCCTACAAAGGTTTATTGAAGAGTTATATTGTTCTGACCCTAACATATCTTTTACCAGTTCTGTCAGTTCTACCAGTATTCCATATCTGGATGTACTTGTTACTTAAGTGGGTTGTACATTGATCACTGATATATATAGAAAAAAACTGATAGAAATTCTATGCTTTGTTTTGATAGTTTTCATCCCCCACATGTCAAAACCTCCATTGCATGTAGCCAATTTACCAGGGTTTCCTGTATAACAAATGACCCTACACTTCAAGATTAAATGAATGCAAACACGCTTAACTAAACGAGGGTACCCGAGAACATTGTTAGCGAACGAAAGTGCTCTCCTTCAACAAGAAAAAACTAGGCGTAACAATAAAGAACGCCTGGTCTTTGTAACAAAATACAATGCGGCAAGTAGGGAAGTTACCCGTATTATAAAGAAACATTGGCACATCCTGCGACAATCCTATCTGGATATTGTTGAATTCCAAGATATGCCAATTGTAGCCTATAGGAGAGCTACTACTATAGGTAATAAGTTGGTTAAAGTGGATGTTCAAAAAAAATCACACCTGACCTTCTTGGGGGCACCCAAATTAGGGATGTTCCCCTGTAGGCCATGTGTACAATGCACTTTTGTACAAAAACTTCATACATCCGATTACTCAACGGACTTATGAACGGGAAAAAAACTTCCATGTGAGACCGATTTTTGCATTTATGTATTAAGGTATCCCTATGGGTTGCTCTATGTTGGGGAGACCACCCAAAAGGTGAAAAGTCGTATTTCCCAACATAGGTCTTCCATCAGGTGTAGGCACCTCCATCTAACTGTCCCCCAGAATTATGTTGAAGCTGGCCACAACTGTGACCAGCTTTCGTTTTTTGTCATCAAACAAGTTAGTAAACCATCTGGGGGGGTGACAGGGAGAGAGAGAGAGAGAGAGAGAGAGAGAGAGAGAGAGGGAGAGAGAGAGAGAGAGAGAGTTCTAAAGCAATGATGAGTTGGTTATGAGATACACCTATTCTAGCTTTGATTGGTTGGTTATAGACCAATCATGTTCTATTCTTTATTCCTTTGCAGTACTTCACAGAACCCTAACACAAAGAAAAAGGAATTTTAGTTCCGCCAATGGATAAATAAAGGTGTGTTATTCAGTCAATTATTATAGTAACATAGTAATTGAGGTTGAATAAAGACATACGTCCATCAAGTCCAACCTATTCACTTTTTTTTTTAAACCATACCCAACAGTTGATCCGAGGAAGGCAAGAAACCCAGCTAAAAAGGGGAGGAGAAATTCCTTCCTGACTCCAAATGAAAATCGGAAAGTAACATAGTGCTTGTGAAGGTTCTCATTCATCCAGGTCATGGTATATCTGTTGTATTCAATTAGATTAACTGGACTTGAAGTTTAGTTCTTGAAGATGTTTCGCTAGTCAAGATGTTTCTCAATTCAGAATGACTTGTACAAGAATCTGTGGCAATTATGTACCCTAGAAAATCCCAATTAGTATATCACAGCCAGGTGTTAAGGGCATGATTGGATAGTGGCTAAGAGGTGTTATAGGAACGCCCAGGGTAAGGTGTCAAAACAGCATTGTACATGGCAGACAGTTGGTGTCGAATCCCCGCACCTCTATTTAGGCTTGGTTTCTTTATTTTCACATAAATGGCCTCCTTAACACCTCTCTTGAACCAGTCACGTTCCTTTGCCAATATGTTAACATTACAGTTTTCAAAGGTATGTCCTTTATCCTTAAGATGCAGGTACACGGCTGAGTCCTGACCCGAGGAATTGGTACTTCTGTGCTGGGCCATACATTGATGCAGTTGCAAATATTTTCTTCTAGGTCAACAGTTCTCAGTTTATACATTAGTCACCTATGTGGCACAGTATCAAAAGCTTTCGCAAAATCCAAGTATACCACATCCACTGCTGTGCCTGAATCTAAATTCTTACTCACTTCCTCATAAAAAACAATTAAATTTGTCTGGTATGATCTATTTCTCATAAATCCATGCTGACTACTACTAATAAGATCAGTTCTGGAGACAAAGTCAAGGATATGACCCTGTAACAATGTTTCCAGCACCTTCCCTACCACTGATGTTAGGCTTACAGGTCTATAGTTACCAGGCTGTGAACGACCACCTTTTTTGAATACTGATATTACATTGGATTTTTTCCAATCCAGCGGCACATCCCCAGACCAAAGTGAATCTGAAATGATGAGAAACACTAAGCTCTTTTAAAATCCGGGGATGCAATCCATCTGATCCTGTGGCTTTATTGATATTTACTTTGGCCAATTGATTCTGTACGATATCTTTCGTCAGCCAATGTGAATACTCCTCATTTCTCCCCTGCATATTATTTTAATCACTGCTGGCATCCTCTACAACCATCTCAGCCCCATTATTTAATGGTCCCACATTCTCAGTCCTCATCTTTTCACTATTGATATACTTTTTAATTGCTTTCTTACACTCTTATTACAGCTTCCATACTCCCTGTAAACATGTTCTGTTCCCTCTGATTATATTTCTTACTGTTAGTGTAACCAATGGAAGTCATGAAATATTTTCTTTCTAGGTTTGCTTGGCAAAACAAAAGGCAACAAGAGCTAATGTTGCCATTGAAGTTATTGAAAAGAAATGTAAATCTAACGTGTGAATGCTTAGTTAAAATTGAATTCATTATGTTGATTCTCATTAATAATATCAAGGGGAACGCGCATTTCCTACAATTAATTTTCTACATTACAAATTAAGCTGGTTTGACTTGTGTATTTCTGTTCGTTTAATATTTTAGATTCGATACAGAGAAGAGCGTTCTGAGATTGAGCTGCAGAGAGAACAGCCCATGTGTGGTCACATTTCTAAAATTCCTTTCTGACGATAATGTAGAATACTTGGTGATGGAGTTTATGCCTGGAGGGAACTTATCAGCCAAGTTATCTAAAAGAGGAATATCCTTGAACAGCACCTGGACCTGGATGGAATGATGGCTTTTCTATCCACACTGTAACTGCTGTAGGATGTCTATATTAACAGAGATATAACAAGCCGATGGGGTAGTGACATCAGTGTAGGGCTCAAGAATGTTTCACACCAGGGATATCCTTATAGCAAAGAAAAGCGCTTAGAGAGGCCAATGTGTAAATAACCCCCAGAGCACTATAGGAAGACTGGGTACAGGGACCATACAGACCTGGTAATAAGTACAGGATGTTGTATTTATTATATAATGGCTATTTTAAACTAGTGGACTTTGGCTTGTGTAAAGAAGGTAGGATTCCTGGTACAATTCCATGGACAGAAACAGAACAGTTTATATTGTTTCAGTTGCTATTTACTGGTTCTATGTGGATTGACTTAAAGGGTAACTCCATCCCCCAAAAAACTTTAAATAATTTTACGTATCATCCCCAGTTTCGTTATATTACCTTCACCCGACACTCCCACACTGAGGAATTAGAACGTACACAACCATGTTCCCTTGCCAGTCTCCTCTCTGCTCCCTGGTAATGACTGTCAGTCATAGTCGTGATGGTGACATCAGGGCCAATGCCTGAATGATATTACTGACTGGAGCAGAGGATGAGGGACTTCTGGGCAAGGGTTTGTGGTCTTGTAAGGTCTAATTACTCAGAGTGGAAGCATCGGGTGAAGGCTGGACTCAACCTTTAATGATGTAATCTGAAAATCCCTTTAATGACATCTATAACTAACTTTAAATAATTATTTTTCTTATTAAGGAGTTGGCTATGGGGGACACCATTAATTAGCGGTTTGGAACCCCCATTTACCAATCCCCAGAATTGTGGAAATGCCACCAGATCCATCGATTGGTGGGTTCTGGGCCTAAACATCTACCATATGCTGGCTAGTCATGTAAGTATCAAACATTCTTTAATAGAACAGAAAGGTAGTTGGTTTTTATCAATGGAAAATATGTTAAATCCTGCTTTGCTTGTCTTTTGGTATCCTGCAGAAATTATAACACCTTACTGTATGTCTTTTGGTTTCCTCGTCTGTGGTTTATAATTTTCTTCCATTTCTACCCCTTAAGCTGGGTGTACACTTATATAACAATAAAGAGATATCGGATCCAACAGAAATTGTCCCTTGTTAAAATGAAAAGTGCTGAAACCCGGGACCGCTCCAAACTGGCTATGGTCTGCCACCTGTACTTAAGTATAGGAAATTAGCCAAAGGGAATGTGTCAGTCCCGAACGTTCTCCCTATACTTTATATAGGAAGAACGCTCAGGGCTGTGTGTAGGCTGAATCTTTGAGAAATGACAGACAGAATATTAAAGATCTTAAAGATTCTGTCATCTTTTAAAGATTGTTACAGTGCGTACCCAAGCTTTATAGTCTGTTTTTAAAATATTGGGAACCAGATACCAGATTAATGGTTAATACAGGTAATTATTTAGTATTTATTGTTTTAACTTCACAAATAAATTGCAGTTTAAGCCAAAACCTTGGTTAATAGGTAAAATCACAGGCCAAAAAGATGAAGAAGAATGAATGACATACCATTAGTTATCTCTAATATGCTGATGGTTAATGGGGGTTCATTGCCTGGTTGGTATAATATTAGGGGAACTTTGTTACCCTTTATTATATTGCCATTTTCGATCTGGGGTTTTAAACAGATATCTTTCTATTTCCTTAGTTGCCATTATCTGGAAGAAACACAAAGGAGCTAGAAATCCGCATCCTTCAGGAAGAGCCACATATTCCCAGGAAAATGACTATAGCGGCTAAAAATGTAATAAATAGAGTAAGTTACCAGAGGGAAATTTTACTTTATAACCTGCTATAAAATAAATCAAATTCTGCGGTTACAAATTATTATTATTTCTTTGTTTTGTTTTGTAGCTACTGGATACTAGGAGCAGGGCATTATGAGAGGCATAATGGATCATACATTCTTTAAGTTTTGTGTTTAAACATTTTACATAGGAGTCAGGAACACAAGAATATGTCCATCAGTCTGGCAGAAAGGATACATAGGGATTAGGATTTGTGTTCAACACAGATCAATTACAAATAGTAACAATATCTAATCAGTTACGTCTTCAGCGCACCCGTTTTACCCCGAAACTAATTTACCCCATGCGATATACCCAACGATAAAAACATCCATTAAAACTAGTTTGAACTTTGGGCAAAAAGAAAAAGGAAGTCATCTTTACCTAACCATTTTCCAGAAGGGCTCTACAGTACAGCCTACCTGGTACATCCTGTAACCCCCTCCCAAAAAATAAAAAAAGCATGCCTTTTTATAATAAGAATAAACTTTTGTTCCACTTAATCTATTATGTTTGTGAACGGTTTATTATTTTATTGTAATTATCTGTGAGAAGTGGTTGCCAGTTAAATGCTAAATATTTCTATTATGTATATTATGCAATACATGAACATTGTACAAGTGTACAGCCATAAGGGTACAGCCCTACTGCATTAAGAAAGGCAGATCAGCATACAAATAACCATCACGGTTTCGCTCTCCCTCAGAAGGGTGGATTCAAATTTACTCTGGAGCAGTAACTAGTGTTCCCTCAAAGCTGTACACTTGTGCATGGGCACACAACTGTGCAGGCCTGCGCACACAGTTTAAGGTGTCTCACGCACAAAACTCTGTTGGAATATAAGTTCTGCTGTGTGTAGCACACCAAATGTTATTTTGTATGCACACAGACAATTTTAAGCTAGAGGGAGCATTGGCAGTAACTGGCAAACAGTGATAAGATGGTTGTCAAATAGACACAGTCAAAATAAAAATAAACTATGAGAGGACTTACTGATATAGCAATTAGTGTATAATTATATTATATCTCTCAGATTTCATAATGTGTTTGGTGTTTATTGGTACTGCTGTGTGGGTTTATCCACTAGTATTAAGTGTGCACTTCACTAATTTATTGTGAATTATTATTAAATTATTATGAATCCTTTTGACACAATCTAACTTCATACAAACATTCACATAGGGATCACTCATATGCATTTCTACTGCTCTGATAAGGCTAATAAAATCAGATTGTAGGCAACTTCCTAAAGCTGCGTTCACACCATCCAATGTAAGGACATTTCAGTGTATCAGTTGATCAGCCCGAAATATTGGATGTTTTTCTTGAGCAGCCACAAAGGCTGTTTGACTGTCCGTTTGAATGGAAAAACCATGGCCAATGGTGCAGTCCTCTATGGCAGGGTTTCTCAATGGGTGTGCCGGGGCACACTGGTGTGACTACCCAAAAATCATAAAGTCATATTGATATGTTGTATGTGACAAGCAAATGTACTTATGTGCCAGATGTGAATGCATACATGTAATTGTAAAGCGCTACGTTAGATGTTGGCGCTATATAAATCCATAGTAATAATAAAATAATAATAAAAGAGCTTGAAGAGGAGGTGGTGACTTTTAAATAGCAGAGGGAAGGGGGAGAGGAAAATTTCACTGCCTAACAGATTAGTCCTATATCTGAATGCTTTGTAAAATGTTAGTGTTGGTTTTGGCGGGGGTTTTATTTATATATAATTTTTTGTTTGAAGAGTGTGGGTTGGAGGGTGCCTAGGGCACCAAGATGGCTAGAAATGGCCCTGATGTATTTAGTTGTTTACAGAGGCAGTATACAGTACATCTCAGAAGTGTGCCTTCAGGTGTATATAATTATTAGAAATAAAATCACATTTTGTTTTGATGGTACATACTTCACACAGCTGCTCCTCTTGCTCTTCAAATAAAGAATGCTTGAGGTAAAACATAAATCCTTTGCCATAACCATGAGGGATTTCCTTGGCAGCAATTCTATTTATTATGTCAGCTATAGATAGACAGGACATCTTGTAGTAAGGAAGAGCGAGGTGGGAATGCTTTGTGCCCAACCTTAAGATTAAAAAACATAGAAATTCTGAATAACAAAAACACTAATTTAGTATGAACACGATACCACTCTCCCCCCCATCACACTAATCAGAGGAGCAATTTAATAAGAATAATATATTGCTTTTCAGGCCTCTCTCTCATTGGTCAAAGAGTAAGAAATTAGAAATGATATGTAGATTGGTACTTTTAACTGCCAAGAGTTTAAAGATCATCGTAAGCATCGGTATTTCTTTTGTAGATAAATTTGGGAGGGTCCTATTTAGATGACATGGACAAAATACACTTAAGTGCATCACACACCATTAAAGGGCATGTCCACCCCCAAAACTATAATCCCCCCAACTACTGGCCCCACCATGTAGTGTAGTTTAATCCTTACCACACATCCCAGCTCCATAAGGTTCTCCTGTAGTCCCCCCCCAAAGTCCCAAAAACTGCCCACCAGGAGGCTAGCAGAGTCCATATAGGACTCTGCCTGCTACCTGGCCTCCGGGAGAAGTTTGGCATGCGTATGCAGCCCTTCTCCCCCTCCCCCTCCCTCTCCTGATTCCCTCCCCCTAGCGTAAAAACATTAAATATAAGATTCCCCCTGGGCCCCAGCCCCAACCGCTATGTTTTTATCTTTAGAAAGCTCCCCAAAGTTTACTTACCTCTCCTCTTTCCTCCGGCGAAGTGAGCTGCCGGCAGCCGCGTCCGTGATTGGCTGCCGCTCATCCAATCACAGACGCGGCTGCTGGTCCCGCCCCTCTGCTTGTCTTTCTTGCAAGCAGAGGGCCGGAGCGTGGCGGAAGAAAGGGGGAGGTAAGTAGAGTTTGGGGGGCTTTCTAAAGAAAAAAACATAGCGGTTGGGGCTGGGACCCCAGGGGGAATCTTATATAAAAAAATATTTTTTTGAGTGGACATACCCTTTAACTAAACACATCACTCTCTACTCCACTGATAAATCACAAAGCTGTAACTGGTATTTCCCACTTACTGGTAATCTAATTCAGTTGTTAGGTCAATAAGTTACAATAATATGTATACAACAGATTAAAGGCTATGTCCACCCCTAAAATAGAAATTTAATATTCTGCTCCCCATGTCCCCCAGCCCCAACCGCATGTTTTGTTTTTTTAAAAAGCCCCCCAAACTCTTACTTACCTCCCCTCGATCCTCCGCCGCACTGCCGGCCCTCTGCTTGCGAGAATGCAAGCAGAGGGGCGGGACCGGCAGTCGCGTCTGTGATTGGCTGAGCGGCAGCCAATACGGACGCGGCTGCCGGTCATTCAGTGCAGCGAGGAAAGCGAGAGGTAAGTAAGAGTTTGGGGAGCTTTTTAAAAAAAACAAACATGCGGTTGGGGCTGGGGGACATGGGGGAGCAGAATATTAAGGGGGTTTAATGCTAGGGGGAGGGATAGTAGAACGGGAGGGAGAGGGAGGGGAGAGGGAGGGGGAGAAGGTGCAGCACGCATGGCAGGAATCTCCGGGAGGCAGGTAGCAGGCAGTGTCCTATTTGGACCTGCTAGCCCCTGGTGGGCAGTTTTTGGAACTTTGGGGGGGACACAGGAGAACCAGATGGAGTTGGGATGTGAGGTAAGGATTAAACTACACTACATGGTGGGGCCAGTATGGGGAGGGGGGGGGGCGGATTAGAGTTTTGGGGGGTGGACATGCCCTTTAAGTACTGTACTGTCTGGCAAGCTCAACTATTAGGGTGATGCACCTTTAAACCAAAACGCTAAAACCTTTTAACAAACACTAACCAATGTAGTAAGTGTTAGCATAGTGCTACTTTTGCGTAACATGTTTTAATATTAGTTAATAGCTGTCGTTATAGTCACGCAAGAGTTAATATGGACTGCAGTTCACTACTACAGCTTATAGCTATATTGGAAGATAAATAATGTCTTTAGGTACATCGCTACTTATAGACTTATCAGTCTTTTAATGAAAGAATCACTGATGTTTAGTAATGATCACAATACAAGTCATACCTGCTGAACCAGTCTCCTAATTGTCCACAGCTGTCTTGGAAAGCAGCTACTAATTCATTTTTCTCATCTGAGTCCCCCAAATCTGGATTCATTAGAGCTGCTCTCACTAGTAAATGGGCTTCATTGAGAAGATGAATGCTGCCTTGGGTCTTTGCACTTTCATATCTTTTGCTGTATTCAACCTGTTCATTGTATTTAATGAGAAGATCTGGTAAATATATGTGTGCTTTTAAAATTAAGTAATAAACAGACTATACTAGTTATTTTAAACATTGGACATGACGAATTCTATGATTACAGATTGGTGTGTATAATGTATTACAGAATTACAGAGTGTATATTGTACCGCATATGGTTTAATGTAAAAGCGATAATGCACCCCTTACAGTGTAATATAAGGATATTACAGGGCAGGGAACTTAATATCCTCATTTTATAATGTGAAAAGCGCATTATTTCTTATAATACATAAGGTTTATATATTTAATTATTTTGCGTTAAGGCTGTGTACAGCTTGAAAAACAGTTTTGACTTCAGTACAATTGAAATGCTGTCATTCTGAAATTAAAAAGGTAGAAGAACAGGACCATGATTTACTTTCTTTTCCTTACCTGAGGTCAACCAGAGGAACATTTTCTTATAATAATCCCTCAGTGACATAACGGAGTGATTATTATAAGGAACCATGCCACTGCTGTTCCCATTATAATTTAAGCCTCTAATGTATTATATAATGGATAATACGCTACTTACAGTGTATTATAAGGATATTATGCCACCAAGGAGTTCCATGACCATATAAAAGCATGAGGCCGCAGTACGAATGCATTTACATTAGGGCACGGAGCTCTGAGTTGGCGTAATATCCGTATATTACACTGTAAGTAGCATACGGTATTATTTCTTATAATACATAAGGGGGAATTTTTTTTAGAAAGTTATTAGCCAATCTTTGTTTCCCATAGTGTTACCAACCCTTTACTCAGACTGTCAGTTTAACTTAAAGATACAGACACTGCAAAGAGAAGGGAACTTTTCATGAAGCTCCTGCCTGTTAAACGGTCAGTGTAAGTAATGGGTTAAACCCAACACTCCCCAACCCCACATTTAACCTTTGATAGTAAAAGAAAAACCTGTCCCCTCTACCTGCCTGTTATTAAAGAAAATCCTTTCTTGAATGCAGCTGGTTAACCTCTATGTCCCTGCAATGGAAACAAACCACATTTTCACTCTGTTTATCCTCTCAATATTTCAGACACATGGGCGGGGAGTTTCCTTAAGAGGGTTTGAAAGGTATCCGGAAGATATAAGTGTCAGAGTGAAGAACAGGGGCTATTATCGGAGCAGGAACACAAAGTGAAGTAGCTACATTCATTAAAGGATTATAGGCAAGAACAGATAGCGAACTTATCTACAGGCAGAGAGATGGGACAGTGAGTGTGTGTGGGGAGGAACAGTGGTATGTATTCTTATAAAAAAAACTCTTAGCTACGTAGCTGAATGTTTTTTTAAAGAAAATAAATTCCCCTGTTGCTCCCCATTCAAAGACCAAAGCCTTATGTATTATAAGGATATAACACAGAAGTTCCATGAACATATAAAAGCACAAGGCCAGAGGATGAGGTAATTTTGGGGGAAGCTATATGCCCCTGGATTAAAAGAAAGTGATGTAGATCAAAAACTGTTTATGTATTGTTAATTATTGACTAGAGTTTACCAGTTTAGATTCAGTGGTTTAACCATTGGTATATTGAGGATTATGTTTAATCAGCATGTATTTATAAGGAATAGACCTTATCAACCAATTTGTACACTATTTATTAAGAAGCAAGTAAGAATATGGTCTGGTGCAGTAATTCCTTAATATCAAGGAACCAAAGAGACCCACAGCATATAAACAGCTGGAAGCATGATTCCTGGGGGTTTAATGCTTGGGACATTTACAGGATTTTTTTCTTGCTATAAAATAACAATTTTGAATATACATATTCTCAGTATGTTGTACCATTTCCTTGTAGAGCTGAACAGTGGATGTAGTGCTAACAACATACAAATTCCAGCTAGGTTCTGCCTCGTGGGTTATCTTGTTTTTAACAGCCTTTTTTGATCTGGAAAGAATTATAAACAAATAAACTGAAGCACAATAACAAACCGCATGTCTGAATATCACAGAACAATACAGAAGAAACAAATAAAAACTATTTGAAACTGGTGTTCCGTAAAGCCAAAGAGATTATGAGAAACTTGAAAATAACAGGACCTGTGCTGCGGATTTATTAACAGTGTGACAGTAAATGACAAAAGTATACTCCATGATTCAATAGTTAAATCCAATAGGTAGATTTCTTAAGAAATAATGTCAGCACATTCAATAAATGGGTAGTTCACCCTACGAACCTACAATCTTTTGTGTATGGTTTTCCCTTTTTTACATATAGATTATCAACTGGAGACATGGCTAGCTATAGTTGATACAAACTACCGAAGTACCCTTTATACTTGAATATAAGTCGATCCAAGTCGATCCAAGTCGAGTTACCTATTTTTACTTGAAAAATTAGTAAAACCGAATCACTCGAGTACTAACTTACACAATGTGTCTAGTAATGGCTGGCCAGCCTCTTCATACATATATTCATATCGTGATTCCACAGTGTTCTCACTGATGATGTGACACACAACAGTAAGAACACTGTGGAAATCACAAATAATAATATTAGACTGCTTGTGAAAAACGGACAACACGATTCAAATGAGTTTGATCCATATAGGATTACGTTATTTTTAATGGGTGTATGGACTCGAATTTTTTTGCTCTGTTTTATCAATAAGTGGTACTAATTGATATGAATATATGTATGAAGAGGCTGGCCAGCCATTACTAGACACATTGTGCAAGTTAGTAGCGGATGTTATTTCTGGGGTTACATTCCCGTTTTTTTATGAATAAAGTTGTCTTTTTTAATTGTTATAGGGATTGCTAATTTTATAGATTTATCTTGGACTGTCTATATTAGGCAGTTGTTTGTAGCAGTAGGGGGACCCCGGCTACTATTCCCTTATATTATCAATTTTATTTGTTTTTAAACAGGGTATTATAACTAAAGCATGCTGGGAGTTGTAGTTTCCAAACATCTGTATGGGAATTCTCCTGTCTATTTAAAGGGCAACTTAAGCCTCAAAACAATACAGAATCAAAAGGCAATATTTTGCAATAGATACCTTCTTCCTTCTGATTCTTTGTTTTGAGGCTTAAGTTGCCCTTTAAATGGACAGCATAATTTCCATACAAATGTTTGGAATCTACAACTCCCAATATACTGGGAGTTGTAATTTCCAAACATCTGTATGGAAATTCTGCAGTTAAAAAGCAACTTAAGCCTGCAGTGTAGAGCCCCTCCCCCCCCCCCTCCCTGGAGAGTCCCCCAGTAAGTTCATCCTTACCGCGACCAATATTGCAGAGGCTCCAAATTCGGCTGCCGCACGCTGTGTAAGTCCTGTAGATTTGCCGGTTGACGTCACTAGTCGGCACCTCCGACTGCCCGGAGCCAAGTAGTGACGTCAGCCGGCAAACCCACAGGACTTACACAGCATGCGGCAGCCGAATTTGGAGCCTCAACAATATCAATCGCAGTAAAGAAGGACCCTGACTTGAGTATAAGCCAAGGTAAGGTTTTAGGTTTATTTTAAAACCTAAAAACCCCGGCTTATACTCGAGTATATACGGTACTGTATTTAAAATAAACCAAAGAAAAGTATTATCAGGGAGATTCAATAAAAGTTCTTATTGTTTAAAATGGTGCTAATTTTGCTCCAACCAATCAGATCTTATTTAACATTTGAAAGCTAACATCTGATTCGTTGGGGCAAAATTAGCAGCATTTTTGACGATAAGAACTTTTATTGACTCTCCCTGTATGTTCCTTTCAGAATATTTGAAGCACAGCCAACAAGTTAAAATGTAGTCAATTTGATTACTTAGTTACAGATCCATGGCCATATTTAGGCCATAAATCGTAAATTTATGATCGCTATCATAGATTTATGATAGTGTTCGTAAATTAACGATCATTAATTTACATGGTATCACTAAAAAGCGATAATGCGCTTGCACAATCAATTTCTGAATGTGAAGTTGTGACCTCATTCAGCCAAAAGGCAAGTAGGTAGTAGTAGGAGTAAGGTAGTAAGTAGGTTAGGCCCCAGCCATAAAAAGCAACCTTGATTTGGCCAACTTATTGAACTACTTGCTTTTATTTATCCAGGGTTTAGCAGGCTCTTTGAAGCAGCAACCTTATGGGGATATAGCCAATATGCAATTAGAATTGTGTGTGCACTAGAATTCTATTGTTTGTATGTTTTCTATTTTTGGTCCCTAGTTGCACCTGAATATGGATGTACAACATCCCTTTTTTATATAATATTGTAAGCTCTTGAAGAGGATCATTTTTGGATATATTATATTTACATTTTCAACTCAAGTTTTCTTGAATGTATTTCCCAGTCCCAGACAGCACCCTATAGCTAAAAAAAATATAAAGTAAACAAGAGACTTACTTTAGATTTTTTGGGGAAAATGTCACTTTATCCTCCATGTCATTAATACTTGCTTTTGTCAGGATGATTATATAATTTTTAAAGTGCTTGATTGCTTTAAGTCCTATGAAAAGCTGCATCCGTAAAGTGCAAACATCCATTGAAACTGGTGGGCAAGACTGGGAACAGAACAAAGGTGTTAAGACAGATTTCCTCTATATTTTTAAGTCATATTGCATAGAGAACAGACAATATTTAAATAATATTAAAAGACAAACTAAAAGACAAAATTGGCCAGTCTTATGGACCAAAAAAATCTGATTCAGTTCAAATGGTTACTTAAAAGTTAAAAGGTTACACAAGATAATCAAATTTTCAAACACAGTACCATAGAATAGAAGAAATACACATATTAACAACACTTTCTTTTTGTTTTGAAACAGAAAGAGAAGACCTGTCACTCAAACTATCAAACATAACAGCTCCCCTCCTCCTTTCCTGTAAAGCAACAGGCAGCAGAGAAAAGCAAGGGAAGATTAACATACTACAGTATTAGTAAAAAAAAAATGAGTAAAATGTTTTAGAAACGAGAACTGTGAGGAGGCAGTGATAAATGAGGGAGGGGGGTAATGGTGTTAGTATGAAAATGAAAGTCAAAATAACCACAGGGCAGCTGTGGTAAAATATTTCACATTTTAAAAAAAAATAAATGTTTTGGAGTTAAGACTTTAACTTTACCTTCATTTTAGAAATGAATTAATCAGTACCTTCATAGTAGTGTCAATATAAGGATCATTCTCCCTTGCTGCTGCTGCACTGCACCTTACTGTGAAACACTGTAGGTTGTTCCTGTAGAACAGAAAAAATAGTGTATGTATATTTTGTATAATAAAACCTGAATCTGATTCTCATTGTTCCAAGTTCATTTTAGCCTTGATATTCAAAATTTAGCAAATGCCTTGAAGTGAAAATTAGCTTTAGCTACACAATAGTGCATCTGCATGCACTGAATAAAACTATTATATTGTAGAACAATGCATATTAGAACAATTCTTCTATTTGTTGGTACATACTATAATTTCCTTCAAACAATTTCAAATAGATTGATTACTTAAGCTGGGTACACACAGTAACGATAAAGCCCCGATACCGTCGGATCCGACGGTATCGGGGCTTTATCGTTACTGTGTGTACGTTCATTTCCCGAACGAGCGCGCGGCCGCCGAACGATTGGGTCGGCCGTACGCTCGTTCGAAAGGCCCGAAAATTTCCATCGGCCGATGGAAACACACTCCTATAGGGAGAATGCTCGGGACTGTGTGTATGCAGATCTTTGAAAGATGGCAGACAGGATCTTGCAGATCCTGTCTGTCATCTTTCAGAAATCTGTACTGTGTGTACCTAGCTTTAATGTTTGACCAACCAAAAGTTATAGATTTGGAGAAAAGAATTGGCTGAACCTTGAACTTGAGCCAGCTGCAGATACAACATTAGAAAAATGTCCATGGAGGCTTAAATATACTCTTGAAAGTGAAAAAAAGTCTTTATCCTTTTCCAGGCAGCCATTTAAAGCTTTAATCTTGGTCACTTTCTGCTCCTGCTTTCACCAGGTTTCCTCGTGTCCTGCTTAGCTAACTTCTAGTTAGCATGACTTTCTCATCCCTTTATGCTCAGCCCCTAACAGAAGCCGAGCCTCAGCTAGAGTGTGGAGGTTGAATAAAGACATACGTTCATCCAGTCCAACCCATCTAGCAATATCCTCATTTCCTGCCTAACTGTTGATCCAGAGGAAGGCAAAAAAACACCAAATTATGAAGGGGGAAAAAATTCCTTCCTGACTCCAAGTGGCAATCGCAAATTTCCTGGATCAACTCTACTTTATGTATCAAACCAGTAACTTGCAACATTCCTTGTTTGCAGAAACTCATCCAGCTTTTTTTTAAACTGACCAATGAACCTGCCATAACAACGTCCACAGAAGACAGTTCCATAGCTTTACCGTTCTCACAGTGAAAAACCCTTTCCGAGCTTGAAGCCTAAACCTTTTTTTCTCAAGTCTTAAGGGATGTCCTCGTGTGAAGTACACATGAGCTGTATCTTCAAATTACAGACAATAGGCAGGCAGAGTAAAAGACCACAGAGAAACAGATAATGTTTATTACTTTTCATGGTCTTAATGCTGAATTAATTAGCCATGCAGTAACAGAATAAGCTATGCTTTCATTGAAAAAAATACAGTTTTTACACATAGCGGCGGCCAGGGAAGGGGGTGGAATATTATAAGAGTGTGGGTGACTGATAGTGCATGACTGTGACCTGTCCCCTTAAAAAAGTAAACCCTCAATAGCTAATAAGAAGTGATGGGAGGGAGGGACAGAGAGGATCAATAAAGGTTTGGGGGAATAACTTACCAAACAAGTAGACACATGCCTATTATTAAATCAATTTATGCGTATAGAGCAGCTTTTAGGTAGCTCATACTTGTACCTAGAAATAGCTGGCTCAGGAGTATCTTATGGCCACAATCCCAGATTGTGCCTTCAGTGTTGGTTACCTACTTTTACCTGTAGGTGCTTTCTGGGTTTGCCTTCCCAGTTTAGTCTGTAGGTATTTGGTTGCCTGGCTTGGTCCTAGGGGAACTTAACTGTTGCATGGCCAGTTAATTCTAGCAGGAATTGACCACTGTTTGGTTCTCAAGGTAGACGTTGGTGGAAATATAAATAAATCATTCATGAGTTGATATTTGCATGGCTGGCTTTAATCTAACCACTCAGTGGTTAGTACTATTGCCTTGCAGTGCACAAATTCTGGGTTTTAATCTACCCTTGACTACATCTGCAAAGTGTTTGTGTGTTGTTAAATAAGAATAAAAATCTATGCTTGTGTGGGGGTTTTCATCTGGTACTCTTGTTTACTACACAATCACAAAGACTTATAGGTCAAGTGTGTGTGATAATTCTTCTTAGATTGTTAGCTTTTCTGGGCACTATGTAATGAGTTTTTAAACCATGTAATTTAGACCATTAAATGATATCCCTTAACCTGGCAATACACTAGGGTTTTTATCTTATGGCATTCCTTTAAAGTTCGATTGACATTCGGACAACCTTCTGGCCTGATTATTGACTTCAAATTACAAATGACTATAGTCTGTATTTAGACAGATTAGATAGATTCAATGACTGAAAGCATATAGCAGCCCATACATTTCTGATGGCTGTACAATGTTTTTTTAATGTATAAAAACACATGAATGAAACAGAGATGATATATCTTAGATATTAAAGAGATGTTATTTTGGCCAAAACAACCACCACAAACAATATAATTTGGTTTACCGGTCTGAAATATTGGCTGCAGTTACTGTCATGAATTATCACTTTCTACTGATTTTTAGGCAACCGGTTCTGTTCTAAAATGAATGGATTGCAGGATCACTCTGCCTATGTGTACACAGCCTAAAAGACACCCACAATCAATATCTGCCTCTATATCTCTATTTTTTTTGCATCTTTGACTGTGTTTATGTTCTCCAGGCAGCAGGTTCTCATTAAAGTACAAAGAGGAAACCCAACAACCTACCTTGTAATAACATGTAAGAATTGTGGAGTCAGAACTGCCTGCTGGGATTTTTCTGGATACTGATACAATGAGATCATTTCAATTGTGCTCCCAAGGCTGTATAGGAAGCCAGTGTGTGGCATGGAGAAGAAGCAGAACACCATTAACACTTCTTTTTGAGGAGCAATAATTCCTGCATCAAAACAAATGAAAATGATATGATTTTATATGCTTAATAGAGTATGATATATTGTTGTCTTCAAGTAATAACAGGAATTATATGATAAGTAATGATGCATGTCATGAAATGTAAAAACACAAAAAAAGGCCCATTATCTCTAGCTGTCTCTATGTGTATTGCAGAGCCAAAAACCATATACTTATAACAAATGGTTTGACTTATAAAAGATCTTTCTTGAAAGACTTTTTAGGTTGAAATAAGTAGTGTGTTTTTGCACCATTGAAAGCACTGAAGAAGACATTTATGTCTCAGCCTTTTTCTATATCATTAACTTCATGTAGCTGCATTTTGTACAATGAAGCAAACGCCCTATTTATAGCAAATTAGCAAAATGTATTGGTCATGTATGGCATTTTCATTCTGGTATACTATGCAAAAAAGAGACATCACCTAGTTATTAAACATTTAAACTGTATAAGGCTGATGAGCCATACATGTCACCATTCTAACATTTGGAAAATTAGAATGGTGAATGGCCAAAATAAATGGTCCAGGTTGGGGCACACTGCTGTCGGTAAGCTGATTATACTGCCCAATATTACAGTAAATGTTTGTTTCGTACTTAATACTGGATTTGCCCAGCCCAAACATTACATGGTGTTAAAAAGTCACACTAAAAACAGCGCAAATTCAATATTGAAAACCTTGCAATGGCTGGGAGGGTGTCTTTGTGATACCTGCAAAGCTGTGGCGCTAACTGATATTGCATATCACAGCTTTTACACTTAAAATCAAGGCTGCGGCACTGGGTAAATAAGCACCATAAAGCACTGAAGCATATACACATATATACAAAGTCAATCTTGGTGGTTTCTGAAAAGGTTATTGGGATTTCACCTGAGAAGCATCTGTAACAGCCCAGGAGCTCATGGCAGAGAGGGCATTACTTCAAATGTTAATATTCCCGTATGTTTTTAAACATTTTACTATATTACATTGTGGTTTAGTTATCTGAACCATGGGTGTTCAAGCTCATACACATGTGCTTTGCCGGCCGAACCACAATGTATATGAGTGCCTGTTTTGGCAGACAAAACAAAAGTTTGGACAGGGCTAGTTGATGATCTGCCCAGCTGATCAGGCAAAGAGCTTTGATCCAATTGGCCGTTTCGGCTGACAAAGTGATACAAGCCACAATTGCTAGCCAAAATGGCCATGCATACACATCATGTGTCTTGGGTCGGCTCCGCAGTCACACCTTTAGACTGTTCTTTCAAATAATGAAAACAAAGAAAAGGAGGAATGGAGACATACTAAAAAAATAAAAATGTATCTGATCTGTAGAAATTACACCAGGAGTAAAGAAGAAAATATGTGAAACTAAGTATGGAGCAGACACCAGCACATTGGGAAAATGGAATCACAGGGATCCAATTATGTCCCATTCACACTTTGTGTTTCTCTTTCTTTCATTGTCTAGAGTTGACTGTCCCCTCCCCTCACCTAAATTTAAATAAACATTATATCTGTATAAGGATAATTGAATGCAGATCCACAACCTAAAAAATGAAAGAAAGTACCTGGTTTATATACTGGCACTAACTGCAGGGAATGCAGTCTTGTGTTTTCCACATGGATACCTTCAGAAAAATCAGGTGAGAATCGCCTGCAGGAGAATATTAAACATTAATTAAGTTTTGTAGAATCTGTATAGGTATATACACATATAATGCTCTGGGACTATTGCCTTATAATATACCCTTCCAATGCAAATAAATGAAAACAATATTCTTATAATTGTCACACATTTACTTAGCTAAGAAGCTTGACGATTATAAGAATAAGGAAGAAGAGACTGTTTGTTCCCACCCTCCTTCCCCTACTGAATTTACACTGCCTTTATAACTGACAGTGGCGGCACAGAGGAGGAGGGTGGGGTTTTGTGGAGTCCAGTAGGGGAGCTGCATTGTGTGCACTGTGTGCTAAGGATTTATTGCGAGAGACTTAAAGCTGATGTGTCTGCACTGCAGTCCGTGGGGGAAGAGGGAGGATGTTAAGGGAACAGCTTTAGAGGGTTGAGGGGATAGATTTTAAAAAAACAAACAAAAAAGACTGGTGGGTTGTATGGTTTCGGGCACTTTTTCATTAAACTGCAGTAGTCCCCTACTAGAAATAAATGGGATATTAGATGTCAACTGCTGCCTCATGCTTTTATATGGTATCTGAACTCTTCTGTGACTTAAAGTAGACAGTAGATTGCTGCACAATCAATATTTCCCATATTAAACTTGATCGGGAAGAATCAAATTTCACAACCCCATCTTAACATCTGACCAAGGTAATGCAGCAGCTGATTGGATCACCAGTCCGATCAGTTTCTGCCGGTCTTGACTTTTAAGCTGGGTATACACATATCGATTTTTCCTCCTGACCAACCGTTCGATACTTTCGAACGGTCGGCCAGGAGGAAGGACTGTCAGTCGCGGCAAAAGCAGCCGCGTCCGATCGTGCGGTCCATAGAGGACCGCACGATCGAACGAGGTTTTCCACCCTGTCCGATCGTCCTTTCGTCCGATTCAGACGAACGGTCGATCGGACATGGGCACTTTCGGATGCGATAATTTCGGTCCGATCGACCGATACACTGAACTATCGGTCGATCGGACCGAAATATCTCATCGTGTGTACCCAGCTTTAGAGTGAACAACCACAGGGGGGCCCAGGAGCTAAGGGACCCCCATCTTTTTATTTTTCCTATGACAGATATAGCCTCCTCTCAGAAAACCACTGTGGATAAAGCATGAATAGGGGTCCCATCACAACTTGCTGGGGGCCCCAGTGATTCCTAGTAACACCACTGGACCCATGCATGCCTACCTTAATGAAGAACATATCCAGTGTAATAAAATGCAAACTTGTAAAATTCCACTATAATATTTTGCCACATTCAATACTACTTTTAAAATTAAAACCACATTATTAAACAAATAAATGGCAAAGAATTAAAACAAAATTTCTGTAATTTTTTTTAATTGCTCTTACCTGTACAAAATGTGGTGTACTTTAATTGATTTTTGGAAATCTGTAGACGGTCCTGTAGATTCTGGACTCACCCCGATGCCACACATTTTACACTCCTCACTAATAAGTTCAATTGGCCTCTGACATATCAAAAAGTCATCACACTCAGGGAGCTGCATTGGTAAAGTTTGGAGACCTTGTTTCATGTAAAAAAAATCAAACAAAAATCACATTGCATACAAAGTAGTATTAATTTATCTAAATTAAGGAGAACTATGATCTATAGCCCAAAAAGTCGTCTTTATTGAAGATCCATGTGATACAAAAACAAACAACACCCCATCAGGGAATCTGCTTTATGCGTTTCGTTGGAGACCTCCACTTCTGTGGAAGCTAACAAAGCCAGATGTCCCGCCACCATTAAAAAGGGGGAAAAGTATACTCAATTGGTAAGGATGAGCATGGATATGGAAGGGACATATAAATTTAATGCATATAGATCTGGTTGATCCAGGGATACATTCCGATTGCCGTTTGGAGTCAGGAAGGAATTTTTTCCCTTCCTCTGGATCAACTGTTAGGTAGGGTTAAAAAAAAATATATATATATAAAGAGGGTGAATAGGTTGGACTTGATGGACGTATGTCTTTATTCAACCTTAATTACTATGTTACTATGTATGAGACGTATCCCTCTGCTCATCTAGATACAATACATTGTATCAAATAGTTAAGAACATTAAGTGCACACATTATGTTAGTTTATAACCAGAAGCAACAGAGCATAACAAAAAATAAATCAAATGGAACCCAAGAAAAAAAGATAGCTGACAAGGGGGGGAAAGGGGGGGGGGGGGGTAGACATTACTAATCCATAAAGCAATTGAGTTTGAAATCCCTATTTAAACCATATGGATAAATTGTTTTTAATTTATGTATCCAAAACGATTCTTTGCGTAATAATGCTTTATGGATATAGCCCCAGAAATTGTTGGTTAGAGGGGAAGATTGGCACAAATACAAATGTTTTTTTCATCTTCCCATCCGGTAATGTCCTTGTACATGCATAAATGCTTTCACAGTACAACTGGACAAGTAGATAATAACTAGTGAATTGGACAGCTTCTGACTCTCTCCAGCATGTTTCTCTCACTAGAGGAGAAGAATGGATGGTACAGTAGTAATGATCTGACTTTTGCAAGGAATTATTGAGGAAGACAAGTGATCTGCCAAAAGACAAAATGTTTTAGACCACGGCTCCTATTTAAACAAATGCAGACTGGAAATCTATTTCTTGAAATGATATTAAAGGATTAAGCTGGAAAACACTTTACACAAACTTACTTCCCGATGTTTTGACAACCCCCTGGCCCGATCATTTTGTGTTTGATTTTACGATCATAATATCGTTTGTAATTACGATTGCAAACATGATCCGATTGAAAATGTAGGCAATGCAATGTAAATCTGATCATTTGTTTTTTGTACTGCAAGGACCATTACACCCTGGTCGATTTTGGATCAATCATTAGTT
This sequence comes from Hymenochirus boettgeri, assembly GCA_019447015.1. Lineage (NCBI taxonomy): Eukaryota > Metazoa > Chordata > Amphibia > Anura > Pipidae > Hymenochirus > Hymenochirus boettgeri. Next base: position 228,303,134 of record CM033473.1, on the reverse strand, counting down.
TTTTCAACCATTTAATTAGCTGTGCACTGCTAGCCTTAATGTTTGTAAAGTTTGATCTTTTTAAACATAAGAGTCCTCTTAAAGGGCATCTATAGTGGGAAAATGAACTTTTTTTTCCTTTCTTTCCATGTGTTCTATAATTCCCCACAACCCCCGAGTGTCTTCACTTTTTTCAGATTCTCTCTCTGTACACCAGTTAGAAGATACACCAGTTAGAAGAATACGTGATTGCATTCCTCTACTCCTACTTGGACTGTCAATCAAATCCCTGTGACGTGATCCCCCCTCCCTGCTCTGTAATAAACATAGAGATAAGAGCATTAGCAGGGGGAGAGAGGTAGCTTTGATGGTAAATATAAGGCTGCACTTGACCCCCCTTCTTAATAGCTTTCACTGATTGAGGATGGGTCACAAAGTGAGAGATCGTAAACTGTACTGTTCTCCTTCTTCTTCCGTGTCTCCAGGACAGCTTGCTTTCTATTGGTCACTGTGCGTGGGTGTGTTTTTCAGGATGTTGAACTTTTAACTCCTACTGCACATGATAAGCTTGTCGGTTAGCCGGAGTTCAGACATGGAGGAGGTAAAAGAGTGGAGGGGGAAGGGGGGAGTGCTGCACAGAGATCTGACACCATGGTTAAACAGATTCCCTTACAGAGATAGGATTAAGGCAGCACAGAGTACATGAATTTAACTTTGCAAAGGGGAATGTGTTTTTTTCACTATAGATGCCCTTTAAAGGGTATGTCCACCCTTAAAAATATTTTTTTACATGTTACTCCCCCTGTCCCCCCAGCCCCAACTGCTCTATTTATTTTATCCGAAAATGCCCCAAACTTTACTTACCTCCCCTCTTTCCTCCGCCGCGCTGCCGGCCCTCTGCTTGCGAGAAAATGCAAGCAGAGGAGCGGGACCGGCAGTCGCGTCTGTGATTGGCTGAGCGGCAGTCAATCACAGACGCGGCTGCCGGGAGTTCATTTCGGCGGAGGAAAGAGGGGAGGTAAGTAAAGTTTGGGGCACTTTCAAATAAAATAAATAGAGCGGTTGGGGCTGGGGGGACAGGGGGAATGTTACATATAAAGGGATTAACACTAGGGGGAGGGAATGCTAATCGGGAGGGAGTGGGAGAAGGGCCCAAACTTCTCCCGGAGGCCAGCTAGGAGGCAGAGTCCTTTATGGACTCTGGTGGGCAGTTTTTGGGACTTTGGGGGGGGACTACAGGAGAACCATATGGAGCTGGGATGTGAGGTAAGTATTAAACTACACTACATGATGGGGCCAGTAGTGGGGGGGGGGTTATAGTTTTGGGGGTGGACATGCCCTTTAAGGTTACAACTGAATTGGGTAGCAATTGTCTACCATTGGGAAGTGCTGGTAATGCACAGAATAGCTCTCCACATTGCTGGCTAGAATTAAAGGAGGACATGGACCAACCCAATGTCAATCATGACCATGCCATCCCCAATGGCAGTGGTGTGGAGCAGGGATGGCAACATTAGGTGACAAGACATAACATTTCAAAGCGGATTTCTAGTAGCATGTTGTCTATTGGAGTCTGGCAGTGGTGCGGAGTGAAGGTGGGTACATTTTTCTTCTTGGAATAGCATTCCCTTTAGTTGGAATACAAATAAAACCAGGAATTCAAATGCTATAACATACAAAAATTTCATACTTCATTTTACCTTTTTGAGGAAAGACTTCCAGTTCATCCATATTGTCATGTGTAGTCACTGGTGTAGACATAAGCCTTATTACCAAAACTTCTAAATCACTCATAATTCCAACATATCCAGCACAAAAGGAAATATGCAGAGGAACAATTCCAGTAAAATGCAAAATGAGAGCCCGATCAAAATCAAGAACTACTGTGTCCTTGAATGAAACATACTTTAATTTAAAGAGAATTAATTTGGTGTTGCATCCAACAAGGAGGTCTCCTTGTGCAGGACAGCAGGCAAGGCAGAGAGGTGGTTCAGAAAGAGGCATTTCAATAATTTCCATCTGATCCTTTGCAACACCTACATGGGGAGATTCCATTGTAAATCCTACCATCCGCACACTGACTCTGGAGCTTTGAGCAGACACAGATCTCCAGTTGACATAAACTCGCAGGGAAGACATATTATTTTTTTCTTCAACAGTAACTAAGTAGTCACCTGAAATTAAACAAATACATGGAACTGTAGGCTACATAAATTAAAAAAAATAAATGTATAACGATTAATTTTACCCATAATTAAAGGGCATCTCCAGCTTTATAATCACAACTCATAACATATTTTAGAAAGAATGGGCACTTTAAAATATGTTGAGATATCCTACCTTGTCCTCTGGAATCATCAACTTATGCCTGTGTTACTCCTGGATGTCTTGTGGAAACTAAGGGGTAGTGTATGCTAATGGTATATTTGTCCATGCCCCTTCATCAATTTAGTTAGCTAGTTATGAGATTGAGAATGCTCAGAAGAGACAGCTAGGGAATTAGCATTTAGTCATTGGCTGTGATGTCAAATATTACATCCATCAATGACATTTGATAACTGGGATAACAAGGAAGCAGAAAGAGAATCAACAGGGCATTGTGCAGCATTTCAAGTTAGTCTTCTGTCTTTTTGCTTTTTAACTATTACAGTTTTGGGGTTTGAGGGGTGATTTAGCTATATATATATAAATTTTCATTTAAGGGGTTGGTTCACTTATCAGTTATCTTCCCACAACCGCAATAAATTAAGCAATTTATTAGATGTATTACTAACCAGATATTAAAGCATATTTATTTCCCCCTTTTAGGCAAAAGAAGCTGCTCCTTCCTCCCTGCAGTCAATCAAAGCTGTAGCTGCTGACATCACAGACTGTATCTTATATAGAAGTATAATAAAATAGAGGAAAATAACCCAGATCCCAACCCAGCTATATAAAGTATCCCACAATGCCGAGACAGCCACAGAAAAGTCGGAATCCAAGATACACAGCAAGGGTCGGGATTGGCGGCAAGCAAACAAGTCCGAGAACAGGCAGAAATCAGGGCAGGCGGCAAGCTGGCGAAGGTCGGGCAATCCAGATCGGCAACACATGGTCAGTCAGAAGAGTGGTCAGAAACAAGCAAAAGTCCAAAGGCAGGCGGCAAGCAAGTAGAGTGGTCAGGAAACAGGCAAAAGTCCAAAATCCAGAAGAAAACAGGGTTCAAATTAAACTTGAGAACAGGGCACAAACACTGATCTGGCAGCAAGAGCAAAATGGAAGAGGAGGGCTTTAAGAAGCTGTTTGCATCATCCAGCTGCAACGCGGACATCCGCGTGTGCACAGGATGACCGCATCTACCTCTAGCCCTGGGAGGAGGTCGGGACCCTCGCCAGATGCGGTAACACCAGCATGCGCGAACACGGAGCTGCGACCGTATTGTGACATGCACGCGTAGGTGCCGGTAGGAACATAACTTTGCCTCCCCCACGGGCAACCTCAGGGTGCCCTTAGACATATTTAGACATTTTTCCGGATGTTTTAAATGGAAAGTCTTGATTAAACGTGACGAGTGAACCAGTTCTGCCAGTTCCCAAGAGTTTTCTTCAAGACCGAAACCCTTCCACTTGACCAGATACTTCAATTTACCTGCGGAAACTTTGGCATCCAAAACAGCTTCTCCTTCATATTCTGGGTTACCCTCAAGCATAATGGGAGGCGGGGGTGAAGGAAGGAGGTCAGAAGAAGGACCAGCGATATATTTCTTGAAACATGAAAAACTGGGTGTATCTTTAAAAAGAGTTAGGAAGATCCAATTCAAATGCCACTACGTTAATACGTTTCTTTATAAGAATAGGTCCAATAAAGTGAGGACCTAGCTTGACTGAAGAAACTCAGAGTTTCAAGTTCTGAGTGGACAGCCACGCCAACAATGAAATTAGAAGGATACTTTCTTGATTTATTAGCTGATCTTGGAGCCTGTTCCTGAGCCAGTTGATTCAATGTCTCCAAGCGAGTTTGAAGATCCGGGATAGGAGTGTTTGTAAGAAATGTCGGGTTATATCCGTAATTTGCATAGAATGATGGACACTTAATAGAAGAATGAATGGTATTATTATAAGAAAACTCAGCCAGAGCTAGGAAAGAGAGTTTGATTGGTTCTTTCGGTCTGCCTATTAGACTGATGATGGTAGCCAGAAGAAAAAGAATTATGGATCTGGAGCACTTTACATAATTCTTTCCAGAATTTAGATGTGAATTGCACCCCTCTGTCTGAAACAATGTCATCAGGTAGTCCATGAAGACAAACAATATCCTTGATGAACACCTCAGCCGTTGTTGCTGCTGAAGGGATTCCCTTTAATGGAACAAAATGAGCCATCTTAGTCAGTCGGTCAACCACAACGAAAATTGTGTTAAACCCCTTGGACTTCAGTAATTCAACAATGAAATCCATGCCCCAAGGACGTTTAGGAAGAGGCAGAGGGCATAATAATCCATAAGGCCTTTGTTTGGGAGTCTTGTTCCTAGCACAGACTACACAAGAAGAGACAAATTCTTTACAGTCTTAGACATACTGGTGTCAAGTGTCTTGTGAAAACTAAAATGGCTAGCCAAGGTGTGACAATGGCAATACTTAAGGACAGAAGGTCTCCCTGATTCAGGAACAAATATCTTGTTTTTATAATAGACAAATACATCTTGAGAGGGAGAAGAATTGACAGAGGCTTTCTTGACAGTTTTAGCAATATTAGTGTGTAGTAGCAAAAACTTTGTCTTGAAAGAATTGTGTCGGGAAGATCAGATGTAGTATCCTCAGAAAATTGTCTGGACAGGGCATCTGCTTTACCATTTTTAGATCTGGGACAAAATGTAATATGAAAGTTGAACCTGGTAAAGAAAAGAGCCCATCTGGGTTGACGAGGTCTTAATATTCTTGCTGTTTGTAAATACTCTAGATTCTTGTGATCAGTAAAGATGACAATTGGGTGGTTGGCTCCCTCAAGCAAATAACGTCCCTCTTCCAGAGCTGATTTAATAGCCAGGAGCTCCCTATCTCCAACATCATAATTTCTTTCAAAGATGAACAATTTTCTAGAGAAGAAAGCAACCGGGTGAAGTAAAGCCTTGGGGCCAATTCTTTGTGAGAGTATCGCTCCCAAAGCAGATTCAGATGCATCAACTTCTAAGAAAAAAGGAAGGGAAGGATCAGGATGAACTAGCACTGGAGCGGAAACAAATGCAGACTTCAATAGTTCGAATGCCAGTTGTACCGCTGGTGTCCAAGAAAATGAAATAGGAGTCCTAGTCAATTGAGTTAGTGGAAGAATGATGGTAGAAATTTTTTTAATAAATCTTTTATAAAAGTTAGCAAACCGGATGAATCTTTGGGACTTGCTTATGAGTAGATGGAGTTGGCCATTCACGAATAGCAGAAACTTTCAGAGGATCCATCGTTAGACCTTGTGAAGAAATGATAAAACCCAAGAAAGGAATGGAGCTTCTTTCTTGGGTTTTCTTTCACACTTCTCTAGTTTGGCATATAGTTCATGGGTCCTAAGATGAGCCAGAACCTTCCTGACCTGAATACCATGTTCTTCCAAGTTGGAGGAGAAAATTAATATATCATTGAGATGAAATGTTGGAACGTAGCTGGGGCGTTCAAAGTGGCCGTACATAGAACGAAAAACTGTCTTCCATTCGTCTCCTTTTTTAATCCTAATTAGGTTATAAGCTCCTCTGAGATCCAGTTTGGTAAAAATTTTAGCCAACCTCAGTAGTTGGAACAATTCTGGGAAGAGAGGAAGAGGATACCTGTTTTTAACTGTGACGTTAAGAGCTCTGTAATCTATACAGGGGCGAAGAGAACCATCTTTTTTTTCTACAAAAAAAAAAAAAGTACCAGAACCGGCTGGGGATGTGGAATGGCGTAAGAACCCCTTCTGTAAATTTTCTTCAATATATTTTTTAAGAACCTTTTGCTCTGGCTCAGACGAAGGATAGACTCTGCCAAAAGGAATCTCTGCTCCGGGTAACAGCTCAACAGGACAATCACAGATACAATGAGGAGGTAACAAGTTTGCTGCTTTTTTTGTCAAAGACATCAAAGAAGTCCTTGTAGACAAGTGGTAGAGAAGTGTTAGAACAATCCCCTTCCATCCCCAGTAATGATGAGAAAAAAACAGGACTGTTGACAATATTGAAAAGGAAAAAAAGAGATCTCTCCAGAGAACCAATTTATTAATGGATTGTGTGCTTTTAACCAAGGCATACCTCAGATAATAGGAAATAATGAAAAAGGCAATGCATCAAAACTAATATATTCAAAAAGCTCATTATTCTTAACTAATAAAGGCAGAGTCTCTTGAAGAATGGGGCCAGAAGAGAATTTTGAGCCGTCAGGGAGATGATTAGACAGAGGAGAAGATTTGAGACAAATTGGAATACCACATTCTTTGGCAAAGGATTCCAGGATGAAACTACATGCTCCGGAGTTAATAATGGCTTGTGCCTCGAAGATTTGGTTGGTTCCCTTTAAAGAGATATTAATGGAAATGTATGGCAGAGTAGTAGAATTGAGTTGAGATGATGGTATAGGAGGACTCTTACTTATAGGTCTAATAGGACAGTTATGAAGAAGGTGGCCTGACACCCGACAGCATAGACATAGATTCAGGCGCCGTCTCTGGCTACGTTCTTCAGAGGAAAGTGACGTACGAGTGAGGACCAACTGCATAGGAATGGGATCAGCAGTAGGAGTAAAAGAAGAATATGACTCATGAGGTACCCAATTAGCATTAATTCTTTCTAGCCTTCTCTCTCGTAAACGTCTATCTGAATCGAAGAAGAGATCAGGCCTTTCAAAGTGTCGGGAACTCCAATCCGTGCCAACTCGACTTTCAGGGTTTCAGATAGGCAAATTCTGAACCGATGCTCAAGGGCGACATCGTTCTATTCGGTCTCCCGGGGCTGGTGACCGACACATGGATTGGACAGAACACCGGAAGTTTCTGGGACCCCAACGCCATGTAACAGGAGGATCCACCACAATCCTTTCTCTTCCTATGACCGAAAGAAGTAGCAGAGGCGGAGTCTTTATAGGTGAACGTAACAAGCACGGTACCGCCGTGTTTAAGGCTAAGTCTTATACCGAGTCTCTCTCATGATAAGCAGTTAAGGACACAGGACAGTTCAACCCCCCCCCCCCCCCAAAAAAAGGGGGGGAGGAAAATAACCAGAGGGGCGCCAAATTTACCCATAGACAACCATTTTAACATTCACTAACACTTTCTGATCTGTTGCATTTTAAATATGCTCTGCTCCTTAAAACTGTATGTATGTAAAAAACACAAAATCAACAATATTACTACTTCATGTTTTATAGCACTAAATCACAAATTAGTCCTAAAAATACCACCCCTCCCCTTCTCTTAAAAAGTACGCAAGGTGTGGACCTAAACTGATAAGTCCTCACTGTTGGGTACAGTCCCCGTCTCCCTATATACTTACTTATACTTTTCCTCCCTGATCCAGTCTATCTCCCACCAACGGACTGTTAGTGACTAGTCCAATTGGAAGACGTGCTCTGCATAAAGTGTGTGTTCCAATTGGCCATATTGTGGACAGCTGTGAAATGCAGAACTAGATTAGTAAGTATATCAGGAGATAGAAACTGTACCCAGGGGTGAGGACTTAGCAGTTAAGGTCCTCACCATGGGTACTTTTCATGAGGAGGGGAGTGAGGAAAGTAAGTATAATTGTCATTTAACTAATTTTAACATTTTACCCTAAAATAATACTAATAAAAACAATAGTAAAAATGTCTTACCAACATCACTGTAAGTCATGTTCAGCACTTTTCCTAATGTGTTAAAATTGCACATGGGCTGGCAGAGGTCCTGGCAAACTGTAAATACCTCTACCTTACAGCCACCAGCACACGTCACAAATACGCTGTCTTGGCCACAGCAGAAAAGCTCTGGCACCTGCTTAGTTGGTACAATGCGCTGGGAACCAAATGGGTGGCAGTTGTACAGTCGCACCATCATGGATTTCTTTCCACACCAAACTGAAGCATCAAAATATCACCTTGAGTCACTGGAATAGACAATTAGGAAGACATTTCTACTTTCAGTGGCAAAGTACATGGATTGAAATCTTTAATGGGTACCTATAAAACAGAGGGAGAAAAGTGAAACCAGAAGTTAGTGTTCACTGCCACTCAGACTATTTCAGAATAAGTAAAGCAGAAATATGTAGCTTTCATCCACTAAGCTTTTGTTAAGCTACAGAGAAATACTGTAGGTACTGGAAATTCATTAAGAATTTTAGAATTGTAATATCTAATCAAGTTTAGCTTAAATTTTTCACCATCAACTTTGGATAAACAAAACATTACAGCTTACCTGTAAAGCTGTGCCTATTGCCGGCAGTCAACTAGGTACATCACTTATGTTGGCCAAACAATGTCATGACATTCCCATGAGATTTTAACAACCGCCTGGATTGCTAATGAAAAAAATGATCTGAAAACATTACAATCGATTTAATGTTCCTGTTGTTTTTATCTGTTATGTTGAGCCAGTATTATATGTTACCCCACTTGCACATTCCTCTCCTCGGGCCTTGCAGATGCCCAAATGTGTCTGTAAATGTATGTTCTGCATTGTGGGGAGGATGTTTTGGTTCAATGTACTCCAATCATCGGCCTAAGGTTTTCCAGCATTTGAGAAAGGGTCAGGTGACCCGAAACGTCATGTCCTGTTCTATGTGAGCCATTGAGAGCTATTTGTAGTTAAAAGCTGTATTCATGTTTTTACTGAATTTTGATACTAATAAAGAATATTATTTTATGGAGAGCTGGTGCCGTAACATCCTTATATCAATGTAATAGCCACCTGTTAAATTGCACAGATTTGAGGACAGTAATATACCCCCCAGGCTGGGTACACACAAGCAGATCCTTTAACAATTTGGCTCGGCCAGATGGTACAATTAAAGGAGAACTATAGTGCATATAATACATTTTTTCAAAAACAGTTAAAGGGCATGTCCACCCCTTTCCCAATTTTGGACATATAGTAGGGCTAGTTCCCTCAGCCCCAACCTCTATAATATATTTTCCAGAGACTCCCCCGATTTTTACTTACCTTTCCTCCGCCGCACTGCCTGGCCCTCTGCTTGCATGGGACTGCAAGCAGGGGGCGGGACCGGCAGCTGCGTCCCTGATTGGCTGAGAGGCAACCAATCATGGACCCGGCTGTCGGCAGTTCAGAACGCATGAGGAGAGAGGGAAAATAAGTAAAGATTGAGGGAGTCTCTGGAAAATATATTATAGCGGTTGGGGCTGGGGGAACTAGCTCTAATATGTGGCAAAGGGTTTTTACACTAGTGGGAGGGAGAGGAAAATGGGAGGAGGGCTGCTCTGAGCAAGCCAAAAACCTCTTAGGGGACATCTCAGAGGCGGGAACAATTTCCCTGGTGGCCAGTTTTCTTGACTTTGGGGGGACTTTACAGGAGAACCATTTGGAGCAGGGATGTAAGCTAAAGGATTTTTATGCACTACACAGGGGGGCCAGTAGGGGGTGAAATTATAGTTTTGGGGGTGGACATGTCCTTTAAAATGAAAAGTGCCTGAGGCAGGGAGGTAGGATTGGTACTTTCTACCTCCCAATATTACTTATATAAAGCTGGGTACACACCTGTAGATTCTTTGTCCCGACCAACTGTTCAGCAGTTCCGACTAGTTGGCCAGGACTGTCAGTCATGGTAAAAGCATCCAAAAGTTTGCAGCAACCGAGAATGTAGTCCATTGAAGACCGCACTATCGGCCATGGGTTTTGGATGTGTCCGATCGTCTGACATTGAAGAGAGAATGGTCGGTGTTTGATCACGGCCGAATGCAGTAACCCTCCAATACTTCGGACCGATTGAGAGATACACTGAAAGGACACAAAGGAAAGGCTTTGCCAGGCTTCCTCAGTGCTTCAGCACAATCTTTATTACAAGATGAGCCAGGGCACTAACCTGGCAGATGTAACTATGTGCTGTAGCTCCTCAATGAAACAATATTGGGAGGTAGGGATAATAAATTAATTGAGGATTATTTATGAATAATTGGTCTTGTCGATTTTCCTTCAGATCCCCAAGCAAGCAGATCCAATCAGATGATAGCGGACAGTTTGGTGGTAAGACATTTCCTCATATGTGTACCCTGGCATAAGAGATGAGAGGTAAACCAGGCTTTAACAAAACCAATAAAGCCCAGTGTACATACATTAGCTCCTTTACACACAAGGTAACAGGGCTCAGTAAGATCTCAAGCTATGGTAATACCTAGGGTTTCCATATTTTGAAATGCAAAATAGAGGACAACAAAAAAATGCCCAAGCGCGCCGATTTTTTAGGGCCACGTCCACTTTCCCAAAGCCACACCCACTTGAGGCACCGCCCACTTTGATGTAACACCCATTTTAAAGACCACTATTACCATTTTTTACATTGTTGAGCTGACTACTGGCTAATGAAGTAGATAGACTGTGTGCTAGTTTAAAGTGCATGTTCCCCCTTAAAAATGGTGAATTGCCAGTTATCTGCCCCCAAATTTTAGAAAGACGCTAAGTCCTCACTTCCGGTACTTTACAAAAGTCCTGCACTACTTACTTGTAATCTCCCTCGTCGCTCCGGTCGACATGTAAACTGTGCCTAATCATTTTTCAACTAATCTCACAGTAATAAGGATTAATTACCACCAATCTTGCTCATTCATCCAGGTCATGTTTATCTGTTGTATTCTGTTAGATCAACTGGACTTGAAGTTTAATTCTTGAAGACGTTTCGCTAGTCATCCGACTGGCTTTCTCAATTCAGAATGACTTGTACAAGAATCTCTTGGCAATTAAGTACACTGGAAAGTCTCAATTAGCATATGAGCCAGGTATTTGGGACCTTATGAATGCAAGGTGTGGATGCATTTAGGTTAATAGGAGTTATCGAAACTGCCCAGGGGAAGGTGTCAAAACAGCATTGTACATGGCAGACAGTTGGTGTGGAAACCCCCCCCCCCCCCACCTCTATTCAGTTTCCGAGAAATTAAGAAGAATTAAAAAAAAAAACCATATCAATGTCTGCTTTAAACCAAAAAATACACTGAGGCAGCAATTGGTACATCTGAAAGACCCAATACCGAAACACAAGAAAAGCGACATCATATACGCAATGCAGTGCGCTCTGATTTGTATGTGGGGGAGACCAAACAGCAACTGCACCAAAATATGGCTCAGCACAGAAGAGCCAATTCCTTGGGTCAGGACATCAGCTGTGTACCTGCTGAAAAAGACATACCTTTGAAGATTGTAATGTCAACATCTTGGCAAAGGAACATGACTGGTTCAAGAGAGGTGTCAAGGAGGCCATTTATGTGAAAATAAAGAAAACAAGCCTGAAAAGAGGTAGGAGGTTCGACACCAACTATCTGCCATGTACAATGCTGTTTTACCACCTTACCCTGGGCTGTTTCAGTAACACCTCACAATGCAATCACAACTTGCATTCAGAAGGTCCCTAACACCTGGATGACATATGCGAATTGTGATTTTCCAGTGTACTTAATTGCCAACAGATTCTTGTACAAGTCATTCTGAATTGAGAAACCCAGTCAGATGACTAGCGAAATGTCTTTTAAGAACTAAACTTCAAGTCCAGATGACTAACTGAATACAACAGATATACCATGACCTGGATGGACGAATATTACAGATATACCATGACCAGGATGGACGAATATTACAGATATACCATGACCAGGATGGACGAATATTACAGATATACCATGGCCTGGATGGACGAATAAAATTCAAGATAACCATGGCCTGGATGGACGAATATTACAGATATACCATGGCCTGGATGGACGAATATTACAGATATACCATGGCCTGGATGGACGAATATTACAGATATACCATGGCCTGGATGGACGAATATTACAGATATACCATGGCCTGGATGGACGAATATTACAGATATACCATGACCTGGATGGACGAATTTCCTGTGCCTGCTCACGGCAGTGGGCAACCATGGGTTAATCCCTCCTCAGCTAGACTGCCAGGACGTCATCAGCTTATAAATCTCAGCTCCACCCCTTACCTCCTTGTCTTTTTTTTTATCCTGTTCCTCAGTGACTGCTAAGAAGATACTAGCTCACTCCCTTGTGGGCCAATACCTCTCCTCGGGTATTGAAGATCGGTGCTACACTGCTTAGTGTAAGCGAAGGTACTGGGGCAATTGCCTTCCGGGTTCGGCAGGCATATTGGAAGCGGCATACTTCCGCATCAGGTGATCGGGCGCACCCTTATGACGTCATCGCGGCGACCCGCAAATTTTGCAGTTAGACGCCGGACTTCCAGCCTGTAGGTCCTGTACTGCTGCTGTTCTTTGGTGTGCCTGATCTTACCTTCCAATAGCCATGGGGTGATAGCAACATCCTGTAGCTGTGGGTATTGTGTTATATACCCCTCCCCTCTCCCTGATTTAATCTGGTAGCTGATTTTTATGAATTTTACACTCTTTTTTCAGGACCTGATGTCTTCCAAGCGTAAATCCAGATCCACATCCAGGGGGTGAGCTGTATTCTGAGAGGTTTGTTGATTCCTGCCAGTTGGTAAAGATAAATATTTATACTATGCATCTTTTCTTTGTAGGAAAGAAAAATCATCCAGCAAAGAGTGCTCAGTATGTCATAATAGAGCATTGCCAGAAAAGAAGTTCTGTGCAAGTTGTTTGGAGACGCTTTTTCCCTCTGCTCCAGTGGATCAAGGAATAGCTGAAACGATAACTAAGGCAGTCCTAGACAAGGTAATGCCTTTGGTGAGACCAATTAGGAATGAGAACCCAGGCCCCTCTGTGAGAGAGGAAGGTGAAAGTAGTGAGGATAACTGGACTCAGTCTGACACTAACATTGATCCAGGATTGGTGGAGCATTTAATTACCCTGATGCGCAAGACTTTATCTGTCGATCAACCTAAGGAATCTCAAGTGCTGGACAAGTGGTTCCAGAATGAAGTAATTCCTAAGGTCTTCCCAGTCCATGAAAAAATAACAGAAATATTTTTAAATGAATGGAGAATACCAGATAGGAGATATTCACCAACACCAGCGTTTTTGAAAATTTACCCGTTTTCACAAGAAGACGCCAAGTTCTGGAGTACACCTCCTAAGGTCGATGCAGCTATTGCAGGTACAGCAAGAAGAACCTCTTTAGCAATGGATGACGGGGCAACCTTAAAGGATTCAATGGAAAGGCGCCAAGATTCACTGTTAAAACGATTATATGTTATGTTAAGTGCGGCTGTAAGGCCAGCTTTGGCTATTACAGGTTTGGCAAGAGCCAATAAATTTTGGATAGAAGATGTGGATAAAGCGCTTCTGGACGGCACCCCCAGGGAACAAATCCGGGAGATGATCCAGAATATAGCTTTCGCAAACGCCTTTGTGTCAGAAGCCTCATTAGATAGTGTGAAGCTTTTAGCCAAGGCTTTGGGCCTTTCAGTAGCCACCCGTCGAGCTTTATGGCTTCGCCAGTGGCAGGCAGATGCTGCATCCAAGAATAACCACAGATATACCATGGCCTGGATGGACGAATATTACAGATATACCATGACCTGGATGGACGAATTTCCTGTGCCTGCTCACGGCAGTGGGCAACCATGGGTTAATCCCTCCTCAGCTAGACTGCCAGGACGTCATCAGCTTATAAATCTCAGCTCCACCCCTTACCTCCTTGTCTTTTTTTTTATCCTGTTCCTCAGTGACTGCTAAGAAGATACTAGCTCACTCCCTTGTGGGCCAATACCTCTCCTCGGGTATTGAAGATCGGTGCTACACTGCTTAGTGTAAGCGAAGGTACTGGGGCAATTGCCTTCCGGGTTCGGCAGGCATATTGGAAGCGGCATACTTCCGCATCAGGTGATCGGGCGCACCCTTATGACGTCATCGCGGCGACCCGCAAATTTTGCAGTTAGACGCCGGACTTCCAGCCTGTAGGTCCTGTACTGCTGCTGTTCTTTGGTGTGCCTGATCTTACCTTCCAATAGCCATGGGGTGATAGCAACATCCTGTAGCTGTGGGTATTGTGTTATATACCCCTCCCCTCTCCCTGATTTAATCTGGTAGCTGATTTTTATGAATTTTACACTCTTTTTTCAGGACCTGATGTCTTCCAAGCGTAAATCCAGATCCACATCCAGGGGGTGAGCTGTATTCTGAGAGGTTTGTTGATTCCTGCCAGTTGGTAAAGATAAATATTTATACTATGCATCTTTTCTTTGTAGGAAAGAAAAATCATCCAGCAAAGAGTGCTCAGTATGTCATAATAGAGCATTGCCAGAAAAGAAGTTCTGTGCAAGTTGTTTGGAGACGCTTTTTCCCTCTGCTCCAGTGGATCAAGGAATAGCTGAAACGATAACTAAGGCAGTCCTAGACAAGGTAATGCCTTTGGTGAGACCAATTAGGAATGAGAACCCAGGCCCCTCTGTGAGAGAGGAAGGTGAAAGTAGTGAGGATAACTGGACTCAGTCTGACACTAACATTGATCCAGGATTGGTGGAGCATTTAATTACCCTGATGCGCAAGACTTTATCTGTCGATCAACCTAAGGAATCTCAAGTGCTGGACAAGTGGTTCCAGAATGAAGTAATTCCTAAGGTCTTCCCAGTCCATGAAAAAATAACAGAAATATTTTTAAATGAATGGAGAATACCAGATAGGAGATATTCACCAACACCAGCGTTTTTGAAAATTTACCCGTTTTCACAAGAAGACGCCAAGTTCTGGAGTACACCTCCTAAGGTCGATGCAGCTATTGCAGGTACAGCAAGAAGAACCTCTTTAGCAATGGATGACGGGGCAACCTTAAAGGATTCAATGGAAAGGCGCCAAGATTCACTGTTAAAACGATTATATGTTATGTTAAGTGCGGCTGTAAGGCCAGCTTTGGCTATTACAGGTTTGGCAAGAGCCAATAAATTTTGGATAGAAGATGTGGATAAAGCGCTTCTGGACGGCACCCCCAGGGAACAAATCCGGGAGATGATCCAGAATATAGCTTTCGCAAACGCCTTTGTGTCAGAAGCCTCATTAGATAGTGTGAAGCTTTTAGCCAAGGCTTTGGGCCTTTCAGTAGCCACCCGTCGAGCTTTATGGCTTCGCCAGTGGCAGGCAGATGCTGCATCCAAGAATAACCTTCAAAGCAACTGGTAATCTACTGGGGTTGTGCTACTGTAAATAGAAACACACACTAAAGGTCTATGGCAGCCAGGGATAGTTTTTGGAAACTTAACTACAACTCCCAGCATTACCTGTCAGCAGAATGTTGTTTCCAAAACTATCCCTGACCCTGGCTGCCATAGAATAGCCAGGAAAGTGTAGTAGTAGGCTGTAGGCAGTTTAACAGGCAGGCTGGCGCTGGCTGAGACTTGACTTACCAGGCAGTAGCACTGTAGAGTCTGTACAAGCAACACACACGTAACTCTGACTTCAGGCCAGGGGAATCTGCAGGAGAGCAGCACAGCCTCCCCCCCCCCCCCCCCCCCCTGCTGCATAAATCCCAAGGCTCCAGCCAGCTGCCAGCACAAGTGGAAAAGACCTTTCCAAGAACAAAGCCCAGCAGTCCATACCCAATGGTCTCCCTATGGACCTATGTGCTGGTTCAGCCTTTCCGTAAGAGAGCGGGGAAGGAATGTCAAGGAATTCATGTTACGGTCTGTCACAGCTCCCCACTTCCTGTTTATAACCACGTGACGCTCACATGTTTTCACAAGATCTAGGGCTGGGCAACCTGATTCTAGCCCTCCAGATGACAACTCCCAGCATCCCCCTGTCGTCAGGGAATGATGGGAGATGTAGTTTTTAAACATCCGAAGAGCCACTGGTTTTGTATTTCTAACCTAGAGGGAGTAGGAGGAAGTAGGAGATGCTATTAATTCATAGGTGAATATTTTCCCAGCGAGGGGGTCGCCTGCTGATTGGTTAATGTACGAAAACAATAGCGCTGATTGGTTTCCTGAAGTTGCGGGAAGTTCAGAGACGATCCCGGAAGTATTCATTGGTTTGTGACCGTCATCCACAGGGGTCTAGTGAGAGACTGGATGGGATTCCACCACGGACTGTGTTACCCTGTAAGGAAGGATGTCTAGGGAGGTCATGAGGTAAAGGAAAAAATCGGTTTACTTTACCTACCACCCGTCCGGGTAATGATGGGAACCTCCTATGTTACAGCAGATTATCACCCTCCAGTACATTACCCAGTGTTAGTCAGCCCTCCAGTTCGTTGCCCAGTGTTAGTCAGCCCTCCAGTTCATTAGCCAGTGTTAGTCAGTCCTCCAGTTCATTAGCCAGTGTTAGCCAGCCCTCCAGTTTATTACCCAGTGTTATTCATCCCCCCAGTTCAGTGTTTGCCAGCCCTCCAGTTCATTAGCCAGTGTTAGTCCGTCCTCCAGTTCATTGGCCAGTGTTAGTCAGTCCTCCAGTTCATTAACCCAGTGTTAGTCAGCCCTCCAGTTCATTAGCCAGTGTTAGTCAGCCTCCCAGGTTATTAGCCAGTGTTAGTCAGCCCTCCAGTTCATTTGCCAGTGTTAGTCACCCCTCCAGTTCATTAGCCAGTGTTAGTCAGTCCTCTAGTTCATTAGCCAGTGTTAGTCAGTCCTCTAGTTCGTTAGCCAGTGTAAGTCAGCCCTCCAGTTCATTACCCAGTGTTAGTCCTCCAGTTCATTAGCCAGTGTTAGTCAGCCCTCCAGTTCATTAGCCAGTGTTAGTCCTCCAGTTCATTACCCAGTGTTAGTCCTCCAGTTCATTACCCAGTGTTAGTCCTCCAGTTCATTACCCAGTGTTAGTCCTCCAGTTCATTACCCAGTGTTAGTCAGCCCTCCAGTTCATTACCCAGTGTTAGTCAGCCCTCCAGTTCATTTGCCAGGGTTAGTCAGCCCTCCAGTTCAGTAGACAGTGTTAGTCAGCCCTCCAGTTCGTTGCCCAGTGTTAGTCAGCCCTCCAGTTCGTTACCCAGTGTTAGTCAGTCCTCCAGTTCATTAGCCAGTGTTAGTCAGTCCTCCAGTTCATTAGCCAATGTTAATCAGCCCTTCAGTTCAGTAGCCAGTGTTAGTTGTCCCTCCAGTTCATTAGCCAGTGTTTGTCAGCTGTAGTCTGTTATTGTTATGTTAAACACATCATACACTTGAAAATTTTGCGGGAAACAATGTAACATGGAAATAGTGGTCTTTAAAATGGGTGTAACCTAAACAAAGTGACCTTAGGCTGAGTCCACACAGTAAGATATTTTCCTGTGACTGGCTGATCGTGCTGTGTGTCGGTGGGCCGAAAACATCTTACCGCCCGTGCGGCCGCCACGAGGCCCGTTGGTAAATCATGGGCAATCATGTGGTTCCCTATGGGATTGCACGGTCGGCTGTGGCCGCTCATTTGTCCTGACTGTGTACCCAGCCTTAGCAAAGCGTGTGGGGAAAAAAATTTCTGTGCGTTCTCTTCCTCCCCATTTGTCCCTCTTTTGCATTCTTTATTTGCTGGGAGTTGTAGTTTCTAAACATCTGTATTGGAAAATTAAACAAATACGATCTTATACCTGACTCTGTAGCCCCTGCTAATGGCAGCTTATCTTACCAGTCAAACAGGGCCAGGCAGGAGTGTCGGAGGACTCGCACCTTCCCTGCTCCTTCCATTTCAGTAGTTCGACGTAACTTGCATAACTTACGGAACTACTACCCTGCAGTGGTTGTGTGAGCTCCGGTCAGGATATACAGCCACCAAATGGACCCAGAGATGTACCGTAAGTGATCGTCATACTTTCCCTACTAGGAGCTCCACTGTGTCATTCCATTAAATGAGAATTTTCCGATGTGACCCGAGTATAAGCCGAGGCAAGGTTCTTAGGCTTGTTTTTAAACCTAAAAACCTCAGCTTATACTTGAGTATACGTTACTCCTTGTTACTTTATAATAGTCTAGTATTGGGGGCTGAACCTTTTTTTTGTGACTTTTAGGTTATGACTTGTTTTTCTTCTAATTTGACTTCCAATTCAAAGGCCTAATATTGCTCTCTTTTTTTCTTTAGCGTAGTTAAAGGGGAAGTTCAGTGCAAATACATATACTTTTCAGAAAAAAGAGCAGTATTTTTCCATCCCAGTGACGTTAACCTGCCCATTCAGCATTTTGTCTGTGTATAAATAAATGTAACTGAAATACTGACTTCCTGTTTGCAGGACCCCTAGTAGAGACCGTAATGGTCTTGCCCTTGACCCAGTCCCTGGGTTGATTCAGTTGCTCAGTAGAGATCTGAGCATCTTTGACCCATCCAACAGCCAATCAGTAGAAATTAATGTTAGGAACATTCCAAGGATGTAGTGCATCCTGGGAAGAAGAAGGACTGTTAGAACCTGAAATGTCAGCTCACTAATGTCAACAGCAGGGAACAGCAAAGGGTATGAAATAACTGATTTTTCAAAATGGGAGAGAATATGTATAATAACTAAGAAGGCATTACACAAACTAACAATTTAACAAATATTGATAATTTCTATTGAACTGTACCTTTAAGCTAGTTACACCCATTAACGATAAAGCCCAGAAACCAATCGTTGGCGTATTCCCACATCTATAGTATCACCTTAAGGGTCTCCACTTCCCTTTGCCCCGGTCCCGACAGCAATTCCATCAAACAAACAAACTTGGAAGGAGACGCCACGCAGCAATCCACTGCAAACAAGTTTTATTTCAGTGCTCTTAGCAACATGTTTTGAAATTCACATGGATCCTTTTTCAAGCTTAAGTGAACACACATGAGTGAATACCTAATATACACTCCCATAGTACACACCCCTCACAAGTTACAATTCCATTTAACTATTAATTTCACAATTCCATTTAACCCTTTGTTTTAAAGTGACTATAGTTATTAAGGATAACTGTATTGCCTCAATGCAATTTTTATTTTAAATTGCTTTAAAAAGAGTAAAGGTATGCAGCCCTCCCCATACATTTTTTCCTTAATTTCGAGCCTCCCTCTGCCTTCAATTAGCCATGCTGTGAAGGGGGCGTAACCGTTCTGTCTGCCTCTAACTGTCACTCAAAGCAAGCAAGCAAAAAACCCTCCTTCACCCACCCTTGATCAGCTTGATTATGTAGGCTGTATCCTAGCAACAAGACATTTCAAGTTTGTTTAACTTGCAGAGGAGGAGGAGAGAGGTTGTAACAGACATTCCCACCAGCCAATGACAAGTGATATGTTAACCATGGCCCTGGGCCATCTAGGAGGCGGGCTGTTAGCACTCATCTTTTCTGTGTGATATCTAAGGGAGGGCAGCATGGTTGTAAATGTGAGTAGGCGTTTTCAGCTGCTGGAAGTGTGGACATGTAATGGGGATGGTGCTTTTTTAGGTATTGTTGTCCTTTAATCTTAAGTGAATAGTTCATAAAAATACATGTAATACAATTAGTGAGTGGTTCATTAAAATGCATTTAATATAATAAAAATCACATAAATTCAATAAATAACATCACTTAACACACCCTGTGTTCTAGTACATCATTCAAAACCAGAAAAGTGCATTCTATTTCAATATCATCCCTCCTCAGTTTTACAAATTTACTAGATACATTTATTAATATAATTTAATAGGAAACAGTGTTTCATTATACACTCACAGGGTTATTCAATAAGAGTTCTTATCGTTTAAAATGGTGCTAATTTTGCCCTAACCAATCAGATGTTAGCTTTCAAATGTTAAATAAGATTTGATTGGTTTGGGCAAAATTAGCACCATTTTAAACGATGATAACTTTTATTGAATCTCCATGTTAGAACCTTATTCCTTAGTTTATTCTCAGCATTTTCCGTATATACTCGAGAATAAACCGACCCAAGGTACCTATTTTTACTTGAAAAAAAAGGAGTAAACGCGTGACTCAAGTATAAACCGAGGGTAGAAAATGACCACTACTGCCTCCTAATTCTGTATTGTTTAGAGGCTTTAGTTGCCCTTTAAATGGACAGCAGAATTCCCATACAGTATGGATGTGTAGCGAGCAGCCGCCGGAGCAGGTAAGTGATTGACCCAATTATAAACCGAGGTTCGGTTTTCAGGCTATTTTTTTTTTATAAATTTCGGTTTATACTCGAGTATATATGGTAGTCTAAATCTGTAGTTAATATTTTCCTAGATCCTCATATGTCCTCCTCTCATATCCATGTTTTTTTTTTTTTTCTTCTTCCATTCATTACCTGTAGTATATTCTGGTGACAAGAGGTTGAGATCTATATATAATTAAATACTCTCTACTAAAATACGAAGATGGTATACACAACACATAGTATAAAAGATGGTATATAAAATCAGACACTAAAGAATAGTAGAAAAAATGGTGATATTTAAAGGGACACTAAACTCCCCTAAAGCCAAAAAAATAATTATTTGCCATTCGTTTGTATTATTCACAGGGAGGTGAGAACGCTTATTCTCACCTCCCTGTGAATAATACTACGCTCGGGGGACCTGGAACTTACCTTACAGCCGATCCACTCGCAGCCGCTCCTTCACTGACAGGGTGCTCGGTCGGGACAGAGCGGTTATCTTAAGGGCATGCGCGCCAATACAAAAGATAGGGCGTGTGATCGGGAGAGAACAGCTGTTCAGTGAAGAAGCGAGTGGAGTGGCGGTAAGGTAAGTTCCAGGTCCCCCGAGCGTAATATTATTCACAGGGAGGTGAGAATAAGCGTTCTTACCTTCCTGTGAATAATACAACTGAATGGCAAATAGTTATTTTTCTGGCTTTGGTGTTCCTTTAAAAGGTGATCTAAAACTAAAAACCTTAAAATGCTTAATAAATATACCAATATTTAATGGTCACGTTAAAAATGGTCTCACTGATCTGACTGTATCGGGGCTTTATCAGCAGTATGTGTAGGGTCTTTCCCCAATGAGCGCACGGCCGCTGAATGTTCCTGATGACCTCGTGGTAATAAATATTTTGTCTGAAGAAGGTACTTTGTTACCGAAACGTCACCTTGATGTACCTGTGTGTGAAGCAATAAAATACACAGGACTATCTTAGGTCTGGTGTGCATGGCTTTAATACTTTTTCTCGTGGTCGTTTGGGTAAGACTGAAAATTTCCCTTGGCCACGGTAAACTCTCTATAGAGGAGTCGCCCGTGTCAAGGAAAACGCACAGTCCCGAATGTTCTCCATATGCCGTGTATAGGGAGAACGTTTGGGACTGTGTGTGTATCCTGATCTTTGAAAAATGAAAGACAGGATCTTGCAGATCCTGTCTGTCATCTTTCAAAAGTCTGCCATGTGTGTACCCAGCTAGTGTCATGTCAGTACTGTACATAAAACCACAAGTTATGAGGAAATGGGTCTCTTCCCAAGACAGCTTACAACTTTAATCATATGATTACCCCCCTTCAGGCATACCAAAAATCCCAAATGCTCGTAGAGAATTTGCAACATTACTGGTATTTTACTCACTGTGTTCTGTACTCATTCTGAATGAGAACATTCCACTTTTCCTGCATTATAGGCACATACATTTCTAGTACATTCATTTGCATTATTCCTTTATTAAAGTGTAACATAAAAAATAATTTATCTTAAAATATGGTCTTTATTTTTACAGGAGTTCTGCCTGGAATTTTTTGCAGTCTTCAATGTTTCGTAGAACAACAAACTACTCACAACATTCCTCTCCAGACATTTTTTTTCACCTTGATAATGATGACACATCAAGTAATGATTATTCATCCATAGAAGAGGAAGCTTTGGAATCTGCAGTGTTGTTTGGATGCTTAAGGGGAAATGTGGTTGGCTTGCGGTATTATACTGGAATAGTAAGTATTTGAAAATAAGGAAATTTAAGGGAATTATTAATGCAGCAATAACTTTACCTGCAGAGATAGTTATGCATATGAAGATATCTATATGTTTGTGCTTTCTATACATAGCAACATTGAAAAACATTTTCTTTAACTAGTTACCCTTAAAGCAGTTTTCAATAAAATTTGGTACAGACCTGTGGGACATATGGGAGAAGTGTGCTATCTTCTAGCAAATGAATCTATTAAAACGTTATAAAGTTGTCAAAGTTCTGGACATTCCATTCATTTGAAGGTACATGTGTCACAAGCATAATCAATGCTGATTACCTCTCGATTAAATTTATATTTGTTAGCAGATGTAATCAAGGCACACAGCAGATCTTTTGATCAGGTACAGATAGGGTACTCTAAAGGTGGCTATACTTTTGTCTTGTTTTCGTTATTGTAATCAAGGCACACAGCAGATCTTTTGATCAGGTACTGATAGGGTACTCTAAAGGTGGCTATACTTTTGTCTTGTTTTCGTTATTGGACATTTTTCATTTAAGCATTTTTTTCAATGTTTTTGGACAATAATTAGATATGTTCAAATAGAATAGAATATAGAATGTAAAGAATCTTAATTCTCAGCTTTCAATTAAGTGCCTTATTATCATTAAGTTTTCTGCTGTGTGCCGTTTTGCAATTTGCTGTAACAGTTGGTGACAGTTGGTATGTGGGTAATTTCCTTTTCCAGTGCTGGCTCATAGTGATTACTGAGCATTTTGGTCCTCACAGAAAGACAGGTCAGATCAAAAGAGGAGTAATTTAATAGAGGGAAGGGATACTGAGCAAAACAAATACTAAATACTGAGGACATGCAGCAACACACACATCAGGTGGCCATACATGCAGTAATCCCGATCATACAATGCTGGTATTGTACGATTGGTTTTAGGCTATTAAAATGCTTTAACTTTTCTGATAGGAAAACCGGATAAATGACGATCAGGATTATTGCATGTATGACCACCTTAATTGCTACTGACATGTATTTAATTATAGATCAGGGAAAGACATTTTTTCCATATACTTTGACCTTACCTTGGGTGAAGTACAAAATCTCATTGTATCACATTTAACGCATGCTTTACTGAGCTTTTGCTTTGCGGGCTGGAAGAACAGGGACTTTGTCAGCAAATAAAGCAAATATTTCAAGTTAGGTGCTGATCTGGGATCTGTAAGTAGAACGGCTATAGGGTTTTAGGGGTATACTGCTCAGAGCTAATATATAGTTTTGGTGGTGGAAATGTTCTTAAAGTGCTTATCCATCCCCAAAACTAAAATTTTCCCCACTCCTGGCCCCACTGTGTAGTGTTAAAAAAATCCTTACCATACCCCTCCATATGGATGTCCTACAATGTCTAGCCAAAGTCCCAGAAAGTGAAGAGCATTAGCCTGTGTGTAAAAAGGTTTCTGCCTCTTCCCTGTCCTTTTGAGAGGTTTCTGGCATGCTCAGTGGAGCCCTCTACCCCTATCTCTGGATCCCTCTTTGCTGCCTGGTGCCCTACCTTAAAACCCATTTTCCGTAGTATAGGGCACCTATTCCCAACTGCCGTGTTCGTTTGCTAAAAAAATCATCAGGAATGTTCTTACACCATTTCGTTCCCCCAGCGTTCTGCACTGCTGGCTGCCGCATCTCCTATTGGCTGCCTGTCAGCCAATCACAGACGCCTCTGCCCTTTATGGCCCCCTGCTTGCTGTTTCCTGCAAGCAGAGGGCTGGTTCAGAACGCCGGGGGATCTAAATCTGTAAGTACATTTCTGATGAATTTTTTTAGCAAAGAAACATGGTGGTTGGGGGTGGGCTAGGGTTCCCTACACTACAGAAAAACTTTATTTTATAGGTGAGGTGGAGATACTCTTCAAAGACAAACATATTCCTTTACCTTTTAGGGATTAAAATATGTATATGTTTCTTAGATATGGGCATTTAAGTCTTGCTCTGGTGCCTCCTCATTATCCTATTATAGATAAATTTCACTTATCTATAGTGAAATTTATACATTGCTCCAATCCAGACATAAAAAAGGTTAGTTTGTGCTGCCTTATTCCCACCTTCCTCTGTTGCTCCGTGTTTGCACACAGTCTGATTTACTGCAGAGCTCCTCCTCCCCTCTCTGGTTATTCCCCCCCTTCATGTAGTCCGGCTGTGAACCATGCGCTCATGCGCATTAATCCTCCTACACTTCACTCTAACCTTTGTAAACAACAAAAAAACTCTGTATGTAAGCCTGTACAGAGCAAGTGTCTTCTTTGTGCAAGTGTCTTCTTTGTTCTGGAGATACATGCAAAATAAGGAGTGGAAGGGGGGTGAGTTAGTTTGTCACGTGCACATTAAATGTTTAAAAAAGACCTTTGAGTGTCTATTATAACATGACATCTGCCCTTTCTGCTCCTATGCTGTTATTAGTGTAATGTGAGTTTATTTAGCAGCCCCAAACTTTTTTTTCTACACCTGCAATCTACAGCCAGATATACACTTCAATAATGATTCAAGCCACAACATATTTCTTTGGAAACCTTTCATATTTTAAAGGACAAGTACCATATATACTTGAATATAAGCCGACCCGAGTATAAGCCAAGGTACTTATTTTACCTGAAAAAATGAGGAAAGCCGATTGACTTTTGAGTATTGGAAACTGCAACTCCCAGCATGCTTTGGTGGCTGGAAGTTGTAGTTCCTAATCATCTGGAGTGGCAAGGTTTACCAAACTGCCCACCACTAAACCCCCCCATAGAAGAGGCACTTTGTCTTACCTGCTCCATTGGCATGTAGGTGTTGCTCCTTAATTTCTTTCCAAGCTGTGCTAGGTTAGGTTCCATTAATATTGAAATAACAAAACTTACAGGCATGTTCGGTAAGTGCTGAAAGAAGGCATGACTTATGTTCCTAAGTTTCCGTGACTTTGTGGACGCTTGCACCTATGTGCATGCTCACAATATTGGGAAGTAGGAATTACCAGTCCTATATCCCTGTATTTTAGTTAGTTATCCTTTAATGCAGTATATTAATAGCCACATGATGTCACTATAGTATACCTTAAGGTATCTGTGGCTGAAAAATCTGAAGAAAAGTGGCAAATATTAAATAAAAGGCAGTGTCGAGGTATAGATATCCATATGGAAGTAGCTCAGAAGAAATTAGAAAATACGTTCAATAGTAAGGTAGAAGTCAATAAAAAAAGGAGGCAACTTTTAATTTTTTGTTTTGATAATACCTCTTAGATATAATGCAAAGTACTTCTGTATTGAGAAAGGTAAGCTAGAGAAACTAGCGAAGAACTATGGTAAGCTTAAAGGGTAAGTATTCTATAAAATGAAGTTAGGGGTCAATTGGAAGCATCAGCTTAAAAAAAAAATTGCCATATTTGTTTCCCCCCCTTTTTTTTTTTAAAGCTGATGCTTCCAAATGACCCTTACTTCATTTTATAGTATACTTATCCTTTAAATCAGCCATGATTTTGATAGACGATTGTGCAGGATTATGTTCACTTTATAGAAAAATATTTATGGGCCATACAATAAACTCTCTGGTGCATTGTTCACTAATCGGTCATATTAGTGGACTCGTGGGCATCTTTTAAGATTGGAAGAAAGAAGTTTCATCTTCAGGTTAGGTAAGGTTTCTTTATAGTAAGCTGGGTACACACAGTAACGATAAAGCCCCCCCGATACCGTCGGATCCGACGGTATCGGGGCTTTATCGTTACTGTGTGTATGTTTGTTTCCCGAATGAGCGCGCGGCCGCCGAACGATCGGGTCGGCCGTACGCTCGTTCGGGAAAGGCCGAAAATTTCCATCGGCCGCGCTAGACTCCTATAGGGAGTCTAGCGCGGCCGATGGAAACACACAGTCCCGAGCGTTCTCCCTATAGGGAGAACGCTCGGTATAGGGAGAACGCTCGGGACTGTGTGTATGCAGATCTTTGAAAGATGGCAGACAGGATCTTGCAGATCCTGTCTGTCATCTTTCAGAAATCTGTACTGTGTGTACCTAGCTTAAGGACAGAACTGACTTCTAGCAGATGTGGTAATGGCAAATTCAATAAATAACTTTTAAAAATGGGCCAGATAAGTTTCTAAAACTAAAAAATATTGAGAGTTACTGGTGTTCATACATAAACCATAGTTCTAGTTGATCCAGGTATACTCCATTTGGAGTCAGGAGGGAATTCTCCCCCCCTTTTTTTTGTTTTTGCCTTCCTCTGTATAAACTGTTAATCCAGGTAGGGTTAAAGAGGATAGTAAAAAGGTTGGACTAGATGGACATATGTTTTTATTCAACCTTAATAACAATGTTACTATGTAATGTTTCCTTAATTTTTTTTCTTTCCTCCATTTTTATTCTTTCCATTTTTTTGGATTGTACCTTCTTCCTCAGTTTTGCGAATTAGAGCCATGAAAATCTGTACAAACATGTGGGTCAAATAAGTGTGCTATATTCTAGTTTAGGAATCCAGAGAAGCGTTTGAATTAACAACAAATCTACAGACTTCTTCTGCACATAGACCTTATTGGACGTGTGTCACCGGTTTAATCAACACTGATTACCTGTCTTGGTTGCATTCAGCTGTGTCACAGGCCTAATTAGCTCTTATCACATCTCTTGATTGTGTAACAAACACTTTTTTTATTTTATGTTTTACTCCTTATATGTTTTCTCCTTTTAAGAAAGGAGAAGCTTTTATCTTTACCGCCTTTCTTAGTTTATGATTCATTAATTTGGTAATCTGGTCTCTGATCTATTCATGTTGACAGAAAGTTTGAACATGTTATGCCTGCTCTCAAAAAAAATTATTATTTACTACTTTTGTAACTCTGAGGTTCTTTCTTTTCCCAGAAATCATCTCAAACTTAATTAAGAGTAAAGTGGTGTACAGTACTTTATGCAGACATTGACTTATGTATGGTTATCCTAAGTGTTGTCTACTTTAAAGGTTATTTTCACCCTTCAGAGTAAAACACCACATATTCTTTTTATTGAAATTCCAATACATAATAAAGTTAGTTGTACAATAATTGCATAGTGTTAAAAGGTAGAATTATAAAGAGGTTTGTTAAGGTAATCGAGCTTGGAATTGATCTTGACTTTGTTTATAGTGGTTATATTTTAACAAACTAATAATTCAACATCTTAGATCATAAAACAACACCACATATTCTAGTCCAGGGATAGGCAACCAGTAGATCTCTAGATGTTTGAAAACTACAACTCCCAGCATTCTTCTATAAGGATTTTGGGGTTAGGGAATACTGGGAGTTGTAGTTTTCAAACCTCTGGAGATCTACTGGTTGCCTATCCCTGTTCTAGTCCTTACAGCAGCCTGCTTGGCAAACCGTCCATTCTTTTTAGTAGAGGTTCACACCTCCACCCCATTATCCCCCAGTGGTGCTTCCTGAGCTTGGGAAGGCGCAGGGTGGCAGACATAAAGATCAGTCATTGACTGTGACATCTGTGATCAAATAATTGGCAGTATTTTACCTTTACAGTATGTTAAGAATCCATAGAGATGTTTTTTTGGTTGGATTATATTTAACACAGTTTTTCCATCTACGATTAGGGAGTGATTAATATTCTACATGTTTTAAGGATTAATTATGCTAATACGAATAAAACTTCATGGTCCCTTTATTTCAGGTTAATAATAATGAAATGGTTTCCCTTCAGAGGGAACCCAGCAATCCATATGACCGAAATGCTGTCAAAGTTAATAATGTTAATGGAGATCAAGTTGGCCACATCAAAAAAGAACTGGCTGCAGCTTTGGCCTTTATCATGGACAGGAATTTAGCAAAAATTGAAGGGTGAGTTGTTTTTTTGCTTTTTTTAATAAGAATGTCCTTACATTTCTCGTGTTTTAAAATACAGAAATTTACATTGTATTTAATATTATTAGAATTTGATATTTTATTACTTTTTGTTTTGATTATGTCTACATTTAATGATACAATATCAATAGACAAATCTTTTCTTGTTTCAGGGTTGTACCATATGGTGCAAAAAATGCCTTTACAATGCCAGTGAACCTCAGCTTTTGGGGAAGGGCTGAAAATAAACAGGCAATTTTAAACCACCTAAAAAGTTGTGGCTTCCAACTTGGTCCAGTTCCAAGCAGTAAGTAAATACGTAGATATTATCTTTTTTATACATGCCTATAAAAGTAGAACTAGGATGAGGCCACACTGTAACATGCCCAAGCGAGACGGAAATGTTTATTAGCAATAGATTTCAAATTCTTTACGGAGGGAATGGGGAAACAAACAAACAACTTCTGCACCATAGCAGTCTGAGTAGGGTCACCAATGGTGTGCGCTGTTGAGCGTTCAACCAGAGGTTAATATGCAGGTTTTGTGGAAATTATAGAACACTGTAAGGCTGGGTACACACAGCGAAATTTTTCATCTGGTCTGATTAAGATCAAAAATGGTTTTGACTGATAATCCCATTCAGCAATCTGGGTTCATTATTTACGAAAAAAGTTTTGAGCTGCATTTCGCTTCCTTAATGAAAATCTGACTCAGTGGCTGAATAAATACAGTTTATCCATTTTTTTTTGACTGCATTTTACAGCATTTTACATTTTACAGTATTGAATTCATTCAAGAAAAAATGTCAGGGTTTTAATGCCTCTAATTCACTTTTTTATTTTAAGGCACAGTTCCTGGTTCAGGGCATTCTAGGTCGAAGAAAGCTGGACCTAGTTACAGGGCTCCAGTCCTCCCAGCTGTGCAAATGACAGTTGAGCAGGTTAGTAAAAGAAATGCTTCAACTATAAGAATGCATTTAATATAGCATTATATGATCACTTTGTAATATCTCAAAAAAAAAAAAAATCTACACCTAAAAATTATAAAACATTTACTAGTTGCAGGATCTTAAAGCTATAAACCCTTTTAAGGGGTACACATTAAAAACCTGTTGGATAAATATGGTTCCACATAAGTAATTTGTCCCTAGAAGTATCTTTGTCATATTATCCTAAAAGTAAAAGGTTGTTATTGTCTACCCCATAAAGGGTTTATAACTCTGGGATCCTGACAACTAAGTTTTTTATGCATTTTAGTTGTGTGTTTTGTTTTTTACTTTTAAGGATCTTTCTCTCTTATATTTTTTTTCTTTATGTTAATATGCTGGCTTCAGGCTATGCATGTACACACTTTAGGAGCGCATTGCACTCTGTAGTTGGGCTGTAACGCTCGTTCTTTTTACCTTTGGGGAGAAGTCTCCATTTTTCTCATAGAAATAGGCTTTCACATCTATTGGCCCGTTTCTACACTTGTAAACATCAGGCGTGGCCTTTTTAGCTTGACACTTCCTCTCTCTCTCTGTGGCCCATGGTGCTCTCTTTGTCTTTGGGCAACACAAAAATTATTATATTCACCTTGTTGAACTTTAGGCACGATAATTGTTTATTTCTCCTTTTCTCGTGGGTCCTGTATCCCTGACGACGGCCGCATTCAAGGTGACCGAAAGGTGTTAATCGTAGAACAGTAATCTATATCTAATTAATTACTTGGATTTAAATCCCAGGAGTGTGCTGCTCCTCCGTGGACTATGTTCTATGAACTGTTGGCCTATGGGTTCCTTTTCTTATAGTCTCTAAAGCAAAGGTTCCCAACATGTGGTCCATGGGCTGCATGTGACCCAATTGCATAAAATTGTGGCTTACGGGACTTTTGATTACTCAGTCTCACTGGGATAGATAGTCCAGGGTGTAAGCAGTGTGTAGATTGGCCAGTGGTGGGTAGCAAGGGGGGTGGGGCTAGCATAGGGGATAGGGACCACTCTATAAAAGAAAGAAGTACCGCTGCACAGCTTAAACAGCCATTCTAATTGTAAGCAACTAACCAGTCCAGAGCGTCTAAAACTTTTCTTTATTTAATCGAATTTAAAAAGCATATGTACAAAGCTTTTTGCCTATGTCTATGATTAAGGGCTTTTCAGCCTGAAACATGTCAGACGTTCTCCATCGTCCCCACCAAAAAGCTCTATGCATATGCTTTTTAAATTGGATTAAATAAAGAAAAAGTTTTAGAAGCTCTGGACTGGTGAGTTGCTTACAAGTGGAATGGCTGTTTAAGCTGTGCAGCGGTACTTCTTTCTTTTACAGAGTGGACTGTATTTGTGTGGGGTGAGACATACATAGTAACATAGTAATTGAGGTTGAATAAAGACATCAAGTCCAACCTATTCACCCTCTTTTTTTTAACCCTACCTAACAGATGATCCAGAGGAAGGCAAAAAACCCCAGCAAAAAGGGGGGAAAAAATTCCTTCCTGACTCCAAACGGCAATTGGAAAGTATCCCTGGATCAACCAGATCTATATGTATTAATACCAGTAATTCTCAATATTTTTTAGTTTTATAAACATATCCAGGCCTTATTTAAAACTATTTAATGAACTTGCCATTACCACATCTGCTGGAAGACAGTTCCACAGTTTCACCATTCTCACTGTGCCCCAGTACTGTTTGCACGCGGTTCAGCAGGAAAAGAGCGGAGGATTCGGAAGGACGTAAGCCGCCATTTTTACATGTTAGTGGATAGGGAGGCATATGTATTGAAGAATATAAATAAATTACAACATCATAATGTAAAATGAATGTTTGCAAATGTGAGAAGCCTGGCTGACAAAATGGGAGAATTGGAAATAATGGCGTTGACTGAAAAGTATGATGTAATAGGTATAGCAGAAATTTGGTTGAACAAGTCTCACAACTGGGCTGTAAATTTAGAAGGATTCTTATTGTTTAGACAGGATAGAGAAAATCAGAAAGGGGGAGGAGTATGTGTTTATGTTAAAGGGCATGTCCACCCCCAAAACTATAATCCCCCCACTACTGGCCTCATCATGCAGTGTAGTTTAATACTTACCTCACATCCCAGCTCCATATGGTTCTCCTGTAGTCCCCCCCCAAAGTCCCAAAAACTGCCCACCAGGAGGATAGCAGAGTCCATATAGGACTCTGCCTCCTACCTGGCCTCCGGGAGAGGTTTGGCATGCGTACTGCAGCCCTTCTCCCACTCCCTCTCTCTCCCTCCCTCCTGATTAGCATTCCCTCCCCCTAGTGTAAATCCCTTTATATGTAATATTGCCCCTGTCCCCCCAGCCCCAACAGCGCTATTTATTTAATCAGAAAATGCCCCAAACTTTACTTACCTCCCCTCTTTCCTCCGCCGAAATGAACTCCCGGCAGCCACGTCCGTGATTGGCTGCCGCTCAGCCAATCACAGACGCGACTGCCGGTCCCGCCCCTCTGCTTGCATTTTCTCGCAAGCAGAGGGCCGGCAGCGCGGCGGAGGAAAGAGGGGAGGTAAGTAAAGTTTGGGGCATTTTCTGATTAAATAAATAGAGCGGTTGGGGCTGGGGGGACAGGGGGAGTAACATATAAAAAAATATTTTTAAGGGTGGACATACCCTTTAAACGAGTTGGAGTCACATTTAAAAGAAGCGATAACTGGCGATGTGGATGTTAAAGCAGAGGCAATATGGGTGGAATTGGGCAACAGGAAGGGGGGTAATCTCATTGTTGGTGTCTGCTACAAGCCGCCAAATGCTAGCAGGGCGGAAGTGAGTCAGCTTCATATGCAGCTGGCAAGGGCTGCAAGTTTGTGGAGTGTTCTGATGATGGGGGACTTAAATTACCCTGACATTGATTGGTGTATTGGAACTGCCAACACAGAAAAGGGTGATGGGTTCCTGAATTTGCTGCAGGGTAATTTTCTCTCACAGGTGGTTGAAGTTCCTACTAGAAAAGGAGCTCTGTTGGATCTGGTAATATCTGACATCGAGGAGCGTATTATAGATATAAAGGTAACTGGAGGCTTAAGGAATAATGACCATAAAATAGTGTTGTTTAGTGTATGTTAACAAAAGGAAAAATGCACTGGGTAAACATTTAATTTCAGGAAAGCAATTTTTCCAAGTTTAAAAGATGCTCTTCACCATGATATATATATATGCAGTATTATCAGGTAAAGGTACAGAAGTGGACTGCTTTTAAGAGGATTTTAAGCCATTTTCTACATTTATATCCTTGGGAAATAAATGTAAAAAAAGTAAGTCTGCATCCATGTGGCTGAATTCTGATGTCAAGAGGGAAATGGAAAAGAAGAAAAAAGCATTCAAGTCAGAGGGAACGAAAGGGGTCCTTAGGGATTATAAAAACTGTAAAAAGCAATTAAGCTAGCT
Organism: Hymenochirus boettgeri; assembly: GCA_019447015.1. Taxonomy (NCBI): domain Eukaryota; kingdom Metazoa; phylum Chordata; class Amphibia; order Anura; family Pipidae; genus Hymenochirus; species Hymenochirus boettgeri. The sequence continues at coordinate 228,271,056 of CM033473.1, read as the reverse complement.
AAATTAATTAATAATGCATTTAGGATAGCTGAACAAAGCATCACTAACCATATACATTTTTTAAAAGTATATTATTAGTAAGATGAAGACTAAAAATGTGGCACCATTAAATAATGGGGATAAGTTAGTTAAGGAGGATGGTGATAAAGCAAATGTCTTGAACAATTTTTCCCTCTGTATACACTGTAGAAAATCCAAGTTCAGATAGTATAGAGTATAGTGGCAATAATAGTGTAAAAGATGCAGGTGTACTTTGGTTAACCGAGGCTATGGTGCAGAAACAACTAAATAAGGTTAATATTAATGATATTAATGGAATGATAAAAGGCTGATGTTCCAATATTCAAAAAGGGTAGTGGTTCACAGCCTGGTAATTACAGGCCTGTAAGTTTAACTTCAGTGGTGGGGAAGCTACTGGAAAGTTTGATACAATAACATATTCTAGAGTATGTTTCAAGTACTGACCTTAATGAAATAATCAACATGAATTTAGGAGGAATAGATTTTGTCAAACTTGGCTTTTATGAGGAAGTGAGTAGGAATTTTGATTTTGGCATAGCAGTAGATGTAGTATACTTGGATTTTACAAAGGCTTATTATACAGTCCCCCATAGGTGACTAATGTATAAGCTAAGGTCTCTTGGACTGGGGTGGCACATTTGTACATGGATAGAAAATTGGTTGATGGATAGGATGCAGAGAGTAGTTAATGGGGCTGAACTAAAGTTCAAAGGGGGAGATGCAATATATTTCGCTATCGCAACCTACGTGCACTCCTTTCCGCAATGTATTAACCACTTTGCGACCGTTAATATGATATAATATTAATATGATGCAGAACTGTAGGGGGAGGATAGTGACGTGAACCTGATTTTAGCACAGCTCTGTGCAATGCCTTTCTCTTCATTGTACCTTATTAGAAAATGCTGGAGGTAGGAAGAGTGTGTTTTTAATTCAGCTGTCTGTATAAAAACAATAAACTGTAGTACAGAGCTAAGCTAAGAAATGCATTACACAGAGAAATGCATTGCACAGAGATGTGCTAAGATTAGGGTCATTATATTATCCTCCACCTGCAGCACTGTACCATGTTCTGTACGTGTACGTGTTAAAGGGGAAGGTTGGAGGGTATGTACTCTGCACCATGTTGTTTCTATAAATGTACATATTAATAGGAATTATTGGAGGGAATGCCAATTAAAGGGGTACTGTTAGAGGGATGCAAACATGTTATATAAAATTAATGCAGCAGGTAGGCTGCCTGTGGGAAGTTTTGCATAAACAAAGACCCTCTTCCAACTAGGGTTCCCACCTTTGCCTTCAAGACCTGAACAAATATACAGGCCTATGTATTAAAAGTTTTTATTGTTAAAAATGGTGCAATTTTGCCCCAACCAATCAGACTTTAAGAACTTTTATTACATAGGACTGATAATATCTAGACAACAAAAGGTTGTTAGTATTTTTTTTAGATGCATGATGCAGGCTGATACAGTTTATATTTAAAGGGCATGTCCACCCTTTATATAAACTTTTAATATATTATAGTCCATGTTCCCCCAGCCCCAACAGCTATTAATTTATAGTCTCAGAAAGCCCGCGATCATTACTCACCATACCTCTCTCCTTCGCCTTTCAAAGCCCCGGCCCTCTGCTTGCACGGAACTGCAAGCAGGGGGCGGGACCGGCAGCCGCGTCTGTGATTGGATGAGAGGCAGCCAATCACGGACGCGGCTGCGCGGCTGCTCAGAAAGGCGAAGGGAGAGGTAAGGTAAGGAATGATGGGGGACTTTCTGAGACTAAATTATAGCAGTTGGGGCTGGGGGAACATGGACTATAATATATTAAAAGGGATTACGCTAGGGGGAGGGAGACCAAAGCGGGTGGGGGGAGAGGGAGGGGGAGAAGGGCTGCAGTGCGCATGGTAGCAGAGTCCTATATGGACTCTGCTATCCTCCTGGTGGCCAGTTTTTGGGACTTTGGGGGGGGGGGGGGGATTACAGGAGAACCATTTGGAGCTGGGATGAAAGGTAAGGATTTTATTACACTACATGGTGGGGCCAGTAGTGGGGGGAATTATAGTTTTGGGGGTGGACATGCCCTTTAATGCAATGGTACTTAGCACTGCAAAACTGAGATTTAATACGCGTTTTGGTCTTGCGGTTTGCGATACGATTGTGCTAGTGGGAGTGCAGGCATGTAAAAACCTATGGGGCCGGCCCCACTACATTCAATGCGCTTCAGTGTGCTATTGGAGTGCATGCGATCACCATTTTTGGTCAGTATTGCATGCGCTCTGCTAGGGTCCAATTGTGGAAGCTCAACACCCATCCACGGAAGCAAGCATGATCGCGCGTTATTGCGAACGTGTGTCCTCCCTTACATTAGTGGGGCCACAGCCTCAGGAAATTGACCTGCTACAAAGCTAATTTCCATACCCCCCGCATCCAACGCTAATATGGAGTTAAAGTTGCGCTAACTGGTAGCGAACCGGCTAGCACAACTTTAACTCCATATATCTGCCCAGCGAGTCTGGGTAAATGAGCCTGACAGTCTCTCTGCAGAAATGCTCACAAATTTAAAGGGTTTACAAGTCCGTTCCTAAAAACATATGAAAAGGGTTAACACCTTCACCCACTCTGAGCCAGAAAATCTAATCTGCTAATAATATTCACTGCTATCTCTGATGATTGGCTGGGAGACACTGGCAGGTGGGGACTCTGAGTTCAACTGTTAAGCTAGGTACACACAGTACAGATTTCTGAAAGATGACAGACAGGATCTGCAAGATCCTGTCTGCCATCTTTCAAAGATCTGCATACACACTGTGTGTTTCCATCGGCCGCGCTAGACTCCCTACAGGAGTCTAGCGCGGCCGATGGAAATTTTCGGCCTTTCCCGAACGAGCGTACGGCCGACCCGATCGTTCGCGGCCGCGCGCTCGTTCGGGAAACGAACGTACACACAGTAACGATAAAGCCCCGATACCGTCGGATCCGAAAGGTATCGGGGCTTTATCGTTACGGTGTACCCAGCTTTACATGCAGCTTAGCTTAAGAGGAGTGGGAAACAAACACAAGATAGTTAGCAGTGCAGAAGGAGTTTTGGTACCTGGACCACCAGGAAGAGACAACACTAGAAGCAAGCGAAGAGACAACACTAGAAGCAAGCGGTGACCACATAGATTGCCATAAAATGTTTCATAAATGATTTCTACACTAAGAGGCTGAATTCAGAGGTGAGAGACAAATGGTTTTACTAAGTGACAGTCTGTGGAGCGGCCTTTGTATTTTGGGTTTAGTTCTCCTTTAAGTTCACTAGAGAAAAGGCGCTTGCATGGGGATATGATTACTGTGTATAAAATCTGAGGCATTGTTCACCAAAAGAACATGTCAGAGGACACACAGACATCCCTTAACACTTGAAGAAAAAAGGTTTAGGCTTCAAGTTCAGAAAGGGTTTTTCACTGTGAGAACCATACGAATATGTAACTGTCTTCCAGGTTCCTTTAATAGAAAGATGGAATGTTGTTGGTTACTTCAAACACAGACAAAATATCGAGCAGCGCACACCGGTGTATCAAAAGCTGCAGCCGTTGTAATTGGTTTTCAAATTTATTTCAAATTTATTCAAACATTAAAAAGGCATGTACATAGTTAAGACTGTGGCCTTACGCGTTTCGGGCCGTAGGCTCTTACTCATAGGCTTATGATTACTGGTATTGATACATAAAGTAGATTTGATTCAGGGATATTGACCATTGCCACTTGGAGTTAGGAAATAATTTTTTCCCCCTTCATAAGTCTGGTGTGGTTTTTTTTCCTTCCTCTGGATCAGGCAGGAATTGTGGTTATTGCTGAGTAGGTTGGACTGGATGGACGTATGTCTTTGTTCAACCTCAATACTATACTATACTACTCCAATTGTGTTTTTATGAATAAGGCCATTTATAATTAGTGCTGTTGTGTATTCTGCTTGTCATTTTTTTTTAAATGAACACTAACAGTGTTCAAGTTTATGCTGTGTACCAAATCTTACCTTTCCTGAAATATTAATAAAAGTTATTTGTTTTAGTTAAAGACTGAATTTGACAAGTTATTTGAAGATTTAAAAGAAGATGACAAAACATGTGAACTAGAACCATCCAAGGTAAATTTACATGGTTTGTTACCATCGCCTGTTTAAAAAAAAAATAAGGGAATGAGTTTGGGGAAGTACATTTTATTGGCTGTTTTGATTTACCTTACAGGAACATTTTTTTTTCCAAAGATATATGCAGCCGCTGAGGGAACCAGAGGGAGAGTGGGGGTAGAGTGCCACTGTGCATGCTAGAGTCCTCTTAGAGGAGCAGTGTGACAAAGCACCAGGGGGGTTGTAATGTCATTTAATAAGGAATGCTATGTATGGGAGAAAGTGGTGCACAGTCTTTAACAAATAATTCAACATTGTTTCATCCAGCACCACTTCTCCCAGTATTATATCTTGTGTAAATAATGTTTATGTAAAATGTACCAAGCACACTGTTGGGGATATGAAGTTACCGTATATACTTGAGTATAAACCGACCCGAGTATAAACCGAGGTACCTATTTTTACCTGGAAAAACGAGTAAAAGTGATTGACTTGAGTATAAACCGAGGGTAGAAAATATGAACACTAATGCAAACCTGTAATTAGTAAAACATTACGTAAAGTCACAAAACTATGTAGGAACATCTACATAACCGTTACATGCGGTAACTACAGTAAACTAGCACTGTAATTGGGTGACAGTAACAATCCAGTAACCAACTATATTCCATGGCACTCCAGATGTTTATAAACTACAACTCCCAGCATTCTTTCGTAAAGTCATTAGTACGGTGCCAGCTTGGCTATGCGTTTGGATTGAGTTAAGTAATTGCTGATTGGTCAGCTGTTCGGCAAGCCTGATGATTGTCAGCTGGTTGAAGGTTGTTAATTTACACTTCAAAGGGAATTTGGGAATAAAAGGAGCAGCCTTAGCCCACTAAATCAGAACAGAGCTAGGACAGATGCTTAGGCAGTGTCCAGCAGCTCAGAGCTGTAACATACTACCCTGTCCCTTAGCTTGAGAGCCAGGAAGGATTCAGCAGTTTGGAGCCAAGGCAGTGGAGCCCAGAGATCCCAAGGACAGTGCCTGCTTCGTTGCAGCCTTTGTGACAGGCAGCTCGGAGATCCCTATGCTGACACTATTATGCTGGCACTGGGAAAGTTACTGGTAATGGGAAAGTCTGCTGGAACTGGGAAAGTTACCGGTAATGGAAAAGTCTGCTGGCACTGGGAATGTTACTGGTAATGGTAGTCTGCTGGCACTGGGAATGTTACTGGTAATGGTAGTCTGCTGGCACTGGGAAAATTAATGGTAAAGTCTGCTGGCAATGGGAAAGTTAATGGTAATGGGAAAGGGATCTAAAATCCCCCAAAAATTTCAAATTATCTGTCCATCTATCCTTCCTTCTATATCTATTTGTCTGTGGAAAGAACCACTCGAAGTTCCCCACAGACTTCCCCTTGTTTTTCCAATAAACTGCTCGACATTGTCAAGTGGGCATCCCAAAAAACATTATACATTCGATAACTATTTTGAACAATCCAATCTAATTTATTGGATCGCTCAAAATAACGATTGTGTGTATGGAGGCTTAACATTTCAGCTACTGTATAAATCAAGTTCCTTGGTATCAAACTCATCTGTTATGTTGTAGTTTTGCTGTAGCTGGAATGGTGACAGGTACGTGAACCCTCTACCAGTGATGCCTCACATGGATTTCTGAGCATGCTTGCCCACACAGATAGTCTAGCTGGGGGACTGAGCTTGAGCAAAAAAAGGTATTCATTTATAAATCGAAATGAGGAAGTCATTTTTTTAATGTACAATTCCTTTACATTAGCCGTATTTGTGGAATGGGTGGGGCTAGGTTGAAAAGGGCAGGTCACATGGTTGGCAAAAAGCTGCTGGCTCCTAAATAATTGCATGATCTGTCCAGCACTGGGATAAGGCAAGGAGCAAATCAGTACTCCCAGTTATATATCAAGCATACCATATCCACTGAAGACAGATGTCTTGCATGGGAACACCTTAGACGTTGGAAGTACTTATACTAGTTCCAGCACAGCAGAAAAAGTTACAGGCTGCCTGGGAAGGACCTTACCGAGTTATCCAGAGACTAAATGAAGATAACTACATAGTGGCTCCAGATGAGAAGAGACTCAGGCAGAAAACTATCAATGTTAACATGTTAAAGGCATACCACCCGAGGGGAATTCCTGTGATGACCATATGCCATTTAGCCACAGGAGACCAGTTAGCTGAGGTAAAACCAGATCTCTTGTCAGGGATGAAGGAAGAGGGTTCCATGGAACAGGTACCACTCCCCTGATAGGCAAACTGCGGCTCTCCAGATGTTTGAAAACTACAACTCCCAGCATTCCTATGCTTCCCTCTGTAGTTGAGGAATGCTGGGAGTTGTAGTTTTCAAACATCTGGAGAGCCGCAGTTTGAGGATCACCGCACTAGGCAATCACTTAACCGAGCCACAGAAAGCAGGACTTAAGCAAGTTTTAAATAGACATAGAGTTCTGTTTTTGACATCCTTAGCTACTCATCATGTAGACCCTCCAGGACAGTGTCCTATTCAGCAAGCCCTCTACCGAGACCCCAAGGCAGTCAGTCAAGCAATTAGGCAAGAGATAGAGGACAGGATGTAATCCAGTATTCCCAAAGCTCCTGGGCCTCTCTGTTGTGCGTGTTCCAAAAAAGGATGAGTCAGTACGCTTCTGTTTTGACTATAGATGGTTAAATGACAAAACGCATAGATGACCTGCTCCATCAAATAGCTTGGGCTAATTATGTGACTACTTTGGACCTTAGTAAGGGATATGCTTGTGAAGGTTCTCATTCATCCAGGTCATGGTATATCTGTTGTATTCAATTAGATCAACTGGACTTGAAGTTTAGTTCTTGAAGACTTTTCCCTAGTCATCCGACTGGCTTTCTCAATTCAGAATGATTTCTACAAGAATCTGTGGCAATTATGTACCCTGGAAAATCCCTATTAGCATATCACAGCTAGGTGTTAATGGCGTGATTGGATAGTGGTGGTATAGGAACGCCCAGGGTAAGGTGTAAAAACAGCATTGTACATGGCAGACAGTTGGTGTCGAAACACCCCCCCCCCACCTCTATTTAGGCTTGGTTTCTTTATTTTCACATAAATGGCCTCCTTAACACCTCTCTTGAACCAGTCACGTTCCTTTGCCAATATGTTAACTTTACAATCTTCAAAGGTATGTCCTTTATCCTTAAGATGCAGGTACACGGCTGAGTCCTGACCCAAGGAATTGGCTCTTCTGTTCTGGGCCATACGTTGATGCAGTTGCTGTTTGGTCTCCTCCACATACGTATCAGAGCATTCTGCACTGCACTGCGTATATGATGTCACTTTTCTTGTGTTTCGGTATTGGGTCTTTCGGATGTACCAATTGCTGCCTCAGTGTGTTATTCGGTTTAAAGCAGACAGGGATAGTGTTTTTTGAAAATTCTTCTTAATTTCTCAGAGACCCCTGCTACATATGGGATGACCATGTTCTTTCTCCTGTCTTGCTTTTCCCCTTAACTGTTGGTATACGTGTTCTTTTCTTTCACAAGTTTTTTTTTCACAAGTTTTTTCCACAAGTTTTAAGGGCTCCTCTGAGATGTTTCATTTATTTATCCTTCGCCTCTGTGCTAGTGGGGATGTTCTCAGCTCTATGTTGCAGAGTTCTGATGACACCCAGCTTGTGAACTAATGGGTGGTGGGAGTCAAGGGATACTGGCAGTTCCCCTTGACAGGAGAGGCTAGGGTACGATCAACCTTCATCACCCCATTTGGTCTGTATGAGTCCCTTGTCATGCCGTTTGGGATGAAGAATGCTCAAGCAGCCTTTCAAAGATCAGTGGACAGTTTGTTAGAGGCATGCCAAGGATATTGCTATGTACAGTAACACTTGGGAGGAACACATGCAAAACTTAGAGATGGTTCTAGATAGAATACAGAAGGCAGGCTTGACTGTTAGGCCCAATAAATGTCAGATAGGTGCAGTACTTAGGACACCACATAGAGGGAGGGAAAATACTCTCAGAACCAGCCAAAGTTGATGCCATAAATTTGTGGCCTATTCCCCAACAAACTAAGAAACCGGTGTTCGCTTTTCTTGGGACTGCAAGAGACTATCGTAAATTTGTTCCTAATTTCAATGCTATGGCGAAACTGTTGACAGACCTGATGAAAAAGAGACTTGCCCGCCATGTGACTTGGACACACGAATTTGATGCTGCTTTTACATCCCTTAAAGCTGCTCTTATCAGTGCCCCTGTACTGGCTGCACCAGATTAATGCAAACGCTTTTTGGTACACACGGATGCCTCTAACTGTTTTAAGTCAAATCAATGACATGGGGGAGGAACATCCAGTTACTTTCCTTGCCGTAAATAACTAGACCAGGAGGTAGCCTATGTAACAGTGGAGAAAGAATGCCTGTCCGTGGTCTGGGCACTGAAAAAACTGCAACCCTATCTATATGGTCAGGAGTTTACGGTTGTCACGGACCATTATCCTCTTACCTGGCTCAGTCGTGTAGCTGGGGAAAATGGACTCCTGTTAAGATGGAGCTTATCCCTACAGCCATGCAACTTTACTATCCAGTACTGCAGAGGCACCAAACACCAAAATGCAGGTGGACTCACACAACAGGAGGACCAGTAGAGACTTAGGTGGACTCCCACAACAGGAGGACCAGTAGAGACTTTAATGTTGGTGAATCTGCCAATAGCCTGGGTAGGCCACATGGCAGGCTCACTTTTTTGAGAGGGGGAGGGGTTGTGACAAAGCACTAGGAGGATTATAATTTCATTAAATAAGGAATGTAAGGGAGAAAGTGGTCATTTATTTTATGAATAATACAACATTGTTTCACCCAGACACCACCTCTCCCAGTATTATATCTTGTGAAAATGTTTGTGTAAAATGTACCAAGCAACCTGTTGTTAAGTAATTGCTGATTGGTCTGCTGTTCAGCAAGCCTAATGATTGGCTGCTGATTGAAGGTTGTTCATTTACACTTCAAAGAAAATTTGGGAATAAAAGGAGCAGCCTAAATCAGAACAGAGCTAGGACACATGCTTAGGCAGTGTCCAGCAGCTCAGAGCTGTATCACACTGCCCCTTAGCTTGAGAGCAAGTGATCCAGGAGCCATGAAGGATTCAGCAGCCCAGGAGATGCAAGCAGCAGCCCAGCAGTTTTGAGCCCAGGCAGTGGAGCCAAGAGATCCCAGGGACTGCATCCCAAAGACCGTGCTTGCTTGGTAGGATATGGTTGTGCTTGATACTGTTGCATTATAATAAAGCTCCTCTAACTGTAAAAGAGCTTGTGTTGCCTTATTTCCTACAACCTCACACAGGGCATCGTATGACAAGCAGGAAGTAGCGGGCACTGATTTACACATAGCGAGGCTCCTACTCTTTAGTTTTCTGAACTTTCATGAGGCCATGCAGGACAACCATAAGGAGCAGAGGAGAAAGGTAAGGTTTTTTTTTTAACACTGCACAGTGGGTCAATCAGTGGACCAAATTTTAGTTGGGGGGATGGTAGATATTCTAATGTTAGAAAATGTATTCTTTGTTGGCTTATTGAGACCATACATAAAATGCTTCCCAAAGCTGTGCTTATGTAGCCTTTTGTGCCAGCTCAGCATAAGTGGGCTATACAAGTACCAATCCTGATCGTACAATTCCCCCTTTCTTGATACAAAAATTGGCTGATAATCATCTGACCAGGGATTAGCATGTGTATGGGCCACTTTAGAGGTAGATTTATATCTGAGTTCTGTTACTTTATTTTTGTTTGTTTTTGTGTAGACTGTGGGAACTCGACTGCTTTCTCACCAAAAGCAGGCACTGTCTTGGATGGTTTCACGTGAGAACAGTGAGGAATTGCCGCCATTTTGGGAAGAGAGAAATAACATGTATTTCAACACTTTGACAAATTTTGCAGAGAAGCAAAGGCCAGAAAATGTGAGAGGAGGAATTCTTGCAGATGACATGGGCCTTGTAAGTATTAAATGTGTGGGGGGGAAATTGGTTTGAAAGAGCATTCCAAAAAAGTATAGGGCTTCGTGTAAATTCTAAAAAATGTTTAGGGTTTTCTATGAATTTAAAGGACATATCCACCCCCCAAAACTAAATTCTCCCCCACTATTGGCCCCACTGTGCAGTGTGTAAAAATCCTAAACCGTGTCTAAAAATCCTAAACCCTTCCCTTTCTGCTCCAAATGGTTCTCCTGTAATGTCTGCCCAAAGTCCTAGAAAGTGAACACTAGGAGCCTGACTGGGAGGGAAAATGTTTCTGCCTCTTGGGTGTCCTCTGAGAGGTTCCAGTCTTGCTCTGTGCAGCCCTTCACCCATCTCCCTCCCGATCCATGTTAGCTGCCTGGTGCCCTAGCGTGTAACCACTTTTCTCTAGTGTAGGGTACCCTCTCCCACCCCCAACCGCTGTATTTGTGTGTAAAAAAACTTATCTGAACTTTACTTACACAGCTTCTTTCCCCTGGCATTCTACACTGCCGGCAGCCGCATTCGTGATTGGCTGCCTCTCAGCCAATCACGGGCGCGACTGCCGATATGGCCCCTGCTTGCAGTTTCATGCAAACAGAGGGCCATGTCTGAATGCCACGGTAAAGAGGCTGTGTAAGTAGAGTCCTTTAAAGGGTATCTCCACTGATAAAATCAACATTGCTTCCAATAGGAGTGTTAATGAAGTTAAACACCTACCCCGAGTTTCAGCCTCCTCTGTGTAATCCATCCAATGCTATCAAGCTTCAGATGCCTGTAAGCTAAACAAGCATCTGATCCCTCTTAAATCCGTGCACGCCCGCTATGGTACCTCTCGACGCGCGTGCACCATTGCACGCATGCGTGTGAAGACACTTCCGTAGTCGGAAAGAATTGACCTTAGTCTTTAATCCATCAGCCAATGGGAAGATTTGCGATATGTTCCCATGGCAACTAGCACAGTAAGCACTAGCTCGTGCTCGCAATCAGTACACAGCACTGTTATCAGAATGAGATTACATAGTAATCACTAACAGCATCGAACAGAACAGCAGCATCGTTTTACCTGGGAGCAGAGGCAAGCTGATACATTGTTACAGATTCTGTTTGGATACCGGAGCAGCAGTCAGTGGGGGCGGAGACTCAAAGTTCAGCTCTAAACACACGGAACTGACAGCAAAGGAGGAGAGAACTTGCTCCAACTTTACTTCACTGCCTCCTGCAATAGGTTGTATGTAGCCAAGATACAGTGTGAAGATTATCCTGTAGTGATTGGTCTTGCTGGCTATAAAAAAAGTTAAATGCAGCCCAGCACTATGAACTGAACAGAATTGCTGTCTGAAGCAGGTATAAGGAGAAGGGGGTGGTGGTGAAAACTGATAATGACAGAAAAGTAGTTAAACATGGGGTAGGAAAACAGCCAAACACTGAATCTCTACTCGAGAGGACCCAATGAAGCTGTATACAGGGATACAGGGATTATATACAGGGATCATTTACAGGAGGGATCATATACTGGGATTATATACAGGGATCATATACAGGGATCATTTACAGGAGGGATCATATACAGGGATCATATACCGAGGGATCATATACCATACCCTCCAACATTTCAAAGACAAAAAAAGGTACACTTGGACACGCCCCTTGTACCACCCAAACTCCTCCCACAGCCCCTCCCCCAAATTATATGGCTCCGCCCCAAATCTGGATATTAATATCGCCAATTATTTGTAAATGTAAACAGGTAGTTGAAAGTTGTTGCTGGCAGACATGTATATTTAATGAAGTGTTAATGATAGCAGTTACTGCCCCCCTATAAATAGAGCTAGACAGATAGAGTTAGATAGATAGATAGATGATAGTTAGATAGATAGATAAAGATAGATGATAGTTAGATAGATAGATAGATAGCAGGGTTATATAGATAGAGTTAGACAGATAGATATAGTCTCTCAGAATTATCAATAATCAGCCAGTAGATTAAAACAACTAATTACTCACAGCAGAATAGAGAGATCAGATCCACGATCTCATTGCACTCACTTTCCTGCGGGCGGCAGCATGGTGTTTGTTGTGTCTCCTTCTCCCCAGTCTCTCCTGTTCACAGTCCAGAACAGTCTTTTCCTCCCATCATTACTCCCGAGCCATCCCATGCACTAACCCCGCAGCACCAGCTTCCAGAGATGCTCCGCCCACCAAATAGCGGGGAACTAGGTAAGGAGAAGGAAGTATCTGCTGCTGAGAGGGAGGGCCAGGGGGAGGGGTCACAGTCCCTCACCCTGTAGCTACACAGAGAACCTGTAATAGCCACACACTGCTAATTAATTCAATCCGGGTCGGTATATAGAAAGGAAATCCGGTACAAACCGGTATGAACATTTTGGCAGGTACAGTACTTTTAAAAACGGTACAATACCGGCCAAATCGGTACAGTTGGAGGCTATGATATACAGGGATTATATACAGGGATCATTTACAGGAGGGATCATATACAAGGAATCATTACAGGAGGGATCATATACAGGGATCATATACAGGAGGGATCATATACAGGAGGGATCATATACAGGAGGGATCATTTACAGGGATCATATACAGGAGGGACCATATAAAGGAGGGATTATATACAGGGATCATATACATGGATCATTTACAGGAGGGATCATATAAAGGAGGGATTATATACAGGGATCATATGCAGGAGGGATTATATACAGGAGGGATCATATACAGGAGGGATCATTTACAGGGATCATATACAGGAGGGATCATATACAGGAGGGATCATATACAGGAGGGATCATATACAGGGATTATATACAGGGATCATTTACAGGAGGGGAGGGGCGGGACCGGCAGTCGCGTCTGTGATTGGCTGAGCGGCAGCCAATCACGGACGCGGCTGCCGGGAGTTCAGTGCGGCGGAGGAAAGAGGGAAGGTAAGTAATGTTTGGGGCACTTTCTGATATTAAAACTATAGCGGTTGGGGCTGGGGGGACAGGGAGACTATTACATAAAAAGATTTTTACGCTAGGGGGAGGGATCTAAATCGGGAGGGAGAGGGAGGGGGGAGGGATCTTCTGCGCATGGCAAAATTCTCCCGGAGGAGAGACAGGAGGCAGAGTCCTATATGGACTCTGCAGTACTCCTGGTGAGCGTTTTTTTGGACTTGGGGGAGGGGGGGATAGCAGAAGAACCCTATGGAGCTGGGATGTAAGGTAAGGATTAAACTACACTACACAATGGGGCCAGTAGTGGGGGGATTATAGTTTTGGGGGTTGACATGCCCTTTAATGTTCTGACAGAAGGAAAGAGAGGAGTCAAAGATTACTCCAAGACAGCAAGACATTTCAACAGGGTTAATAACCACATTATCAATAGAAATAGAGAGGGGTGGGCTAGGTCCAGGTTTAGGGGGGGGATAATAATTTCAGTTTTGGATAGATGGTTTAAGATGCAGGAGAAATAGAGAATTTAGAGATTTGAGATATTGCGGGGTTGGACACATAGATTTGGGTATCATCAGCATATAGGTGATACTTAAATTATATCTCCCAAACAGATAGTGTAGAGGGAGAACAGTAATGGTCCCAAAACAGAGCCCTGGGGAACCCCCACTAAGCGGAACAGAAAAGGAAGTTTTATTAGCACAGGAGACAGAAAGATCTGTTATAAAGATAGGAAGACAACATTGAAGCAGCTAGATTTCGTTTGCCCAGCGAATGCAGAATTGGCACGAGAAGAGAATGGTCCACAGTATCAAAGGCAGCCAATAAATTGAGGAGAATGGATTTTGCAGTTTGTAGGTCATTAGGAACCTTACAGAGGGATGTTTAAGCATGGAGGTGGTTAGTAATATGCGTAGAGTAAGAGTTTAGAAGCAAAGAAAGAGAGAAAGGAGGGGTCAAGAGAGGGTTTTTTAAGAAGGGGCTTGACACACGCATGTTTAAAGGCAGCAAGAAATATCCCAGAGGTCAGGGAGGAATTAAAGATGTGAGATAGAGCAGAGGTAAGCATTTTAAAGCAGTGTTTGAGAAAGGGGTCATGGGATCAAGGGTACATGTTGTTAGGGGTGAGGATAAAAGAGGGCCTGAGACTTCAGAATGGGTGACAGTGGTAAAAGATTCCAGAGTTGCAGGTGGTGGGGCAGAAGGAAAGAGGTGTGAGTTGTCCAGGGGTGAAGGGATTTGCATGGGGATATTTTCTACTTTAGTGCTAAAGTAGTCCACAAAACCCTGAGGATTGTAGATGGAAGTAAAAATTTTAGAAGTCGAGGGCTGCAAAATAGTGTTAAATATTGAAAAAAATGACATGGGTTATTTTGTTATTGGTTATGAACGTGCTAAAGTAGGAGTGTTTAGCATCCGAAAGAGCCAAGACACGACAACAGTAAAATTCGGCCTGACCATGAGATTTTTTTTCACAGCCGCTCAGCACGTGTACATTAACATGAGAATTTGGTTTCCGAACTGAGCCAAGGATAAGGGTTAGCGCAGCTACGCTTGAATTTAAGTGTGAATAAAATGGCTGTTAATCTGTTTGCAGGTTTTAGTTATGAAGAGCTGCAAGCAGAAGAGTGCGGTATCTTAAATGGATGCGAGAATGGTCGATGTGTTCGTGTACAAGAGGGATATACATGTGACTGCTTTGATGGATACCATTTAGATATGGCAACAATGACATGTGTTGGTAAGAAATTCTAGAAATATTGCTGACTTCCCAATATTTATATGTTTATACCAAATTATCTCTATCACATTTTCTTTTGGTGTATCCACTTGTCTACTTTAAATGCTTCTTTTTCATAATTTTAAAGCAGTCATTGCTCCCACAACGTTCCATTACTACTAGCTCTCCACCTAGTCTACCTGCTGTTAATCTCTTTCCTCTCACATTTATTTCTTTTTTATTTTTGACTTTGAGCCTAAATCTACCTGTAAACTTTGCTCACAGCCAGATTCTACACCAGTTTGTTCAATATGTCGAACCCTGATTCACACTTGCATCTCTGCAGTGTGTCTTAATATTTATTTGTAGATGAATTATGCTGGCCATTGACTATGCTACATATCTCCTGACATTCTGACAATCATTTGTGATACTAATTTTGCAATGGACTTTTGTAATGAATGTGCCAGATGAGTAATAGATAGGGGCACGTTTCCCATCTAGGCCTGTTCTTACGAGATAATAGTGACCATAGGAGTGGTTGCCCACTAGTTTCATACCACCATGGTGAGCATTCAGCTTGTTACCCTGTTTTAGCAGCCACCCAGGAAGGTGGTAATAGGATGTCCTATCTCCTTGATAAATGGACCTTAAAACCTGACAGGGTACATTTCCCCCCTATAATTGCCCTTTAATATCCATATATTGTTATTTCAGGGGTGCATTACTTCTCATATAGGGTTTTTACTTTTAGGTTTTTGTTGTTTTTTTTTTTTTTTTAAATTTAGGCTATGTATTTTTAAGAAATCTGTTTTAACTTTTCTCATTTAAATCGGTGTAAATACTGTCAATCCCAAAGTATATTGCATTCCACTAAACTAATTTGATATTAAAGCAGAACTAAACTTTTTACACTCCTGAATCTGAAAATATATCCCCCTGTAAAAACACCAATAAACTGTAGAATCCTACTACAGTAAATAGCATTAAAATGACTATAACCCATTAAAGAACTGAATGAAAGAACTGTGTATGTACAGTGACTGGCCACACTCCTGACCCCAGTCGCATCCTCCCTTTGCCTAATTGTCCTATAAAAGGATTGGCTAGAGGCTACTAGTGGGTACAAACTGTAACAAGCACATTCCAGTATCTTAGGACTGAACATGTGTAAAAAAACACAATGGTAAGTGACCACACTGGAATGTGTGATGCTGGGATGTTGGGAAATAAAATACAAACTCCATGTAATAAAGGTCAATTTTCCA
Organism: Hymenochirus boettgeri; assembly: GCA_019447015.1. Lineage (NCBI taxonomy): Eukaryota > Metazoa > Chordata > Amphibia > Anura > Pipidae > Hymenochirus > Hymenochirus boettgeri. The sequence goes on along the minus strand of CM033473.1, from coordinate 228,255,006 downwards.
ACAACCATATCAAATTGAGAGGTGAGACACAGATTACTGCTTTTATATTAAGGTGTTTTTCCTTCTGAAAGATGATGTTTGGAGGCTTTAGTTGTCCTTTAACTGACATTACACAATCTCTTTTAGTGAAGTGAAAAGTAAACAAAGAATCTTCTGAGTATTGATGCTTTAAACTCTGTTTTCTTTTTCACTTCACTGCCTTTAAGAGAGTTTGAAAATAGTGGGTCAGTTTACTGTAGTTTAATGCTTTTACTTCAGACCATTAACATTCCGTTTTGTTAATTTTACTCATTTAAATGATGGAAAAGTAAATGTATGTTAAAGGGAGCAACAATGGCATTGATTTTTTTAAATACTTACTCAGCTGCATAACTAAGTGACAATTATATAAATATAATCCACTATTTCTTCTATTCTAAAATAAACAGTCTGGGTACATTGGTTGTACACAGTCCGTTATAAAAATGAATGCAGGCTTGTATATTTTTACACTATGACCATCATAAACTATAAGCTTTTCACTTTCTTACAGATGTCAATGAATGCAATGAACTAAATAGCAGGATGTCCTTGTGCAAGAATGCAAAGTGCATTAATACAGAGGGGTCCTACAAGTGTGTGTGTCTGCCGGGCTACAAACCTTCTGAAAAGCCCAACTACTGCACTCCACTGAACTCAGATGACAGTGAACTGGAGTAAAACAGAACTATCTGCAGGTTCTCAGCCCATATACTCTGCACTGTAGAAAGGGGATGTACATTTTACTGGAGATGAAGATGGAAAAGAATTAAACATGCATTAAAATTGCATTAAGAAGAGGACCTAAATAAAGAATGTGATTGTTGGCCAACTTTGCATCAACTTCAGTTATGTTACAGACCAAATAGACAGTATTTTTCACTAAGAAAAAAAGAACACAAATATATATTTTTGAATTTGCATAAATTTGTTGGAAAAGCAAACAGAGCATTTTGTATTTTTAAATCAAATGTTATCACTTTCTCCTTTTGCTTTATTAACTTGCCGGTTTAATAGTGGTTGGAGCATTCTGTATCACTTGACGATGCAGCGCATTGGATCCTGTATTATTTCAGAACTTTCAGAAGGAGAACTTTTATTTGTTCAGATTTTTTTAGGGTTATTTTCTAAGAACTTTTCACACAATTTTCCTTTGGAAATATAGGTCAGTGATTTTTATAACTGTCTGTCCTGTGGAGTGGACATCCTTTTTTTTATTTCTGTCTTTCATAAGTCTAGGCTAAAATAACATCATCAACTTTTTATTTGTCATTTTACTGCATATACCCAGGGTGAGGACTTAAACTACTAGGCCATCACTCCTGGGTTTACTGTACATTACCTGGAATACAACCAAAACTTGCACTAACCGGTCTGGCCCCACCTCCTGCTTGTGTCGGGCCTGGCCTGTGTGAAGACTGAGGGTGGGAGCAGCACCAGACCAGTCAGTGCAAGTTTATCTATGGTAAACCCAGGATTGAGGCCCTGAGTACATTAAATCTTAGAGGTGGTTTGGAGGATAGATTTTCCCCTTAAAATACTTTTAAATTGTATTTGTCATGTTTCAGAGCTGCTGGAAAAAAAATGTAACCCTTTCTTTTGTGTGTAATTTGACATATATGTTTCCTTCCCTTATTTGTATGTGTAAATTGAATATGAAAAAGGTTATGTTTTTGTTTCCTTGACATATTAATGGTGTATATTAAACCTTAGAAATAAAAACATAAGTAAATGTAGTTTGTATAGGGAACATGGATAAGTATGCATGGAAGAAGCATTCATACTTTTCATCAGGCTTATGTTCTGATTTAGATATTTAAAAAATGAGTGGCAATAATGTTGCTATTCTCTAAATTTGCAATGAAAATAAAAAAAAATACATTATTACTCCCCTTGTATTCTACAGTAGGCCAACAATAGACAGTCAACCCCACCCCAAAAAAATGAATAAATCAAATCTACAAATGAAGGAATGAATACTCTTCCTGTTTTTAAGGCGAGATCTGCACCACATTTAGGGCCATATTATTATAAAAAGGATTAATATCAGTAATTAGTAATCACTATCCTTAATTTTAGTCAAACAATACTACTAGTTGTGTTTATTCTTGGCCTCAGTAGAGAATAACCAATACCAGACAGATTGGCCCACTAATGCTGAAGGCATTATTTTACGATGCACACATCATAAATTAATGCCACAGTGTGGTCATAAAAAACACGTTACTTTACAACCAGATGGTAAACTAACACTGCAGCTGGTAAAAGGATCAACATCAGTATTTACCAATATAGATCTTTTATAAATACTGCCCATGGGGTTTTTTTTCTAGTTGATATTACCTCCATGACAACTGCTTGTGAAGGTTCTCATTCATCCAGGTCATGGTATATCTGTTGTATTCAGTTAGATCAACTGGACTTAAATTTTAGTTCTTGAAGATGTTTCGCAAGTCATCCTACTGGCTTTCTCAATTCAGAATGACAGAATGGCAATTATGTACCCTGGAAAGTCCCAATTAGCATATCACAGCCAGGTGTTAGGGACCTTATGAAGACAAGGCGTGATTGCATTGTGGCTAAGAGGTGTTATAGGAACTGCCCAGGATAAGGTGTCAAAACAGCATTGTACATAAGGTCCCTAACATCTGACTGTGATATGCTAATTGGGACTTCCAGGGTACATAATTGCCAACAGGATCTTGTACAAGTCATTCTGAATTGAGAAAGCCAGTCGGATGACTAGCGAAACATCTTCAAGAATTAAACTTTAAGTCTAACTTACTAACAGAACTTTAATCTAACTGAATACAACAGATACTCCATGACAACTATTGCCCCCCCCCCCCAAAAAAAGAAAATATATGTAAGACAGGGTATGTAGGTTTCAAAAACCCCTTAGCTGTTTACATACTAAGGGGCAAATTTCTAAAGAATCGCTATTTTCACCATTTTGTTATCACAGGATATCGTAATGGCAAAAATCTTTATTTTCCCTGTTTTTATAAAGCTGATTGTTTTTGCCACGTTAAGTATCGCCACAGCAATGTGCAGTGGTAGTGGCTTCCCTTTTTGCCTTGATATAGGATTTAATGCAATGAATATGGCAATGTCACCGTATTCATTATGTTAAGTCCTGTATCGAGGCAAAAAGAGAAAATGTCGATCTTGGTAAAACTGGAAATCGACAATTGTATTACAGTAAATGCTGAAAAATGGTCTAACACCCCCACCCTTATTCGTATTGATAAACACTCCACAATGTACTGACACCATCCAAGGATCCACTTGGTTACATATATGGGCACATTTTCGCCACCTCAGACTTGGAGCAGACTAAATGGCCAAACTTAACGCAAGAAAACACTTTCGCATGTTTAATAAACATAATTAAGTGGGTTACCATGGCAATTAGCGATAAGCAAAATGGCTATCACTGTAATAACTTATTGGCACTTTAGAAATTGCACTAAGTTCAAATTTGACGTAATCGGCAGTGATAATTGTTGCGAAAAGTTAACAAACCTTTATAAATATCCCCTTAAATCTAAATAAAATCCTGATGCAGAAGAAAAAACTCAGTTGTAAGTGGTTAGATACTGCAAAACTAGATCCTGTAAGAAAATATTCTTTGCTCTGTATATTTCAGAAGGGAACTTAATGGTGTTTTGCAGGTTTGGAATCCGGTATACTAAATTTACATTACACTCATGGATCTGGACAGAAGATGGCTAATATATTATAAAGGGGATTAGAGATGATGAAATTGCTTTCATTTATAGTAAAGAAGGACAATTGAATGGTTTTAAAATGCTAATATTTATTTTATGCAAATTAGCGCTCCATATGTATATGAATGCCTACATTTTGCTGACATGCATTGCATCCTCTACAGTAAATAGTTTTTTCCTGTTATACTTTTTATGTAAAGGGTTTGCAGATCATCTCTTAAAAACCACTGCCTATTAAAATGAGAATTTTTTTCAAAATGACTTTGTAAAACAGGTTCAGTTGAATAATATGTATTTATTTACATGTATATATTTAAAAGGAAACTATAGTAAAAAAAAAGTTGAAATTTAAAATCAATATTATCTAAAGAGGTCGGAGGCATTGTGCCGTATTTATAAAGGAACACTAACAGTACCAATAGCACTTCTTTATACCTGGCGAAAACAATACCACTAGTATTTTTCAGCCGATGTGGACCTCCACCCTTTATCACCCAAAACGTTGCTGGAGAAACCTCAATAATGGGTGAATAAACAAGAAAACTTTCAAAGAGCTTTGGAGTGTCCAGGTGCATTTTTGTCATTTGATGTATTATTAGACTGGGAAGCAGAGTGACAGTCCAGAGAGAAGAGTGGGATCCAAAAACTTGAGTCTTCATTTGGAAATACAGCAGGTATTGGCTTTTCCATTGTAGTGATAAATGTTACAGTGGTACAAAGTGAACACTCTGGTATTGCTATCAGACATTACCGAGGAGCGCTTCTTTATAAATATGGCCCAGTATGGCAAGGACGCAATTTTTTTTGTCAGACTTTAACACCTACCAAATAGCTGACTGAATCACTATATTAAATCAAAGCACAGTGGAGAAAGAATTCAGCCAGGGTTCTGTAGTCAAGGCAATATTTGGGTCCTGGATTTGCAGTTGAATTTGGCAAAAACTGTATAAACTCCTAATTAAAAAATCCAATATAAAATGTATTTTTTCACAGATTACATTTATTTAATAAAATCCTTCTTTCCTAGTTAAGCCTAGTGAAAGGAGAACTGTGGTCACCAAACAAGTTGATTTTAGATTAAATGGAAATGAGCCATCCACCACCTCTCTATGTGCTGCACATCCCAAGATATGAAGAAATCACTGATCAGCAAGTTAAGAGTAGGAGGCTCTGAATCTGGTCACAAATACTAGTTCCTCCTTCTAATCTGTGGTTGGCACATGCTCAGTGCAGAAAAAAAAAACATGGAGAACGAGTTACAGTGACTGAAGAAGGGGTCACGGGGTTTCAAGGGGGACTGCAAGGGGAGAGACCATGGGGGCCCATGAGAAGAAGGAGACACAGGGAAGAGGGACTGTCACATGGTTTCAGAGCATTAAGTGCAGGGGATCTGGTGATGCTGCTACCATATTAGCCATAAAAATGTAAATATCTTCAAAACTATGTAAAAAAAAATAATGAAAGAAATTTGCATAAGTACTCAGGAAAGCAATTTGAACCACAGTTACCCTTTAAGTTGTTTCACTAGTGTAAGAGCCCCAGTGAACACTAAAACAACGTGGAGGTAACTCTCTTCTGGATCCCAAGAGCTGCATCCACAAACAGAGGGACTGATACACCCATGTATAGGGCCGCTATCGAAGGGGAAAGGGGGTACTTCTGTGTGGGCCCGGAGAGTGAGGGGGAAATTATTACTACAAAACAGGAGCTCCGGTTCTAGGGGACATGTGCTTCCTGGATTTCCTTGTGTCTGCTGCATGGCTCCATCATTAAGTGGCTTTAGGCCAAGGCCACAGTACAACGTACAAAATCGCGAGCATTATCCCACGCAATTTGCGTGTGTGATTTCTGTGAGTTCGCATGCGTTGTTTCGCGTTTGCGCACGTGTTTTCGCTATTTACAAAAAGCATGCGATTGCGTGAAAAAATGGTTGAACGCAAAACGTGAATGGACGCACAAACGCATGCGCAACGGAAATCGCGGTAATTTTTCGCGTTCCTGCGATTTCTGGTTAAGCGAAATTCGCGGGCACAATCGCAAATGAAAACGCGTGTGCAACCGCACGGAAAACGTGCTAGTGTGGCCCAGCCCTGACTGTCTATTTTGGGGGAAATTTATATATACAGTTCAGTGTGCACTGGACATGGCATTTCATATATTCAGGTCAGTGTGTGCTGTTCAAAGCAACTGGTAATCTACTGGGGTTGTGCTACTGTAAATAGAAACACACACTAAAGGTCTATGGCAGCCAGGGATAGTTTTTGGAAACTTAACTACAACTCCCAGCATTACCTGTCAGCAGAATGTTGTTTCCAAAACTATCCCTGACCCTGGCTGCCATAGAATAGCCAGGAAAGTGTAGTAGTAGGCTGTAGGCAGTTTAACAGGCAGGCTGGCGCTGGCTGAGACTTGACTTACCAGGCAGTAGCACTGTAGAGTCTGTACAAGCAACACACACGTAACTCTGACTTCAGGCCAGGGGAATCTGCAGGAGAGCAGCACAGCCTCCCCCCCCCCCCCCCCCCCCTGCTGCATAAATCCCAAGGCTCCAGCCAGCTGCCAGCACAAGTGGAAAAGACCTTTCCAAGAACAAAGCCCAGCAGTCCATACCCAATGGTCTCCCTATGGACCTATGTGCTGGTTCAGCCTTTCCGTAAGAGAGCGGGGAAGGAATGTCAAGGAATTCATGTTACGGTCTGTCACAGCTCCCCACTTCCTGTTTATAACCACGTGACGCTCACATGTTTTCACAAGATCTAGGGCTGGGCAACCTGATTCTAGCCCTCCAGATGACAACTCCCAGCATCCCCCTGTCGTCAGGGAATGATGGGAGATGTAGTTTTTAAACATCCGAAGAGCCACTGGTTTTGTATTTCTAACCTAGAGGGAGTAGGAGGAAGTAGGAGATGCTATTAATTCATAGGTGAATATTTTCCCAGCGAGGGGGTCGCCTGCTGATTGGTTAATGTACGAAAACAATAGCGCTGATTGGTTTCCTGAAGTTGCGGGAAGTTCAGAGACGATCCCGGAAGTATTCATTGGTTTGTGACCGTCATCCACAGGGGTCTAGTGAGAGACTGGATGGGATTCCACCACGGACTGTGTTACCCTGTAAGGAAGGATGTCTAGGGAGGTCATGAGGTAAAGGAAAAAATCGGTTTACTTTACCTACCACCCGTCCGGGTAATGATGGGAACCTCCTATGTTACAGCAGATTATCACCCTCCAGTACATTACCCAGTGTTAGTCAGCCCTCCAGTTCGTTGCCCAGTGTTAGTCAGCCCTCCAGTTCATTAGCCAGTGTTAGTCAGTCCTCCAGTTCATTAGCCAGTGTTAGCCAGCCCTCCAGTTTATTACCCAGTGTTATTCATCCCCCCAGTTCAGTGTTTGCCAGCCCTCCAGTTCATTAGCCAGTGTTAGTCCGTCCTCCAGTTCATTGGCCAGTGTTAGTCAGTCCTCCAGTTCATTAACCCAGTGTTAGTCAGCCCTCCAGTTCATTAGCCAGTGTTAGTCAGCCTCCCAGGTTATTAGCCAGTGTTAGTCAGCCCTCCAGTTCATTTGCCAGTGTTAGTCACCCCTCCAGTTCATTAGCCAGTGTTAGTCAGTCCTCTAGTTCATTAGCCAGTGTTAGTCAGTCCTCTAGTTCGTTAGCCAGTGTAAGTCAGCCCTCCAGTTCATTACACAGTGTTAGTCCTCCAGTTCATTACACGGTGTTAGTCAGCCCTCCAGTTCATTACACAGTGTTAGTCCTCCAGTTCATTACACAGTGTTAGTCCTCCAGTTCATTACACAGTGTTAGTCCTCCAGTACATTACACAGTGTTAGTCCTCCAGTTCATTACACAGTGTTAGTCTTGTTTATACACTTACAGGAAGTGAGGACTGTGTATTGCGGTACTGCTTTGTATGTGTTTTACAAGAGATACAACTCTCCTGTTCAGTCAATTGAGGCTGATGATACAGAAAGCCCTATCCAAACCTGCAAACAAACTATCAATGGAAATGCAGGCTGAGGGTAAGCGGGTGCACATGACCAGGGCCGCCATCAGGGGGGGGGGGGTACTCCAGTATGGGGCCCGGACTTGGAAGAATTTTGGCCTCTGAGTGACTTACCTGGGGCAAACCATCACATAACCAATAACTTTAAAATTTACTGTGACCAATGTAAATAAACACACAACACCATTGATGTGGTAATTAATTTGGGCACAGCTTTATTAATAAAACAGTTAATGAAAACAGTATTATGACAAATGCCAGCAGTTGCCTAGCAACCGGCATGTATGAAACCAACAATTCCATGAGTCTCCTGCTGACAGGTTGGAGCCAGCCTGCGCCGTCAGCCACAAGCTGCTCCTTCCCACCAGCTTAACTCCCCAATATGAAACCAATGTGCCAGACTGTACTGGAAATGCATGCCAAATTTCACTCCACCGGCAGGGGCATCACCGATGGCCCTGTCGCCCCAGCATTGCCAGTGCAGCCTCAATGCCACCTTGAAAATTATTGTTGATGATGTCTAGTCCGATAGGGTTCAAATGTATCCCGTCCTTTCTCAGCAAGTTAGAATTGTCTCCCTCAAGCTCTCTATGCCTTATAGCAATGCCGCTGGTGTTGTGGACGAAGGCTGATACGGTGGCGTTGACTTTTCTCCTACATTTTTCTATGGCCTTACTATCTTTGGCTCCCCTCCAATATGCCCTAGGGACAATTTCTGACCAAATTATAATTAAGTTACTTATAAGGTTTAGACAGCTGGCTATGTCTTGTTTTATATCCCTTATTAAATCAATGGTACGAAAGTTATAATCAGTGTTTAGCTGTGTCATCAGTTATAATCAGTGTTTATAATCAGGAACAATATATCAGATTACAACCCCTATTATATGCACTACTACTACTACTAGTAGTAGTATATGTTATAACTTACCTTACACGTGTGGGTTATCATATGTGCAGAAACTGACTTATCTCTACCTATCCTGATTGATGGACAAAGGTCATCCATCAATACAGTTTATAGAGATGGAAGAACAACCAAGCTAGCCAGTCATTTCCTAGAGATGGGACATGACCTATACATAACATAGTGTGGCCAGTCCGATTGGCCCAGACTAGTGTCTGTCTGCACCCTAGGAATGTTACAGGTTCACCATGGCAAGGTTCAGCTTTGCCTGGACTCTATTAATTATTTATAATTTACCTAATTCTATTTGATCTCAGTGATCTGCCAATATGGTTCATATACTCTGAATTCTGCTTGTTTGCTACAAATTTATTGCACAGGGAAACTTTTGCACCTCTAACTGCTCCAACCCCTCTAATAGGGCTATGTACGGAGAGATGTTACCAGCTATTTGTGTTTTAAAGCCACATTAACTGGTGTACCACGGGTTAACGCAGCTTTAAGAAACAAGCAATGATGGTTGCGGTGGTGTGCCAAAACATGGTCACGCAACCAGGGACGCCATCAGGGGGAAAGGGGGTACTCCAGTATGGGGCCTGGAGAGTGAGAGGAAGGGATTTTTTTTCCCCCAGCAATACTGCATTCCTAGATGGAGAAGACAAACAGGGCATGCCTGCTGCATGGCCCATGGCTCCTGTCCCCTTCCCTGAACTTGTATCTTCTGTGCTGTGATCTCCATAGATAGCAGGAGGAAGTAACTGTAAGTTATACTGATCCCATTTCTACTTGTGAGAGTCCATGGGGGACATTGTTACCCTCTGTCTCACTGCTGTGTACAGGGACTAACAAGGACTGCTCTTGGGGGGCTGCTGGTGCCAGTACCTGCATAGCAAGGATGGCAAACCTTGTAACTTCACATGTTTAACTACAACTCCCAGCATGCCTTCATTGCATTCTGCTACCAGGGCATGCACTGCACATGGGGTAGGTAATAGCCTACTAGGGCTACTGGGCTATTACTTACCCCATGGGGGAAGTATGGCAGCACCACACCATCTCTATCCTGCCTATATACATATCTCCATCTCTGTCACAAAGCAGTATGACAGCTCCACACCATCTCTATCCTGCCTATATACATATCTCCATCTCTGTGTCACATAGCAGTATGGCAACTTCCCACCATCCCTATCCTGCCTATATCCAAATTTCTATCTCTGTGTCACATTGCAGCATGGCAGCTCCACACCATCTCTATCCTGCCTATATACATATCCACATCTCTGTGTCAAATAGCAGTATGGCAGCTCCACACCATCTCTACCCCCTATTTTTTGTATTGGCGCGCATGCGCCTAAGATAGGGCGCACGGCCGGGACAGAGCGGCTGTCAGTGAAGGAGTGGCTGTGAGTGGAGCGGCGGTAAGGTAAGTTCCAGGTCCCCCGAGCGTAATATTATTCACAGGGAGGTGAGAATAAGCGTTCTCACCTCCCTGTGAATAATACAAACGAATGGCATATACTTATTTTTTGGGGTTTAGTGTTCCTTTAAAAACCCACGGTATCACAAATTTGTGGCCGCGGGCGCACAATTATGAACGCATGGACATACAATATTAAGTGGTAATAGACTGCCACTATAGTATGATCATGGTTGTAAAATTGTCGATCGTTAAAGGCATGGTATAGCTGCTTTATCCTGCCTTTATAAGTAAGTCTATTGATGCCCATTTATGTTCACAAAGTTAATTCTAGAAGCAAAAAAGTTGATTTGCCACCAACATATCCACTAACAGCATATACCAATGAACAGACACATTCCACTTATCCAGGAATGTAGATGTACAATATTAAAGGGGAACTGTGGTTCAAATATGACTTTAGGTAAACTGATAGGAATTGCTCTCCTGAGAATTTTTACAATTTATTGTCATTGTTTATTTTGCATCGTTTTAAAGATATTTACATTTTTGTGTGTGATAAGGCAGCAGCATCACCAGGTACCCTGCACTTCCTGCTGTGAAACCATGTGAGTGGATGAGTCAATCTGCCCTGTGTCTCCTCCTCCCCTTGCAGTCCCCCTCCCCTTGCAAGCCCCCCTGGCCCCTCCCACTCATGGACCCTATGGCCCCTCCATTTGCAGGCCCCCCATGGCCCCTTCCCTTACATCCCATGTGGCCCTCCCACTCACGGGTGATTTAGCCCCACCCACTTGCGGGTGTCTTAGATCCGCCCCTTCTTGGATGCCTTAGCCCTGCCCACTTGTGGGTGCAGTGGTCCTGCCCACCCGTGGGTGCCGTGGCCCCAACCCTGTATTTACTACCTTTTTTGCCATCATATAGGATTTATATTGATTACTTATCATTCTTTGTTTATTATGTGTATTTGATCTTATGATTATGTAGATGGTTATATTGCACAATATACCGGTATATTGTTATACTAGGTTTAGGGACCCTTGTCATGGGTGTGTATATTCACATATATAGTCGAGGGGTTGTGGTTTTAACTGTGTGTGTTTTTCCTATGTTTGTGGGAGGGGGGTGGGATATTTTTGGTCTAGCTGTGACCCTCCACATGTTAATAAAATGGAGTTTTAATGCCATCACCTTCCAAGTGTCTTTATTAGTGAGAGTTGCCCATATTAACCGTGTTTTTCTCATATGTCCTTCCTATGTTTCTCATATGTCCTTCCTATGTGCTTCATCTCGGCTGGTGCACCTCCACACCTTGCTATTGAATCAGTATTGTCTTATTGAGCAGTGCCCTATATAAAGTGTGATCCCGGAAGTTTGAATCTCCTGCACAATATCTATTCATTGCATAGTTACATGGTAGAATTTGGGCCCTGAATCCAACTTGTGCATGAATCCATCCCTGTATGCAATGTAAGAGTAGACACTCAGGGACTACCAGAGGACCTGACACCAAGGGACAACCAGCAAGTAATTATTATCTCTACCTCATAAACTGTTCTGATACTACAAACACTCAATTTGCTACATACACATTCATGATCTTTACCTGTTTATATGAAAGAGTGATCATGTTGTGTTTATTCACTTACCTTTAGTGGAAAGCAGGCAGCACGGTGGCTTAGTGGTTAGCACTGATGCCTTGCAGCGCTGTAGTCCTGAGTTCTATTCCACCCTTGGACACATCTGCAAGGAGTTTGTATGTTCTCCCTGTGCTTGCGTGGGTTTCCCCCGCAATCATAAAGACATACTGATAGGTTGTGTGTGTCAAATAAATGTGCTTAGATTGTAAGCTCTTCGGGACGGGGCCTGATGTGAATGTATCCATGTAATTGTAAAAGCGCTATGGGAGATGTTGGCGCTATATAAATCCACAATAATAATAAAATAACGATGGCTAGTTCTGTAATGTTAGGGTGTATTGTGGAGTGTGTTGTGGAGTGTGTGTGTTGTTTGTGTGCCAGATTAGGGTACAAATTTCTCTGGGACTCCTTGAATTAGGTACAAGCCATAACATATGCTGGACTTTTGTCTTTTTTCTTTGCTTCCATCAACTCCATTACTGACTTAAGTGAAGTGGCTAGATCATCATCATCCCTTTTTTTTTTTTTTTGGCACACTTTTTTGGTGTTGCGTGGGGTCTGTGTATGCCTGGAGGTGAATGTTCATATGATGATAAATGTGCAGTTGCTTGTGTTTGTGGTGGGGACCTTTCTGTTGGCAAGTGTGCAGGCCTGGAACAATCAGCGTAGTGTATTAATGTCTCATCCTCTGGAGTGCTACTAAACAGGTCAACACTCTCGGCATTTGACTCCTCAAGTGGGGATGGTCTTGTTTCATCCTCCGAACCTAAATTATCCTCAGTTCTGGAAAAAAAATCACCTTCTGAGCACATATGTGTATGCGTGAAAGTTGGGATGCACAACATGTTGACATGAGACACTTACGGTCCTGATTGTAGAGATGGTTGCAGAAATGCCAATATATTTGTGTATTTGTAAGGTCTCCTTGTACTGCTTCTGGACCCACTTCTACTTTCTCTAACAAGGAGAAATGGCAGGACATCAGCAATATGTTCTGGTCAAGGCATAACTTTTCAAACTGCGTGGGGGCAATTGATGGCAAGTATATTCGGATTGTGATGCCATCATGCAGTGGAAGCCAGTACTTTAATTATAAGAAATATATTTCAATAGATCTGCTTGCTGTGGTTGACGTAGACTATAAATTTACTTATGTGGTCATTGGATCCTATGGTAGCACCAATGATGCCAGGATCTTCAGCAGGAGCCGCTTTGGTCAGCGACTGAGCATGGGCAAGCTTGACCTACCCCCCCCAACCCCTGGCCAGGGACGGAAGGGCCTTCATATCCTTACATGTTTGTTGGCGATGAGGCATTTGCCTTATCTGAACATGTCATGAGACCGTTCTCACAGAGGGTGCTGTCTCATGTTAAGAGGATCTTTAATTACCATTTAAGCAGGGCTAGGTGGAATGCACCTTTGGAATTCTGGCCAATAAGTGGCAAATTCTTTGCGGTGCAATCCAAAGGAAGCCGGAGCATGCTGTAACAGTAATTAAAGCTACATGTCTCCTGCATAACTATGTCCATGAGAAGGAGGGGGCAACATGTGTGGAGATCATCGAGTGTAATATCCCCAGGAGCATGCGTGGTCCTGTGCCAAGGGGCACATTAGGTGCAATAAGTCTGAGAGACAAGCTCTCTCAGTAATTTGTAAACCCTGCTGGGGCAGTTTCTTGGCAGGAAAATCGTATATAATATGTATATAAAGTTTATATATTAGGGAAAATACTGTTTATTATTACGGTTTATTGTTGTTGGCAAATGTATTTTTTTACCCACAAATATTGTTGCGTTTTGTTTTTGTACAACATATTATACATAGCCCTGTCCCAACATGATATGCAATTAAATGCATATTACAAAATATTCAAGATGGAGACCTCAGCACATGGAGACTACAAGATGGAGACTTCAGCACATGGAGACTACAAGATGGAGACCTCAGCACATGGAGACTACAAGATGGAGACCTCAGCACATGGAGACTACAAGATGGAGACCTCAGCACATGGAGACTACTGCACATTGCCTCTACTCCTCCCTTATTCCTGTCACAGTTTGGTGTGTAAAAAATATAAATACAGTATATACTCGAATATAAGTCGATCCGGGTATAAGTCGAGTTACCTATTTTTACCTAGAAAATGAGTAAAACACTATTGACTCGAGTATAAGTTGAGGGTATAAATTATGACCACTACTACCTTCTGATTCCGTATTGTTTTGAAAATGATAATCTAGTGTATAGTATAGTATTTGAGGTTGAATAAAGACATCCAGTTCAACCCATCTAGCAATATCCTCATTTCCTGCCTAACTGTTGATCCAGAGGAAGGCAAAAAAACCCCACCAAATTTATGAAGGGGGAAAAAATTCCTTCCTGACTCCAAGTGGCAATCGGAAATTTCCCTGGATCAACTCTACTTATGCATCAATACCAGTAACCTGCAACATTGATTGCTTTCAGAAACTCATCCAGCTTTCTTTTTAAACTATCCAATGAACCTGCCATCACAATTTCCAATGGAAGATAGTTCCACAGTTTTACCATTCTCACAGTAAAAATCCCTTTCCGAACTTGAAGACTTAATTTCTTTTCATATTATACAGTAATATCCCCCCAATACAGTGTCCATATATAGTAAGCCCCCAATACAGAGTGTCCATATACAGCCCCCAATACAGAATGTCCATATAAAGTAAGCCCCAAATGCAGATTGTCCATATACAGTAATCCCCTACTACAGTGTCCATATACAGTAATATCCCCTAATACAGTGTCCATATACAGTAATATCCCCAAAATACAGTTTCCACATACAGTAATATCCCCCAACACAGTGTCAATATAAAGTAATATAACCCCCCCCCCTCAATAGAAGGGGAATGCAAACAAAAATGTTGAGTTTCTTTTCCATGTACCTACAACTTACTAAAGTTGAGGCAGTAGTAGAGGATTGTACCATGCTAGCTAAAGTAAAGTAAAGTTGAGGCAGGCAGAGTTGTTCTCCATTCCACCCTACAGGCTAGTAAAGCACACACCCACATTTCCTTTTCCAAAGCAGATAAGTTATGACCAGCACACAATTCTTGGGCAACAAACAGATGCACGCTCATGTATTCACCTTCTATACCCTTCAACCCAAAATTCCAGAGCAGCACTCCTTTAAGATATCACCTTTTATTTGTATTTCTTTAAAACCTTTTCATGCCACACCATGGGGCTATTTTTTACAGAAAGCAGAATTGCAACTTGTCAGATCGACTGATAATTTTTAATTTTTCTCGGCCAAGTTTCCCAACGTTTTCGCCAAAATCGCTATTAACGCTATTTATAAAAGGGCGAAACCCGGCCATGAAAAGTTAAAGGGCATGTCCACCCCCAAATACTTACCTCACATACCAGCTCTGTGTGGTTCTCCTGTAGCCCCCCCCCAAAGTCCCAAAAACTGCCCACCAGGACTCTGCCCCCTGTCTCGCCTCCGGGAGAAGTTTGGCATGCATACTGCAGCCCTTCGTCTTTGTTAACCCAGCGCACTTTTCCTTTCGATAACAAAGTCCAAACGCCACTATTTCATGGTCACTATTCCCTAAGCCTCCAGTTACCTTTATATTTATAATGCGCTCCACAATGTTAGATATCACCAGATCCAACAGAGCTCCTTTTCTAGTAGGAACCTCAACCACCTGTGAGAGAAAATTATCCTGCAGCAAATTCAGGGACTCATCGCCTTTTTCTGTGATGGCAGTTCCACCACACCAATCAATGTCAGGGTAATTGAAGTCCCCCATAATGAGCACACTCCCCAAACTTGCAGCCCTTGCCAACTGCATATGAAGTTGACTCACCTCCTCTCTGCTAGCATTTGGCGGCTTATAGCAGACACCAACAATGACATTACCCCCTTTCCTGTTGCCTAATTCCACCCATATTGCCTCCACTTTATCATCCATATCACCAGTTATCTCTTCTTTTAAATTTGGCTTCAATTCTTTTTTAACATAAACACATACTCCTCCCCCTTTCCTTTTTTTTCTGTCCTGCCTAAACAAGGGGGATGAGTGGGAATGTGACCCTGGGGGATAAGTGGGAATGTGACTCTGGGGGATGGGCCTCGCAGACAAGATGGGCCCCCTCACACACAGTATTTCACACTCTCACACATGCTCACAATCTCACACACACACAGACTCTCGCTCACACACACTCACACACACACTCTCATGCACACACTCACACTCTCTCGCACATACACTCTCTCACACACACACACACACACTCTCTCTCACACATACACTCTCTCTCACACATACACTCTCTCTCTCACACATACACTCTCTCACACACACTCTCTCACACACAGACTCACACTCTCACACACAAACACTCTCACACACACACACACACACTCTCTCAAACACACACACACACACACACACACACACACACACTCTCTCAAACACACACACACTCTCACACACACTCACACACACACAAACTTTCTCACAGTGTCAGGGATTGATCCAGCCACGACATGCAATTACCTGCTGACTGCCAGAGTAACATTAACCCCTTGTCTCCAGCATATATTCAGTTATATTGTGTGACCCAGAGATATGTAGACACACAACACAATATATATAAGTACCTCTCTCTCCCTGCTGCTGACTCTGGTGGAGATCCTCTCCCTCCTGCTCCCGGCCAAAAGCTGCATGGTAGGCTCTGCCCACTAACACCAAATTGGAGACTTCGACTCACGGGACACCAAGGCACAACAGGTAGACACATTACCCGACCCATCTAATCCTTTCTGCACTGAACGGTTGTGCTTCGGCTCCGGTACTGCCCCTCAGACTGATCATGTAAGTCACGTAACTTACGCACAGAGGGGAATACCGGAGACCAATGGGATCAATCAGCTGGGGAGTCCTTCCTGCTGCTTGTAATTGCTGTGGCTGCCAGGAAAAGCGATGCGCAGCATGCGCGGGCAGGGGGAAAAAAAATCTGAAAGGCTGACGCCTTTCCAATGATACCAGGACCGTGCGCCATGAGCATTTTTTTTGGGTTGCTTCATGGTAGGATAGCCCTGATCAACATTGAATCTCATCTGCCATTCTGCTGCCCATTTTGCTAATCTGTCTAGGTCTGCTTGCAACAGTTGCACATCTTGCTCTCAATGCCCCATTCTAAGTCATTTATAAACAGATTAAACAGAAGAGGCCCCAGTACAGAACCCTGAGGCACTCCGCTTAGAACTTAGCCCACATAGATGTAGCTCCATTTACCACCACTCTCTGCTTGCGATCCAATAACCAATTATCTATCCATGTTCAGATGTTTTCTTCAAGGCCAACATTCCTCAGTTTATACATTAGTTGCCTATGTGGCACAGTATCCAAAGCAAAATCCAAGTATACCACATCCATTGCTGTGCCTGAATCCAAATTCTTACTCACTTCTTCATAAAAACCAATTAAATTTGTCTGGCATGATCTGTTTCTCATAAATCCATGCTGACTACTACTAATAAGATGAGCTCTGGAGACAAAGTCAAGGATATGATCACGTAACAAAGTTTCCATCACCTTCCCTACCACTAATGTTAGGCTTACAGGTCTATAGTTACCAGGCTGTGAACGACTACCTTTTTTGAATATTGGTATTACATTGGCTTTTTTCCAATCCAGCGGCACATCCCCAGACCAAATTGAATCTGAAAAGGGGAGGAAGAGACACAGGGCAGATTGACTGACAGTTTCAGAGCAGGAAGCAGGAAGTGCATGGTGATGCTGCTGCCACATCACACACAAAAATGTAAATATCTTCACAACAATGCAAAATAAACAATGGAAACAAATTGCAAAAATTCTCAAGGGAGCAATTCCTATCAATTTACGTAAAGTCATTTTTGGACCACAGTTCCCCTTTAACAGCACAAAATTAGCTTTCCCAAAGTTAAAAGTTTTTGTTAACCCAGTGCACTTTTGCAACCTATATTAAATGACACTATACCATGGTCACTGTTCCCTAAGCTTCCCATTACCTTCATCTCCAAAATGAGCTCAGGGTTATTAGATATCACTAGCTCCAACAACGCATTCTGTCTAGTAGAAAATGCTCATATAAGAAATTTAAGAACTTTATACCTTTTGAGGTGCTGGCAGTTCCCTTACTCCAATCTATGTCAGGGTAGTTAAAATCCCCCATAACCAAAACATGCCCCATACCAGCAGCCTTCGCCAACTGCATATGGAGATTGATTTCCACTTCCTCCCCGGGATTTGGTGGCTTATAACATACCCCAACAATTAATTTACCCACCTTCTTGCTTCCTGTACACAGCTCTACCAATATTGTTTCTGCCATATCGTTTATGTCCCCATCTATTCCATCTTTTAGATTTAGCTTCAATTCCTCCTTCTAATAATGGAGTCCCCTACCTCTACCACCTGCTTATCCTTCCTAGACCCCAATTCTCCCTCCCTTGTACTGGAGATGACCGTCCCCTGGGTGCTTAAAGGAACGGCCCGCTCCATACATGCTAATTCTGAGCCATTGTCCTCCACATTTTCACCTAACACGGGAAATCTGTTTGGATCGACCAACTGGGAAGAAGCGACCCTACCCTTCCGTCCCCTACTTACCCTGGTGACCCTTACAAATCTATCTTCCTTTACCACCTTATCTGCCCCATTTCCACCCTCCAGTTTACTGGCCCCTACCAGTACCTGTGATTCCCCCAGATTTGTCAAGCCCTGCAATGCTGCTTTAGATTCTGGACCTCCGAATTCCAAATGGGCAACCCACTCACATCTGACACATACATAGGTCCCTTGGGGCGGCTGTTCCAAGATCCCATACATGCGGCAAGATGCACATTGCATGGCCCCAACAAAACTGTCCATACTAAATAGCAATAAACGCAAGAGAAACAGCAATACATGCAAGAGAAACCGCAAAACACGCAAGAGAAACAGCAATACACGCAAGAGAAACAGCAGTCTTGTTCTTAAACCCTTTCTTGTTCTAAACGCTTTTGTTTCTTAATGCACCCCCTTAAAAACAGACAAACCCCTTTAAAACAGAAAATCCCTTTGGCTTCCTTAAGCCCTTTGAATCCCTTTGACATCTTGCTGGATGCAGGGAGGAGTGGGGACAGATGTCTAAAGTCCTGAACTAAGCTGGGACTATTGGCAGTGGTCCCCTAGACTTTTGCATTGAAGTGCAAAACAATGACCCCGTTCAAGCTAACTTACACTATCACACTTTTGATTATCAACATAGAGTGAATAATACAATCTCCCATGCAAGTGAACTTGCTCTGAATGGGTGCAGAGGTCACACACGTCTTAGGCTGACCTTCACCGTGGCCTGTGCAAATTGGGGTGATGTTTGTAAAATCACCTTATTTCCAAAGGGTGAAAAAAGGGAGAAGACTATATTTAAAGGTCAATTCCAGCCCACCCGTCCTCAATATTCTCCCTTTCCCCCACTGAAATACCCTGGGTTTGCATTCATTCTAAAGTTATACTTACCTAGAAAACAAATACAATACATGAATTCAATGGAAAAAAACAGAAGCAAGAAATATGAATTCTTTCTGCAGTAACTCGAAAGTTTCAGGTACACTGTACTTCTACAGGGCAAGTTGCTCACCCCCCCAGTCTATTTTACCTTTAACTGCGCCGCCCTCCCACCTAAACCACATGTCTGCTATATTTTTTAACCCCCTGTAATTTCCCAGAAGTCCGCTATTCACACTTATCTCTGCCAGTGCGTATAACGTCTTTACAGTCCTTTTAGTTATAGTCCTTTTAGATTGATGGCTGCTTCCCAAGCCACCTCCTCTGTGAATGTATGAGCTGGTAAAGGCTGAAAACAGGAATATCTGCTGCAAGATCAGGAGAAACGGTGGACTTCAGGTACATAGTAAAAAATGAAAGTTTAGCATGCTTGTGTTTCAGGGGTGGATGTGCAGCTAAAGGTAAGGTAAGGGTGGATCGATCTTGCCTTTTAATCACCAGCTACTCTTAAATCTCACTGTATGTACTCATGCAGTTTCCATTGGAAACCTTGGTCCTCCATTAATGTCTAAGAAGATTTTTTTGGTCTAAAGTGTTGACTTACCTCAGCATTCCAGTGATATGGTGCTAATTAATTTAGTCAGTTGCATACTAAATGCTTGGTTCAAGTGTCAGTACACAATATCAGTTTTAAAATAAGCTTCTAAACTCTTTGGTTGCATACTGTTACTGCGTCAGCAAACAATCTGTCATTCTACTGTTACATTTCAAACTTAATTTATTGTTACACTTATCAATAATAAGTTTGTCTGTGCTGTTAATTTGCAGCAACCTATCAGATGATACCTTTGCACTTTGCAAGAATTAGTCATCACGGGATTGAGGTAAGGTAAAGCAGTGTGGCATGGTTCGGGGAAAAGACCACAATGCTTTACATGTTCATTTTTGTGCCATTAGGTAGTGCAAAATTTTTTGAACATCCATTTCAAGCGATAACTGCACGTGTAGCCAGGCATCGTTCTTTAATCCACTGCTCAGGCATCTGCCGCTGTATCGACCTGATAGTTCTGTTATGTAGTGTAAGCAGAGCAGCGAGCTGTCAAAAAGCTGTAATGTATGGGCACCTTTATGGCTAGGCCACACTAAGGTGTTTTTCACGCGTTTACCCACGTGATTTTGCCTGCAATTTTAAATAACATGGAAATTGCGGTAATGCAAAAATTCCTGCAATTTCTAATGCGCATACGATTATACATATCCGTTTTGGTAACACATGCGTTGCGTGCTTGATTCTGGTGCGTTGTAGTGTGGCTTCAGCCTTATAGATGATAGGGAAACAAAAAGTGGTGTGACTGAGTTAAAGGACGTAAATAGCAAATCCACCCTAAAAACAAAAAATATGTCACATGTGTTATCTGCTCCCAACTAATATATTCAGCACATTATTAGATGTATTATTAGCCAGATATTTAAGTATAATTATTGTCCCCATTCTGGCAGAGTAAGCTGGCTCCTCCCTCTATGCATTCAATCAAGGCTGTGACTGCTCTCATCACAACCAATGATTGAGTGCTTTTCCCCCTGCTGTCTCCACTGCACATGCCTTTGACCGAATGGAAGAGATATTATCATTAAATATCTGGTTACAAATGCATGTAATAAATTGTTAAAATAGCAGTATGGCAGTTATCTGACAAATCTCCAGTTTTTTGGACTAGACATGCCCTTTAACCTTGTTTTTTACCTTGTTCATTGTATCTTCCAATAGATTATATACTTTATAAATTGAGTCATTATAAAACCCTGCTATACATACTATATACTATACAAAATAACAAATGGTAAAACCTACCTCTGAACAATAGTATAGTATAGTATTTGAGGTTAAATAAAGACATATGTCCATCCAGTCCAACCCATCTAGCAATATGTTCATTGCCTGCCTAACTGTTGATCCAGAGGAAGGCAAAAAAAACCCACCAAATTTACGAAGGGGAAAAAAATTCCTTCCTGACTCCAAGTGGCAATCGGAAATTTCCCTGGATCAACTCTACTTTATGTATCAATACCAGTAACTTGCAACATTCCTTGTTTGCAGAAACTCATCCAGCTTTTTTTTTTTAAACTGACCAATGAACCTTCTATAACAACATCCACTGGAAGACAGTTCCATAGCTTTACCATTCTCACTGTGAAAAACCCTTTCCGAACTTAAAGCCTAAACCTTTTTTCTTCAAGTCTTAAGGGATGTCCACGTGTCCTCTGACATTTTCTATTGGTGAACAATGCCCCAGATAGTTTATTGTATGGCCCGTTAATGTATTTATACACAGTAATCATATCCCCATGCAAGTACCTTTTCTCCAGCGTACATAATTGTAACTTTTCCAGTCTCTCTTCATATTCAAGCTCCGCTAATCCCCTTATTAATTTAGTTGCCCTTCTCTGATCCCTTTCCATTTCAAAGTTGTCCTTTTTGTACACAGGATTCCAAAATTGCACTGCATATTCCAAATGAGGACTTACCAATGCTTTGCAAATAGGAAGAATAACATTTTCCTCCCTTGAATCCATACCTCTCTTTATACAAGACAATAACATGCTGGCTCTGGCTGGTGCCGCCTGGCACTGCTTGCTTCCTTTAAGTTTGTTATCCACCAAAACTCCAAGATCCCTTTCCAACAGGGATTCACTTAAAGGATAAGTGCACTGTAAAATCAAGTTATGTTCATTTGGAAGCTGCAGTTTAAAAATACTGTTGCCATATTTTTTTTTTACCTATGCCCCTCCAGAGCCTAACTTTGTGCCTTGAAAGTTGCTGACATCTTGCTACTGGTTTG
Source organism: Hymenochirus boettgeri (assembly GCA_019447015.1). Taxonomy (NCBI): domain Eukaryota; kingdom Metazoa; phylum Chordata; class Amphibia; order Anura; family Pipidae; genus Hymenochirus; species Hymenochirus boettgeri. The sequence goes on along the minus strand of CM033473.1, from coordinate 228,232,928 downwards.
CTAAATGTTATGCTCCGCCCCTCTGAGATTTCTTCTGCTTTCTCCTGCTTGAGCCTCAAACAGTAATGCCTGTGAGAAGTAATTTCTACTTACTTCCTCATAAAAGCCAAGCAAGTTAGTTTGACAATATCTATTCCTCCTAAATCCATGCTGGTTACTACTTATAATGTCAGTCCTTGAAACATACTCTAGAACATGTTCCCTTATTAAACTTTCCAGTATCTTCCCTACCACTGAAGTTAAACTTACAGGCCTGTAATTACCCGGCTGTGAACGACTACCCTTTTTGAATATTGGAATAACATCAGCCTTTTTCCAATCCAGAGGCACACCTCCAGACATGAGGGAATCTGCAAAAATAAGAAACAATGGCCTAGAAGATAAAACTGAACTTAGCTCCCTAAGTACCTGAGGGTGTCTTATCCGGTCCAGGAGATTTATTAATATTAACCTTATTTAGTTCTTTCTGTACCATATCCTCGGTGCACTTGAATCTTTTATACCATTATTGCTACTATATTCTATGATATCTTTACTTGGACCTTCTATAGTGTATACAGAGGAAAAAAAATATTCAAGACATTTGCTTTATCGCCATCCCCTGTAACTAACATATCCCCATTTATTAATGGTGCCACATTTTCAGTCCTCATCTTCTTACTATTAATATATTTAAAACATTTTTAGGCTTAGTGATGCTTTGTTCAACTATCTTAACTTCATTATTAATTTTAGGTAGTTTGATTGCTTTCTTACACTCCTTGTTACAGTTTTTAGAATCCCTAAAGGCCCTTTCCGTTCCGTCTGATTTTTTTTAAATGCCTTTTTCTGCCTTTCCATTTGCCTCTTTACATCAGAATTCAGCCACATGGGAGCGCGGATTTATTTTTTTTACATTTATTTCCCAAGGGTATAAATTTAGATGTGAACTGGCTTAAAATCCCCTTAAACATAGTTCACTTATTACCTGATAATACATTATCCCATAATTCAACCACCTGTGAGCGAAAATTATCCTGGAACAAATTCAGGAACTCATCACCTTTTTCTGTGATGGCAATTTCATACACCCCATAATGAGCACACTTCCCAAACTTGCAGCCCTTGCCAACTGCATATGAAGCTGACTCACCTCCTCTCTGCTAGCATTTGGCGGCTTATAGCAGACACCAACAATGATATTACCTCCTTTCCTGTTGCCTAATTCCCCCCCATATTGCCTCCACTTTAACATCCATATCACCAGTTATCACTTCTTTAAATTTCGCTTAAATTTTTTTAACATAAACACATACTCCTCCCCCTTTCCTTTTCTCTCTGTCCTGCCTAGACAAGGCATATCCTTCTAAATTTACAGCCCAGTCGTGAGAACTGTTCAACTACGTTTCTGCTATACCTATTACATCATACTTTTTATTCAACGCCATAATTTCCAGTTCACCCATTTTGTTAGCCAGGCTTCTCGCATTTGCAAACATACATTTTAGATCATGATCTTGTATCCTGTATCATCCAATATCACAGGAATATGCTGCAAAGAGTATTTTTTTTGGCCTAAACAGGACACTTGTTAGCTTGGGATTTATACATTTGTGTTGATTTACTCATGCCTACAATGTCATGGGCAGGATAAGAAGCTGTGAGCTGGATTAGAAAATTAGTTGTATCAATGAGACTAAAAGTAAATACTGTGTCAAGGACAATAGAGGCCAGAGGCATTGTAAAGTATAATGTCCATGATTGTGCCTTTAATACTGTACACCATAAAAACACATGATTTAACACTCCATATATCTTGGAAACTGATGTCTTTGTAATTATAATTTGGACACAGACCATCTATAGAGTTCTATGACAGCCACAGGATTCCTCATGTAATGCAATGTCACTTGTAAAACACACTGCGCATGTCAATAACTGGATGCCATCATTTGAATGCCACTTGCTAAGACACTACTAGATGACTTGTGATATCTCATGGCATTGACAATGATTCTGAAGAATAGAAATCTTGAGTTCAAGCCAATGTATGGTGCATTTGGTCTGTCTGATAATATTTAAAAGTCTACAGCATTGTACTATTGTATATTATTGTAATATACACATTCCTTTCACACTTAATAATCAGCTTCAAATTCACTTCATTACAGCTCATCCAAACCCACTACATATTGAGTACAAGTATTTATTACGCCATGGACAAGCACATATCGATGTATGTATGTACTGCACACACGGTTGGATAGGATTTTCCTGACTGCAGGGACAAAATCCAGAGTCAGGGCTGAAAGCCTGCCCAAGTAAAGGACCTGGCACCCCCTCCCCCGAAATACCCACTCCCTGCAACACCCTTAAACTGCCCGCTATATCCACCCACACTCTTTGCCCCACCACACCTCATCCTCCAGCAAACAATAACTTGCAACAAGGACTGCACAAGCACAATGCACTTCAAAACTGCCCTTACTAGGGTTCTAATGCACATTTAAAATACTGTATACATTGTTATATGTACTATATAATGTAATGTGTTCCCTTGGCTACTGCTATTATAATGGAAATCACCATTATATTCACTGGGCTTGTCAGTAACCCCAAATGTTCCTCCATAATGTATCCTGCCTGAGAGCAGTGTCTGATCTTATTGTGTATGGTAATAAACTGTCACTATCTATGTTTAGCATAAACATAGAAATAAACTAACATATTTATTTCATTCTGTTAAATCACAGGTTGGGTGATTTTGGAATAATGAAACAGAAAAACAAGACTGAGCCCAATGCCAACAAAAGATCGCTTCCCCTAATTTCATTGTTTCTATTACAGCACAATGGAACCTAAAATGAAAACACTGATGCAAAAAACAATTTATATTCCATATTTATAAATATAAATATTCTCTATAAAACAACCATCTCATTCTTGATCTCGCCCAGCACAACATGTTCTAGAGCCGCCAGATGCTCCATTATTAAAACAATGACATAAATCATTATAGTTACATGCAATTTATACAGCATGTGAATGAGATTTAATAGTTCTCCTTATGGACTAATATAATGTTTTCCCTACCATGTGTAATAAATCTGGATCTATGTCAGTGAATCACAGGTATACAGGGGCGTGACTACCAGGGGAGCAGCGGGAGCAACTGCTGGGGACCCGGGAGACAAGGTGACCCATCTTCTTATTTTTCCTATGACAGATACAGCCTCCTCCCAGAAAACCACTGTGGATTCAGGTAGGGGCCTCATCATAGTTTTGCTGGGGGCCCAGTAATTGGCTACTGTCTTTATAAAAAAAAGTCATAACATATTCCGCTTTATTCCTACTTCCACTTATGCTTTGTTACCTCTGTTCTGAATGAGGGTAATACGAATTAGGGAAATCAATTAGTTGAATTGTACATGTGGCAGCTGCTTATGCCACATATAGGCAGTGTTACCTAGTGGCATAACTAGGAATCACTGGGCCCACCAGCAAAACTTTGATGGGGCCTCTCTCCCTGCTTTATGTACAGTGGTTTTCTGATAAAAGGCTGTATTTGTCATAGGAAAAATAAGAATAAGGAATCCGGGACCCCCTGCTCCCCTGGTAGTTATGCCCCAGGTGTTCACTAAACTGTACACTCATGCACACACAAAAGTGTGCAAACAATAATCTGGGTGAAAGTAGGAAGTGCAGTATGCAGCACACAAAATGTAATATTGTGTCTGCACAAACCAGATGTATCTGTGCACACAGCCAATAAAATTTTGAGGGAACATTTCATATAGGGGGCTATCCTTGCATTAATATACAGAACACAGTTCTTCATTCAATTTCACACTTCTACCAAAAAAGAAGGTGAAACAGATTTAATCTTCCCTCACACTAATGCCAATTACAAGTTAAAAACTACTAAAGTTAAATCTATACTGATTAAACCAGTAACCTACACTTATTGCTGAACAGAGAAACTTAAAAGTGTAACTTCTGTGCACTAAGGTCACTCAAACATCAGCTGGTGAAAGGGGCGGTTCCCCCCAAAACTCAACTTTCAAACTACCAGCATTTCACCACAAAAATTCCCAAATATATAATTCTCTTACTGTTCAGAACTGTACCGGTAACTGAAAACCAGCCATTACATTGTTCTATAGATAGGTTATATTTCCACCATGAAAGTAGTTTCGGGACTAAATCATCAGTTTTGACAACTTGATTTTGCTTTAAGCTACTGCTGAAATGCCCTGAAACTGATGAAATTTCACCACCGAAATTCTGAAATGCAATATCTGGTTTTGCCATCAAAATTGTAGGCAGGGGCTTGTTTTTGGTGTCAGTATTTCACCCATCTGATGTTTCTGTTTAACAGTTGCTTGATGATTGTACCATAGCCATTCATGTTTAATAATGCATGCAATGCACATCTAAAATGGTGATTGAATGCATTGGGTCAACATAGCACAATGCACCGCTATTAGTGTGGCATGCACACTGCAATATTCATGTAATTGGCAATCACAGTGTCCATGCGATATGCAAATCTAATGTGATCTGAAAAATGGATTGCATTGCACACATTTTCAGTAGTATTTGAAAGGTACAAGCTATTTTTAACAGAGGACACTTGTATGGGGAGCACAATTACCCTTTAAAGAACTAACTTCCACAACATTGCTACTGATACTATATTGTTTGGTTATAAGAAATTTAATCCCACATATATTATTTCAGTGAGAGACAGAGGTAAAATTAGTCCGCAAGCAGCGTCAGACTGAAGTGTTAGGCTCCACTAGTAAATTTAAGGTCCACCATTTCATCTCTCTTTACCCAACAGCTCACTCTACCAGACACCTTATGTTTATTAATGGGCATGTACATTGAAAAAATAACTTTAGTGAGAAATGTAGAGGACCCCCCAAACCTAGGTTTCGCATTATTAATCGTTGCCAAATATTCCCCTGATGGGACTCACCTGCTCTGGTCCCTCGCAGCATAGGAGCGCCCCCAGCTCCTATTTCAAGCTGAAAGAGGAGCAGAGGGCTTCTGCGCTGACAGCTGCTCTACTTCCTGGTTGCAGCTGTCAGTCTGACACCTTTACTGACAGTGGAGCGAGTAGAGGAGCAGCTAGAGATCGGGTCAGGTAAGGAACTTCGAGGGAATATTTTGCAACTATTAATAATAGGAAACCTTGGTTTGGGGGGGCCCTCTAAATTTCTAGCTAAAGTTATTTTTTCACTGGACATGCCCTATAATTTATTCTCCCCTTACCTCTGTATCAAATAGTTTCCTCTTTTTTTAGCTGGTAAATGGACTTTGGGTCCCTGGTGTCCACTCTGATCCTGTCTATTTGTTAGGAAGGATTTTTGCATTTTGCCTGGGTCAGCTCTAACATAGGTTTAATGTGATGTACAAAGTTTTCAGAATTGCTTAAATGGGAACTTCGGTCTACACACAACTGCTCTCTATTAAAAAGAGCACACCACTATCTTTCACCTAACTTTAAGACAATGCTTCTAGCTGCAGTCTATCCAACCTTACAGCAGTGTAAAAGTTGGTGCTTCCTGCTTACAGGAGCTGTGACATCACCAGCAAACCCTGGCTTGAGCATGCCCATGTATCCTACTGCTGGGACAGAGCATTATCAGCTACATCATAAGCACCAACCCTAAACTATGGTGTCCATAGACAGAGGGAAGCACAGATTAATTGCAAGCCTGTACTGCACCATGTTTCAAATTATTATGCAAATTGTGTATGTGTCATAAAGATTAAATATTTTGTTTTTTCAATTAAACTCACAGATGTGTCTCAGGGCTCTTTTGATCACTGAGATCAATCTCAGACACCTGTGATAATTATTTTGCCAGGTGAGTCCAATTAAAGGAAAGACTACTAAAGAAGGATGTGCCACATAATTAAGCACACCACCATTCTCAAGCAATATAAGAAAGAAAAATGATCTCTCGGCTTCCGAAAAGTGTGAATTAGTTGAATGCCTCAGGCAAGGTATGAAAACCTTAGATATTTCACGAAAACATCAGCATTAAAAAATGTGTCTGACACAGGTTTGTGCAGAAAAAGGCAAAATGAGGAGGGTTTCTGCCAGGCAAATACATCGGATTTAGAGAGCACCTGCAAAAATGCCATTACAAAGCAGAAACCAGGTATTTGTAGCCGCTGGTGTCTCTGTAATCCCGCAAACATCAAAATGCAGGATCCTCCAGTTATGCTTAAACATTCAATTCGCCAGCCCCTAAGCAATGCTCACAAGCAGAAACGCCTGCAGTGGGCCCAGAACTACATGATAACTAATTTAAGACTTTACTGGTGAGTGGTGTGCAAGTGCAACCCTGGATGATCCAGATGGATGGAGAGATAGATGGTTGGTGGATAACACCATGTCCCAACAAGGCTGCGACATCAGCACAGAGATAGCGGAGTCATGCTTTGGGCTGGAATCATGGGGAGAGAGCTGGTCTTTAGGACCTCCTCCTCTAACTTTGTCATTGGCACCAATGTGAACCAAGACCGCCGGGTCACACCCGGCCCCACCTAATAATCTGTCTGCACGATCCACCACATGCCGAACCCTAGCACCAGGCAGGCAACACACAGTTCGGCATGTAGGGTGTTGGCGGCAGATTACCCTATCTACGTTCCTTATAATGGAGTCCCCTACCACTACCACCTGCCTTGCATTCCTGACCCTTCGTTCCTCCTCCCTTGTATCAGAGATGGCAGTTCCCTGGGTGCTCAAGGGACTAGCCCCCTCCATACGTGCTAATTCAGAGGTGTCCTCCTCCACTTCATTACCTAAGGCGGCAAATCTGTTGGGATGGACAATCTGGGAAGAAGCGTCCCTACTCTTCCGTCCCCCACTTCCCCTAGTAACCCTAACAAAACTACCTCCTCCTTCAACCTTTCCTGTCCCTCTTTCAACCACCTCTATACTGGCCCCAGCCAGTGCCTGCTGACCCCCCAGTTCTGCCAATCCCTGCAATGCTGCAAGCTGCCCCTTTAGACTCTCCACCTCAGCTTCCAAATCGGCAACCCACTCACACCTGACACAGACATAGGTTCCCTGGAACATCTGCTCCAGGTTCCTATACATGTGGCATGATGCACATTGCATTGTACCGACAAAACTGTCCCTTCTAATACACAACACCAACACAGTGACGCACAAACCTTGTTTAATTGCCCTTCTTGTTTCAATGTCCCTCTTTTTCTATGTCCTTGAGATCAAGGTCCTTAAGAGAAAGGGACACTCACTCAGTTCGTTTCACTCACAGGAAACTTCCTTTTGTTAGGTCCAATCCCTATAGTAGATATACGTATATACCCCCCTTATGTATAAGTGGGTGCAACACCTGGTAAAAAGGCCTAACAATAAACCTCATAAAAAGGGGATAGAATAAGATGAATAGAAGAAAGAAGAAAAAGCTGGCAAGAAATAAGAGGAAATGAAAAGACCAGGTTTAGACTAGGAGCACAAAGCTGCCTAGGCACTCATAACTGCATATTAAGGTACAATAATATAAAGGTAGTAAGATATCAAAGTATCCCCAACTATCTAAAGATAGGATAAAGAACTCAGTGGTGGACACTAGTCGAAGCTAGTCGAAGCTCTATAAAGCAACTCTAACAACAATCGCATGCTATGCAGTGGATCTCCCCGTTAAACAATGTGCATATATCATTAGAAAACACTATGGACAAAATGGTCCACATATATGCTGCACATAAATAATAGCACTGTATACACAGACCCTATTGGGAAAGTAGACCCAGAGTTCCAATGGACAGCAGTCTGTATAGTATAATATTCCCAAGTCAGTTAGCTTAGATAGCAGTAACATGTACACAGCCAAGCATAAAGTGTTAGGAGCCGACGGGTAAGGCACAAAGGCAAAAAGCAGGCAACATCTATGTCTCCGCTATAACACCGGAGATGGAAGCATGTTAGGTGCGGGAGGTAAGTATCAAGCAAGCACAATGAGTGATGTAAAGCAGTTTGATCTCACCCAGTCGTTTGTAATGTCCAAACACAACGTCCATCGCCCAGAAACAGAAAGCTAAGCGGCATCCAAAAGATAAATGATGTCCATGGAGTCAATCCAACATAGCGGCCAGAACACCAGGAGTCCAAGCCACGTCACGTCACTAAATAGCGCCAGCAAATGAGACCGGCGCCGGGTATTGACGTCACCTGTCAGAACAGTGGAGAAGAGCGTGCGGATGCCGGCTTACTGGATAAGAAGTTAGTGACTCGAGTATAAGTCGAGGCTGGATTTTTAGGCATTTTCTAAAGCCTAAAAACCTCGACTTATACTCGAGTATATACAGTACATAACATTTCATTCAATAAATTTCACTCCCTTTGATTCACCCAAATAAAAAGTATTTGTTATTACTAAAAGAATGGCACATACCTTTTGCTCTGCGTTGCCTCTCAGATAAATTTGCCCATTTCGTGCCACAAAGCTCTTTTGCAATTTCCAGCCAAATTAAATTATTTGATTTCACATCTTTATACAGTTTGTGGCCTTTATCATAAACTTGAGGATGGTCCTGTACTGCATTTATCAAATCATCAGTTGACAGAAAAGTTCCTGCCATTATTGCTTGAAATTGCAAAAGAGCTGGCAGACTGACTTGCTGATGGCTGGTAGTTGACAGCCAAAATGGATGCCTTGCTGATGGCTGGTAGCTGACATGCAAAATGGCGCCTCTCCTGTGTTTCTTTTAGCCTGCTGATCGGAAATGACATCACAGGAACTCCCAGGCATCCTTTTTCGAAAAATGGACACAAACGCAAACGCGTGCGTTGTTATCCGTTGTACAGCATTTCCATGCATTTAAAATGTGTGCTGCAGTGCATTTTTAAAACGCATTGGATCGGAACGGAATATAATGCAGCAAGTGTGAACGATATTATGATATCCTATGGAGTTTTAATGTCTGCCCATTTTTTTAAACGCACCTGGGTTTCAAAAACGGATACAAACTGATGTAGTGTGAACGAGCCCTAAGGAAGTGCTGTGTTTATGCAGCTTTTTTCCTGTTTTTATAGGATCCTGAAACAGGAGTGATCCTAAAGACATGAGCATCCCAAGACACTGTCTTTATACCTATCAAATGAATTTCAATAAACATTGATAGCTGTTTACTTTAATGCTTGTTATTATTTAGTTGGCACTATAACTTTATATATCAGGTATCTCATCCAGTAAAAATACATTTATTATTTGGATTTTTTTTTCCATCCTCATTTTTTCTGTTATAATATGCTCATGATATTCCCATTTAGATTGTAAGCTCTTTGTGGCAGGGATCTCATTCCTAATGTGTCAGGGCATGCTGCACTTATATCAATTTATACATAATTAATTTATATGTATTGTTAACCTATGTATGAATTTGTTTTTAGTTTTTATTTATCTGTATAATTGCTTGCACTTATCTCCTTGTTGCATACTCTGTATTTTTTAATGTACAGCGCTGCGTACCCAAGTGGTGCTTTATAAATAAAATTATACATACATACATGATATCTAACACAAATCAGTGTAAAAACAGAATGCTAAGTACTGCACAGCTGTTATATTGTAGTTTGTTGCCATCTTGTGTTGGCTTCATAGCAAGTCTTTCATTCAAACATTGTAGTTTGCCTAATCTCTCAGACACACACAGGGTAAACTTTATATATATTTTTCTGAAACATAAGATGGCTTGAGAAAGGTCCAAGAAAGGAGCTGAAACGTTGCCTTGACACAAAAGTTGTTTTAAGTGTACAAAGGTAAAGGTGATGAATATATATTGGATCAAATAGTAGCACCTGGGTCATGAGGTGAGAGAACTGAGTGCTGATAATTCAGCAGGGTGATCAAATATGGTTTCTGAATTTAGGTTTTAATAAGCCCTTCAATCGCTCACAACAAAATATCAGTGTCAATGTCAATTTATTTGTCTACAAAATGTTAAAACATTTATATGTCAGCAAAATTCTTGTCATATATAAATATGTTTATTTAAAAAACATATAATTAATAAAAAAACTTACACTTAAAATACCTTTTTATTTTTAATATGTTTTTTTTTAAAAAAATTTATATATCATGATTTCAAACTGGTATAAAACACTAATATAGCACATTATTTTTCCTTTATTTTTAATATCCACCCTTCCTTATCCTGGGTGAACAGACACTGCCTAAACTAGACTATTTACTTTCCCCAACCCCCAAAAAAGGTTGCAGTATTTACTTTTCTTTCGGATGTTCCTAAAGATAATTATTTAGTACAAAGTTGGCACCCTAATCCTTTGAGGTAGCTGCATCCTCTTAAAGCTGTACAAGCTTGTTTGAAGCTTGCACATGCGCAGAGTAGGTGGCTCGATCAGCAGAAGATAGTCATTGGCTATCACCACCACAGGAGTGAATGACTGCTGAACCAGGAAGAAAATGGAGGACAGCAGTGAGGACCGACAAATATATCTATTGCAAGGCCTTAGAGATTTAATTAAATATTACAGTCTTGAGGTTTTCAGGGGTGGAAAGTGAGTATCAGTTGTTATGTGAGGGACATTGCATCACCTACCCCCAATTATTATGAAAACATTAAGCACAGAAGACTTTTTTTTTGGTATATATTTTTATATGTTTGTGTTTTATGTTTAAATATAAAATCTAAACATCTCTACATTTCAAAGTAAAGTGAGATGTCAAGTTTAATAGAATAATTAGCATTTCTAACTACAATATCTAAGGAGTACATTATAAATAGATTCTCTTTTAATTTTCCAAAACATTAGCCATTTAGTAATAATAAGTAAAAGGGAGAACAGTGTACAAAAGATAACATTTTAAGAACGTTTTAGACAAAAGAAGGGGCTTTGTGTGTTACTTCATTTTTACAGTTTTTGGTACTAAAAGTGGAGGATAATTAGAGCTTACACAAAGACAGGTGGCCTTTAACTTATCACATTATCATTAGAGAGAAAACCCAAAGCACTATTTAGATTGTTGAACCTGGCCAAATCATGATCAGTCACTTTTGTACTAATAAGATCAGTCGCTAACAATGTCCACGATCAGGTCTGATAGGTGGTAATTTACCTGCATGTATCCCAATCATTTCAATAGAAAACAGAAGGATTTCTCAGGGAGTGCATACTGCCTGATTGGAGACATTGTTAGCAGCTGTAGCCTATTAGTTAATAAACGTGGATATTTTCAGTTTTCCTATTTCCTTTTTGGGTGGCCTTGTCTAGATTTCACATGAGCTGTTAACAGAATACAATAGTATCTCACCCTGTGACTGCAAATGAATCACTTGCTAATTTGTCATCTGCAGTTGTCAAATCATATTTCTGTCATCAGTAAATAGTTTTTCCATGTATATTTTAATTTGTAGGCAAAATATTCTCCATTTACATGTAACAAAAGTCTTACAGGTGCCGAGTTTCAGCGGCATCTCCGCCCGGACCCGGCGTATGTCTCCGGTGATGTCACACGTCCGTTCGTGCTTGCACATCCGCTCGCTCTGCATCTAGTGCTGTGTGGACGTGCACAGGTGCTATCTCCTACCTCCTCCATTCCTCCAGACCAGCTATTGGATGGAGGAGGGCTAATTAGTTTAAATCCGCCTATCCCTACATCTGACACTTGTCCTCCCATCCCCATTGGTTCCTATGTGTTATTTAAACCTCTCAGACTATCCTGCCAGTGCCCGATATAGCGGTTTAGTTTACTATTCTTGCTCGTGGTGTGTTTTTCTCTGTGCTTTTCTGTTACCGACCTTTGCCTGTTATTCTGACTCTGATCCGTATCTGCCTGTCCTGACCTCTGCTCTGTTTTTTGACTACGCTTTTGCCTAACCCTCTGTACCGTGACTTCAGATTCTGACCTCCTGCTCTGTTTCTGAGCCTGCTCTTGCCTCCTCCTTGTCTGTACCTCGTATTTTGGTCTCCGACCTTTGTATCTGTCCGTGTGCCTTGCCTGTCAGTTTCGTTCCGGACTTCTCTCGTATTCCCGGCCTCAGTTCGGATACCTTGCACTCTAAGTCCAGGGGGCAACCGTGTTCGGTGAGGCGCATCTAGCCTCCCAACAAACGGGGCTTGTCTATTGGTGAAGATAGTGGTTGTAGATTGGGGTATTCGGACTAAAGGAATACGAGGGAATCCGGAGCATTACATTACATGTATACAATAACCAAATTAGACTTCAAAAATCCATTTTATTTTAACAACATCGATGTTGCTGTGTATTTTATCAGACTCTTCTTCACAAAATATTGTATGATTATTTTGTAATTGTAAGTTTCAAAATAAAGTTTCATTTATTTTAACTTATCCCAAACGGGATCTTCTTTTTATGTCTCACAATTGACTCTCTCCCAAATACCATACATGCTTAACTGGAAAGTATGTGTTTGGTCTGCAGTGGATCCAGAGGTGTTTCATGTGACCATGCTAATAAATGGTGCCGTTTGCCTTGTGCTAGTCATGTTATTAGCCTAAACGGCTGCTCGTTCAGAGATCCACCTGGCGAATCGGGCAACGATCCCCAAACGAGTGGCCGTTTCGGCTGATAAAGTGCCCATACACAGTCCGATTATCAGCCGAAGCGGCCGTTCGTACACATCGTGCATCGCGGGTCGGTACATGTTGTACTAACCTTTAATTTGCTGACTTGGCTGGATTCACAAAAAAATTTGATCAACAATATTAACATCACAGTTTTCAAATTTCCAACCGATATTTTAAGTAATTTCTGATTTTCGAAAATCGGAAAATTCTGCTGGATCTGTGGATATTCTAAACCAGCATTTCACGGATGCGGCTGCCGGCTTCTCAGAATGCCGGAGGAGAGAGGGAAGGTAAGTAAAGTTCTGGGGACTTTCTTAAAATTAATTTTGCGGTTGGGGCTGGGGGAAGATATACTAATGTATGGGCAAGGGGTTTTATGGTAGGGGGAGGGATCGCAAAACAGGAGGGAGAGGGTGGTAAAGGGGGGGGGGGGAGCAAGGGCTGCAGTATCATGCCAAACTTCTCCCGAGGCGAGACGGGGCAGAGTCCTGGTGGGCAGTTTTTGGGACTTTGGGGGGGGGCTACAGGAGAACCACACAGAGCTGGTATGTGAGGTAAGTATTTGGGGGTGGACATGCCCTTTAACTTTTCATGCGGGTTTCGCCCTTTTATAAATAGCGTTAATAGCGATTTTGGCGAAAACGTTGGGAAACTTGGCCGAGAAAAATTAAAAATTATCAGTCGATCTGACAAGTTGCAATTCTGCTTTCTGTAAAAAATAGCCCCATGGTGTGGCATGAAAAGGTTTTAAAGAAATACAAATAAAAGGTAATATCTTAAAGGAGTGCTGCTCTGGAATTTTGGGTTGAAGGTATAGAAGGTGAATACATGAGCGTGCACCTGTTTGTTGCCCAGAATTGTGTGCTGGTCATAACTTATCTGCTTTGGAAAAGGAAATGTGGGTGTGTGCTTTACTAGCCTGTAGGGTGGAATGGAGAACAACTCTGCCTGCCTCAACTTTACTTTACTTTAGCTAGCATGGTACAATCCTCTACTACTATGCCTCAACTTTAGTAAGTTGTAGGTACATGGAAAAGAAACTCAACATTTTTGTTTGCATTCCCCTTCTATTGAGGGGGGGGGTTTATTACTTTATATTGACACTGTGTTGGGGTATTACTTCTGTTGTGAAACTGTATTTTGGGATATTACTGTATATGGACACTGTATTAGGGGATATTACTGTATATGGACACTGTAGTAGGGGATTACTGTTATGGAACAATCTGCATTTGGGGCTTACTTTATTGGACATTCGTATTGGGGTGTATATGGACACCTGTATTGGGGGCTTACTATATTGGACACGGTATTGGGGGGATATTACTGTATAATATGAAAAGAAATTAAGTCTTCAAGTTCGGAAAGGGATTTTTACTGTGAGAATGGTAAAACTGTGGAACTATCTTCCATTGGAAATTGTGATGGCAGGTTCATTGGATAGTTTAAAAAGAAAGCTGGATGAGTTTCTGAAAGCAATCAATGTTGCAGGTTACTGGTATTGATGCATAAGTAGAGTTGATCCAGGGAAATTTCCGATTGCCACTTGGAGTCAGGAAGGATTTTTTCCCCTCCCCCTTCATAATTCTAGCGGGGTTTTTTGCCTTCCTCTGGAGCAACAGTTAGGCAGAAGTGTAGGTATTGCCGAGTGGGTTGAACTTGATGGAGATATGTAGGGGTACCAGCTCTGTAAGTTACATATAACTTTATATATTTTGTCTTGAACCTAATACAAGTCAGTACTGTATACTTTATTTATGGTCATTAAGATTAGTAATAGTATGAAATAAAGTATGAAATGACAACATACCTACACCTTTCCTATATGTAATAATGTAATATTTTATTTCCCCACCCCAATTTCCTATAAACGTATAAATGATATTATACATTGGATGGAAACATGATCAACACGTTTCAGCTGCAACTCGCGACGATCATCAGGATCCTGAAACGTGTTGATCATGCTGTGAATTAAAGTTTGTGACTCTAAAACAAGTCCTGTGTGTGCTGCCGATTGTTTCCATATTGTATGCTGTGTGGGATAAGCACCCGGGCTATTGGGGTTACGTGAGTGCAGCTGAAGTCTATTTATCATTATATTTATATATTATATAATATATATTATATATATATATCCCACAGACACACACAAACAGCACACACACACACACACACACACACACACATGTATATATATATATATATATATATATATATATATAGTGAGGAGGAACAGCAGTTCTGCTTCAAGAACAGCCGGCTTGATTTTAAATACCAGTTCTCCGTCACTGAGACTAGGTGTGTGAGTGGATATTTGAATAGTAAGGATGTGCCAAGTATGTTTTTCATACAACACCTACTGGTTCTTAATTATTAGCAATGGAAATGAGTCTGGGAGAGACACATCCTGTTGTTATCTCCTTCATAGGAAGCTTTTTCACAGCCTTGTACAAATCTATGAGAAAATTAAATATTCATTCAAGTACAATATTTCTGCATGACCTGAGAGGGTAGCTCATGAAATAAATTGATGTTATCAATTTTATAGTTTTAATTGGAAGATATGAATAATGAATCTTCCAAGACAAGTCTTATTTTATGGCTTATGCAATTTAACAGATTGTGATTTTATAACATATTAAGGTTGTATTGCTGCATGTTGCATGGATGAAAGTTACAGATTTCATTTTGTGCTCACTTGTAATTTAAGGCCAAATGGTGTTTAATTTCACTTTTGTCCAGCTCAAATGTATTTACCTTTTGCTTTGACTTTATTTGTATTTAGATTGATTTGTAGTCAGTGCAATATCCTGTTACACGTGTTTGCATTGTCTAAACAGAGAAGCAAAAGCCAAGTAAAGGTGTGTGGTTAATTTCAAAATAATACATAAGGCTAGGCATTTTCAATGGGAAGGTGCAGTGGCGAGAATCTATATTACGGTCAGTGATGTCCCCCATTTTGTCCTATTTATTAGAATCCCCTGTTTATTGTTGACAACAATGTTCAGTCCTTCTTTCGCTTTTCAATAGGAACGGTAATTAACTATTTATACACAAACAGGGTTCCTATAATAATAACTAATACAGGGAGGGGGAGAGACAGTGGAAGGGTAAGGAGAGACTGTGTCTGTGCTGTTTTTTTTTTTTTTTTGGCTGGCCTTATGTATTAAAAATTATACACTACCTACAGTGTATATACGGATTTACTTCACCTCAGAGTTCCATGCCCTGTATAAAAGAACTCAGCCTGCGGCCTCGTGCTTCTATATCAGGGGTGCCCAACCCATTTGACCTCAAGGGCCTTTTTTGCGGCCTCTGACCAACTTTGAGGGCCACACAATAGATTTATAGGCCTATATAAATTAAGTGTGTGGCATCCTAGAAAATATTTATTCCTTTAACTGCAGAAAGAGGTCACCCAGTAGTTGCATGGCAGATCTGGCAGAGGCGGCTTCAGAGCTCACCGAGTCTTCCCATATTTGTAAAATAATTACAATACATTCCACCAAAACTTCCAATGACTGACACACAACTGATCAATAACCTGTCCTCCTATTGGTACAATTGGTCACCTGCAGTTGTTCAATCCCATTGGGTGTAATGAAATCTTGTTGTTGTAATAGTTAAGTTACAGGTGACAAAAATGGGAAATTCTTAAAGGGTAATCAATATCTAAACTTCCCTAGAGTGATGAAAAGCACACACACCACACACACACATATATATATACTTACCACAGACAGCCCTAAACATGACTGTGTCCAGTCTGACTACTCACCCAGGGTCTGTAGGATCAGGTCCTGTGCTTGACAGGGTCACTGTCCTTGGTGCTGAGACGAGGACAGTTTGGGCAGAGGGGGATTCCCCGCCTGGTGACTGTCCCCATCCTTCCCTTTGCTGTGCAAAAGGAGATGCTCTTTCAGGTGGCCAAGGTGCCAGCAACACTGCTGGGGCTGCTTTAAACTTGGGTGGTAACGATACAGTCACGGACAGCAACAGGTTGGGAAAAAAAAAAACCCAATCCAGCACTTGGTTTTGTCTCTTGATTCTTCTCCACTGGATCATCCTGGGCACCGTCTCTTCTATTTCAATTATAGCCGTCAGTCTCTGCATTGTGATGTTCGGCCCGTTCCTCCTGCTGCTCTTGGGACTTGCTGATTTGGAGGCTCCTCCACAGGTGGGATTGGAGGTAGGAGAAGGTCAGGCTGTCCATTGAACTCTGAACTGAGGACCCTTTGCTGCTGCTGGGATGGTGGTGGTGCCATGCGGGGAAGCACACGTGGAAGGGGAACACTTGGGGGGTTTCCAGGTCAGCAGGAGCCGCAGGTCAGGATAAGGGCCACTCCTGATTACGATCGGGCCGCGTGTTGGGCATCACTGTTCTATATGGTCATGGAACTCCTCTGTGGCGTAATATCCTTACACTGTAGGTAGCATATTATCTTTATATATAATAACCCCCTTAATGGGTCTCTATGAGACCCAACTGTACAATAATATCCTCATAATTGGTGCACTGCTACTAGTAACACCCAATTATAACATTCTGGAAGTGTTACTGATTTTCTGTAACCAGCAGACAGCAGATGTCAAGCCAACAGCAAAGTCAATGTCAAACCACTCTATCTGTACTTTCATTGGCTTTGCTGTTGGCGCGACATCTGCTGGCTGCTGATTTCCGTATTAGATGAGGAGGTGATCGTGCAAGAGGTGAGCTGAAGTGCAGTGCCGGGAGGGGACAGTTGCGGGAAGATTACCAGTGAACCAGGGGTTGGTTGCAGAAAAGGTCAGTAACACAATTTTTGTTGGTGGTGTGTGATGGAGTTTATATCTGTGTTTGCGTGTGTGGGTGAAGGCATGGGGGAAGTGACAGTGAGTCCAGGACCAGAAGGGTTTAAAGAGGGGGGATTCAGAGCAGCATAGTGACATTTGGGACACAGATATAGTCATTTTATTATTATTATTGTGGATTTATATAGCGCCAACATCTTCAGTTGCATCAATATACATAAGGAAAACATACATGTTACATACAAGGGTAGTGCAAGTAATACAAAGTGCAAATAATTTAAGTGCTGGTCCAGCAACATTCAGTGTGTTAAGTTCAGCATTACTGTAGTACAATAGAATGGAGGGCCCTGCCCGAAAGCTTACAGTCTAGAGAAGATGGGAATGAGACATAGGGGAAGCAGATTAGTAACTGTAACTAAGTTGTCAGTGGATTATAACTAGCAGGTCAACAATGGGTCAGTAAAGGGGGTAGAAGTGTCCAAGTCCAGATTGTAACCTTGCCTAAAGGGGTGAGTTTTGAGCTGTGTTTCAAGATAGAAAGTGATGGCAAGTGAGGAAGGGAGTTCCAGAGCAGATGGGCAATATGAGAAAAGTCCTGTATACGGGCGTGGGAAGAGTGATCAGAGTAGATGAGAGATCATTAGCAGAGAAGAGAGTTAGCCTTGGTAAGTATCTGATTATCAAATCAGAGATGTATGGGGGGGCTGTATTGAAGAGAGTCTTGTAGGATAAGGTTAGCAGCTTAAATTGGATCCTTTGGGTAATGGGAAGCCAGTGGAGAGATTGACAGAAAGGGGCCAGCGTTGAGAAAAGAAGAGAGGTGAATGAGCCTGGCAGCAGAGTTAAGGATTGATTAAAGGGGTGCCGTCGGTTACTTGGTAGACCACCACGGAGGATGTTACAGTAGTCCACCGAGAGATGATAAGGCATGAACTAGAATTTGTTAGTATTCTGTAAAGAATACTCCTTGTTAAAAGCCATTAGGCAGGGGGAAGTGATAGCCTCCAATACTAATCCAATGCAAGGTCAGGGAGACAACCTTCCCATGAAAATGCAACCAAGCAGGGAGTGTCAGCCCAGATAAATGACCCAAGGTAAATTGTTAGGACCTTCCATACTGGGGTTACCTTGACGTGGTTGGAAGGCTTTTCACTTTATATCAATAAATTGTAACTAAAAACCCCCATGTTTTTACTGTTTGCACTAGCATAGATATTATAATATATGGGGCCCAGGAATGTGCATTGATCATTTCTTTTCTTGTTTGTTCTAATGTTTTGGTCAGATCAGTAGCACTTCCACTATTTGTTATAAAGTAATTTTGCCACAGGAGTGCTCCCACAGCCCCCTTTTGTGTTTAAATTATAACTGGGTTAGGAGCAGTGATAGATATATTAAAAACATTAAAAAAAACATAGTTACACAACCTCCATACTGGAAATAATATTGTCAGTACAACCTCCCTGATCAAAGTTCTAAATGCTACAAAAGAACTGTTCACTATCTGTCTGTCGTGTCTCTAAAGTCAGAATAACACCATGGGGGATCAGAGTGCCATATGGTCATTAGGGGGTCCCAGGTGGAGGACAAGCAGGCCAATAGAAAACTCTAGATGCATTTCCCTCAGAATGAGGCTTTTTCAATAGCATGTTTTTGAGCTGTAACCGACAGGAGTTGACAGAGTGTTAATGTGTGTTTAAAGAAAAGTTCTGAGTCAAAAGTTACTCCCAGGCATAAGGCGTAAGGTGTTGGGGAGATTGGTGTCATTGATGTGGATAGTAATGTTAGGTAGGTGGGTAGATCGAGAGAGAGTACATTATAAAAGATAATGTACCCTCAACTGTAAATTATATGAATATCAGATGTCACCTCGGAGTAGGTTTGTTGAATTACCCAGGTTTCAATTCAGTATTTTGTCAAAACCTAAATTCTGCTTTGAAACGGCATGATGACAACTTTGAAACTGCTAAATTCTGGTTTCTAAATTTGGACTGTGAAACCGGTAATTTTGAGGACCCCCCCAAACCTAGGTTTCACATTTATATGTAACTAGACATTAAGCCCGTAACATTAATGGGCGCTAGAATCCCAGAGACCCCCTCAGTGTCCTAAGGCCAGAGTCCCCCCCTCTGTCCCAAGGTCAGAGTGACAGTCTGTGACAGAGTACCCCTGTGATAGTCCCCCCTGTGACAGTTGCCCGTACAGCCCCCCCATGACAGTCCCTCCCTCTGTGACAGTCCCCCCCATGAGACTGCCCCCACTCTGTGACAGCCCCCATAAGAGTCCCCCTCTCTGACAGTCCCCCCTCTCTGAGTCCCCCCCTCTGTGACAGCCCCCCCTCTGTGATAGTCTCCCCCATAAAAGTCCCCCCTGTGATAGTCCCCCCCTTGTGACAGCCCCCCCTCTGTGACAGTCCCCCCCTCTGTGACAGTCCCCCCCTATTACAGGCCCCCTCTGTGACAGTCCCCCCCGTGACAGCCCTTCCTCTGTGACAGTCCCCCCCTCTGTGACAGTCCCCCCTCTGTGACAGTCCTTCTCTGTGACAGGCCCCTTTTGTGACGGTCCCCCCTCTGTGACAGTCCCCCCACTCTGTGACAGTCCCCACCTCTGTGACATCCCGCCCTGTGACAGCCCCCCATGACAGCCCCCCTTCTGTGACAGCCCCGCAACCTGTGACAGTCCCCTCTGTGACAGTCTCCCCCTCTGTGACATCCCCCCTCTGTGACAGTTCCCCCCTCTGTGACAGACCCCCCCTCTGTGAAAGCCCCCCCCTCTGTGACAGCACCCTCCTCTGTGACAGTTCCCCTCTGTGGACAGCCCCCCCCCGTACAATCCCCCTCCGAGACAGTCCCCCCCTGTGACAGTTCCGTCCCCCCCATGCAGCTGTCGCCCCCCCCACCTACCTTATCTGCGGTCAGCAATGCCTGCCACAAACGGAACAGCAATGTCAAGAACTTGGCACCGGAAGGCAGAAACACACAGCAGTTAAGAGGGGTGGCACCTAGGCTGCAAGGGACTGGGTCAGGTAAGGAACTTCAGGAGCACCTTTGGCAAATATTAATAATAATATCAAACCTAGATTTGGGGAGGGTCCTCTACATTTATACTGTAGGTAAATTTTTTTTCACTGGGCATGCCCTTTAATACCAGTATTTCTAGTTAAAGTTTTAGAAACTTTATGGCCCACATCAGCTTCACCGTTCACACTGTAAAGAAACCTTTCCTAACCTGAAGATAAAACTTCTTTTTTTCTAATCTTAAAGGATGTCCATGTGTCCTCTGATATGACCTATTACTGAACAATGCACCCGAGAGCTTATTATATGGCTCATTAATATATTTGTATAAAGCTTCTACAATGTAAACAGCACTAACTTGTCTAATCTGCCTGCATAGTCAAGCTCCTCCATTCCTTTTATTTAGTTGCCCTTCTCTGAACTCTTTCCATTTCCAAGATGTCCCTTTTGTGTATGGGATTCCAAAACTGCACTGCATATTCCAAATGAGGTCTTACCAGTGCCTTGTAAAGAGGGAGAATAATATTTTTCTCCCTTGAATCTATTCCCCTATTTACACAAGACAATACATTGCTAGCCATAGCTGTCTGGCACTGCTTGGTACAGCTCAGTCTGTTATCTACTAGAAACCCCTTAATTTTGTTTCCATCAGAGATTCACTTAGCACAGAGCCATTTATGGTGTAGGGGGCACAAGGGTTGGTAAACCCCAAATGCATCACATTTAGCAAAGTTTAGTTAGTGGCAGAATCTCATCTGCATTGATGCCCATTTTGATCTATCTTGGTTCTGCTGGCTGCAGCAATTGACACATCATTTGAAGTTTCCAAAGTTCGCATAGTTTAGTTTTTTAGGACTTTCGTCTCATGCCCTCTAGTCAATTATAAAAAAGATTGTGGCCCAGATACAACAACCACTTAGAAACAGAATAACTCACATAGATCTAGCTTCTGACATACCTCTGTATGCGATCCAATAAATTTAAATTAGTGTGATAGTTCTTTGACTTCAAGTCAGTCTCATTTTGTTGGAGGAGGATAAAAAAAAGTTCACTAACAATTAATGGCAGTTCGGTTATTTAATTATTGATGTTTTGAAACAAACATTGATTATTAGTGAATAACATGCTGGAAACACATTAATTGGATTTTCTCATCTTTTTATCTAGAAAGGCAGGACTTAAATCCATTTTTATAGTTTCATAAACTGTGGGGTCTTTTTAGAGTGTGCGGACCGGGCGGCATGCTTAAACATTTGTAGGACGTATGGATGTTTAACGGAGTAAACAGATTGTCTATAAATGTTACTACAAGTCAATTAATGATCTGGCCGGGTTGATTGACACCAACGACATGCAGATAGCCGTGACTAAAATTGATGAAATACTGCAAGAGCTGTTCCGTCTTCGGATTACGGTCTGGGAACACCCCCAAATCCCGAAGCATCCGAAAAATCTGAAAACGGAATTTACTTTCTAGTTTCCGATTGTATTTAGAGGTATTATGAATTGGAGGTATTTTAAGGATTATCGAAAATAGCCTTGAACGTTCGAATTCATCGAAAATGCAACCTGGGAAGTCCCGAAATCAGAACGATATGCGCACGGTTTCACTAAGAACATAGATTTTGGAACTAAAGGGGTTCCAGTGTCGGGATTCAGTCCACGAGTGGACCGGATTCCCATCTCTAAATCGGACTAGCCTCCTCACATAGACCGCGTTGATACGTGGCTGACAGTGTGCATTCCTAAAGTCCTACGTCACAGGTATAGACCTTTAGTCAAACTCTATAGCAAGCGTTTTCTGTTCAATTGTTTTGCCAAAATTTGAACCCCAAAGCTATAATGACTTTGTTATTGTGGCGCCAGATTCTACATAAGTGTGTATTTGTTTGGGAGCTTTGCTAGTGGTATATTCCTATAAAAATAACCAGTTGTCTATAAGTGACTCATTTCTATATTGTTCGTTAATCCCACTACTCGCCCATTCCATGTTCAGCTGGACAATGAATCAGCGTTTTTTGCAGTGTTGAAACTTCATAACGGAACCTGCTGAGCATGCTTCCTGTCTCTGGCCACAAGATTTGTTAACGCATGATGCTGGGTGGGAATGGTCCTTTCTAAGATGTAGCTTGGGGTTTAAATTAAGGTGGGAATAGGGACAAAGGCTTAGAATTTAATAAAGTTGAATGGGGGTGAAGGAAATCTAAAAACTTATGTATATAGGAATTAATGCGCTCCTTCACATTATATAATATAAGGACATTACACCATCTAGGAGTCCATGTTCCTGCTATATTGGTCAGGGAACTCCTCGTGGCGTAATATCCTTATATTATATGTAAGGGGCGACATTATCCCTTACATATATATAAGATGGCTGGATTTATAATGGGCAAGGAGTGTATATATCCTTATAAAAATCCCTCAACTACGTAGTGAGTGATTTTTATAAGAATATATACTACTGCTGCTCACCATTGCTGTACTCCTTCCACGTTAACAAGCACCTTCCCTGACAAACCCCGCACTTTAAAAAAAAGAACAATACTTATCAGAAATCCTCTCAAATCCTTTCATGTAAAATCCGTCCCTAAGAACCCGGTAACCTTTTAAATCTGTCCGTCTATGATGAGACCAAATCAGTCTGTTCAGCCTGCGAGTGAAGTTCAGCAGAGTGGCCGTGTCAGCGTAATGACAGCTTCCTATGAACGATGGCATAACTCAACCACACAGGCTGAACAAGAGAAGTTGTGGGTCACGGCGGACAGATGTTTTTTAAGGTTACGGGTGAGAGGAAATTTTACTTGTAGATGAGAGGCGGATTACTGAAAAGTCTGTGTTTTTTCATCAATCTTTTTTTATTGCAGGGTTTGACAATGCCTGCTTAAAGGGGAGAGGAGGATGTCAAGGGAGCATGAAAATTCCAGAGCAAGGCTGTTAAAGTAAGTTTTTTTTTTTTTTTATTTTTCTGGTAGTTTATTTATTTAATCGATTGTAGTAGGGCTGGGACACGTGGTGGTTTTATTGTATTTAGTTTAATGTATTTAGTGATGGATTAATGCGCTGGTTATATATATATAGTATAAGACATAATCGCCCCTCACAGTGTCATATAAGGTTTATAAAGTCAAATCAGAGTCTGCCTGCCTGTATGTCAGGAATCCTCGCTGTGACTGATATCCTTATATTACACTGTAAAGGGGTTATTATCCCTTATATATCCTTATTAAATCTTAGCTGCTATTCTCTGCCCATGGCATATACCTATGTCATTTCTAGAACCCGTCAGTAAACAATTTCCTAGGGTCATACATCCACCACTTACGGGACTTAAACTTCTATAGCCATTATAAATATTCTTAACTAAGGCCAACTTTACATAAACTTAACTACCGTGTCACAGGTCATACCAAGCGACCTGTATGCAGTTTGTATGTCCAGGTTGCAGCAGGTTGTGACTGCATTGACAGTGGTAACACCCCTATAACAATATTTATTAAAATAGTGTAAATACAGTATTAATGCTAGCTTGCAATTCAGGTTTTTCTATGATTTTTTCTTACCACTCTTTCCTTAAATAGCACGTAGATCAAATGAAAGGTGTTTAATACATCATAATAAAACAAAGTGCCTTCCCAGTAGTAAAAGGAGAGTTATTTTGGTTTGTTTGAAGGAGAACTCAAACGTTTGTTTTTCTTTCTCCCCATTACAACTATGCATAGGTGGAGACTTCTCAGTCAGTTTGCATTATTTATCATTACATGTGAGAAAGTTACTGTATATTCTATAAATCGAAGAAGGATTTCATGTTGTGCAGTACAATCGCAGCCCATATAGTATGAAAGAGCCTTGCTGAGAATGTGCACCCATAGGCCTGCCCCCTGACACCACTATTTTACTGTCGCTATGCACACCATTTTTATACATATCTCCACACCAATATGACATCCATTTTAAAGGTTCATGTACTGCCGTTTATTTTCCAGCGTGTCGTTACTGAAAATCAGGGAAAATACAAAATAGGTCAGATGATTTTACTCAAATACAAATACTAGTTTTCGAGAAACACGACAGCCCATGAAATACAGGATCCAGTCCCGGCTTATTATGGAACAGGACAAAATAGTCAAACTGACTGTGATTTTTCTATTTAATTTTTTTGTTTGTTCAGTATGTTCCATTATGTTCTAAACATAGTAATTAAGGGTTGAATAAAGAATTCGTCCATCAAGTCAACCTATCCCTTTTTTTTTTTTTTTTTTTTTTAACCCTACCTAACGATTGATCCAAGAGAGGAGGCAAAAAAAACCCCAGTAAAAAAGGGGGAAAAAAATTCCTTCTGACTCCAACGGCAACGGAAAAGTCTCCCTGGATCAACCGATCTATATGAATTAATACAGTATTCTCAATTTTTTAGTTTTAGAAACTTATCCAGGCCTTTTTTAAAGGTATTCAATGAACTTGCCATTACCACTCTGTGGAAGACGTTCCAGTTTTCACGTTCTCACTGTAAAGAAACCTTCCAACTTGAAGATGAAACTCTTTTCTTCCAACCTTAAGGGAGTCCACGCGTCTCTGATATGACCTTATGAGTGAACCATGACCAGAGATTTCACTGTATGGGACCATTATATATTAGTATAAGGTTATCATGTCCACACGCAACCGCCGCTTCTCCAATTAAACAGCCCTAAAACTGTCTATCTTTATGCCTGATATTCAAGCCCTCCTTCACCTTATTAATTTAGTTGCCCTTCTCTAACTGCCTACAAATTTCACGATGTCCATTGGTATAGGGGATCCAAAACTGCACGCAGCAATTCCAAAATGTGACCTTCACAAAGGCCTGTAAAAGAGGAGAATAATATTTTCTCTCTGATTCCATTCCCCTCTTTATACAGACAAAATTCTTGCTAGCTCTAGAGGTTGCTACCTGGGCATTGTTTGACTAAGGCTTAGGTCGGTATCACCAGAAAACCCCCAAATCTTTTCCATTTCAGATTGCATTAACACAGAGTTATTTGGTGTAGGTGGCAACAGGGATTATTATAAATCCCAATGCATCACCGTACATTTATCAAATTGAATTCATCTGCAATTCTGGACTGCCATTTGATTACTCTATCTAGGGCTGCTTGCAGCACTTGCACAGCATTGGAAGTTCCAAGCTTTGCATAATTTAGTGTCCTAGCCAATACCCCAGCGACTGCTCTCAATGCCCCCCCTTTAAGTCTCCTTATAAACAGAGAAACAGAAAGCGGCCCCCGTACAGAACTGAGAACTCCGTTAGAACCTTAGCCCCAGAGATGTAGCTCCATTAACCACCACCTCTCTGGTTGCGTCCAAAGAACCAGTTCTCTATCCATGAAACAAATGTTTTTCTTCAAGGCAACGTCCTCAGTTTTAGAAATTGGCCTATGTGGCACCGTATCAAGGCTTTTGCAAATCTAAATATACCATCCACCAGCAGTGCCTGAATCTAACGTCTACTCACTTTCTCATTAAAAACCCAAGTTACATTTTCTGGCTATGATCTCGTTCTCATAAATCCATTGCTGACTTACTATAAAAGAGGAGCTCATGGAGACAAAGTCAAGGATTATGATCCCTTAACAAAGTTTCCATCACCTTCCCTACATGAGTTAGGCTTCAGGTCTATAGTGACCAGGCTGTGACGACACCTTTTTTGAATATTGATTACATTGGCTTTGTTCCAATCCAGCGGCACATCCCCAGAAAAGCGAATTCTGAAAAGATGAGACAAGTGGTATTGCTAAGAACTGAACTAAGCTCTTTTACTTTTTGCTAATAAGTCTATTTCTACATAATATTTTGAGCTGGTATAAAGTTCGCTTTTACTGAAGTTGCAGGATCAATTCAATTCCCCAGCCTTTTTGTAGTGTGAAAAGCAAAGGAAGATATCATTGTTAAAGGAGCATTTGTAAATCCCTGTTTGTGTCAGAGAGGAGATGATCTATGAGGGATGTACATTGCTGCCAGCTTCCGTGAAGTGTACGCATATGGATCCCAACGTGGGGTCACCCAGCTAAGGTTGGGGATATGGGACTGACAAATGTTTCCCATCTTTCTAAGGTCTGGTACACATGGGCACAAAGATTTATTCTGGCCCAGATCTTACGATAGAACTACTGACTAGTTTCTCTCTGGCAATGCTATTTGGTTACAGGAAGACAGAAAAATGTATATGCATACAATATTTAGGCCTGACTGATCTTGACTTTTTTAACTATTCCAGGGAACCATCCGGTTGGGTCCCTAAAAAAGATCACCTAAAATCTGTTGACTTGACCAAAATTTCAGGTTAAATTACTGGTCGTCTCAAAAAATTATCGATGAGTACCAGGCTAAAATAGCTTTTTTAAAAAAAGGTATTAGTTAACTGGTTTTTAGATTTAGGATTAAAAGATTAGCATGCTGGGCATGTATAACCTATTTTCTTAATGAGGTAAGGGATGCCTGGTAATATCCGGACACTAATAGAAACTTTTCAATTCCCTTTTGTTTAATGAATATAAAGTTAAAGACCTGCTTTTAATCATCACCTTCTCTGTGACGTAATGCATACATATTTGTGATTACTACAAACACAAACAAATTCCAAAATCTTGCATGCCTGGTTTATGTGTCTCATAAGCATTAATTGTAGTTGATAGTGATGCAGTTTTTGTTTTTAACAGTACACCACTAAGTACAGGAGCCATTAATAGCATTACTAATTGTAATGTAGAGAAATAAACAACATTGTCAGTGGCTATTTTCAAGCCAATATCTCACTAGTAATTGGCTACAGACATTTGCGCTTCTGTGCAAAGGTAAATTATTTAAAAAACTAATAATGGCATTTAAAATGTAGGTAATATTCATAAATATCTATTTGGAACAACACTATAACAATGCTAGTAAATAACGATAACGAAAGATGTTTTATCTTTGCATTGGGTTACTACACAACTTGTGGGAGATAACATGTAGGGCTTTTTTTATGAAGGAGACATCAGTTTATATTTTGAACTCTGGACATCAAATGAAAACATCTTACACAAGGATATTATAATATATAAGAGTACTAATAGATAACAGACAGAGTTGTGTCAGAGAATTGGCTTTTTCACATTGAAATAATAATCTGACAGGGTTATGCAATAAAAGTTCTTATCGTTAAAAATTGTGCTATTTTTGCCCCAACCAATCAGATGTTAGCTTTCAAATGTTAATTAATATCTGATTGGTAGGAACAAAATTAGCACCATTTTAAACGATAAGAACTTTTATTGAATCTCCCTGTATATATATAAAAGTCAATGTATGTATATATGCATGTTCCAGAATTTTTATTTTTTTTTATATACCAAGATCCTTGGTATATATGCATGTTTCAGGACCCGGAAAAAAAAGTTACTTTACAACTTACAAATCTCCTCTTACCCATTTTAATTTAGCCATAATTTAATGGGGGGGGGGGGGGGGGGGTCGCGATCTGATCTGTGTGCTGCCATCTGGTGGTGAATCTAGTGATTGCCCAACACACAACATATCCTGCTGCAGAGAATCATATCTTTAGAAGAGCTCTGAGGCAGTCCTAGCTGCACAGTCAGTGAGTGCTGAGCTTCAGCACACAGGGCAAGAACCATAACTAGAGGTAAACTCACATGTAATTTATTTAATTGCTTTATACAGCCATCCCACCCTATCAATGTTAATATATGGGGCACACACCCGGGACACCTCCCTTCCCATCACTCAGTACTCAGTGTGACAGTCAACCCTCCAGTTCACAAATCACCCAGTGTTACAACCAGCCCTTCAGTAGTAATGTCATATTTAGGGCTGGACTGATTGCAATCTAATTGAAAATAACTGCAGTCATTGTCAGTCACATTAATGCAGTTAATTGAAGTCAGTTTGTAATTAGTGGCAATTTGTGACAAAATGTGAAACATCTGTTTCACATTTTAATTATAACCTATATATCTATTGGGTGGCCTTAAAGTGGTCAAGGGCAACACAAGGGTGCTTGAGATCAAATGAGTTGGGCATCCCTGGCTAGTTAATGGTATAAGATCTGACATAGAGTTGGGTCAGGAACCCACAGTTTACCAGATTTGCAGGTAGGGTTTGGGTAAACCACAGTGAGTTTGAATGTTTGAATGGTTAGTGGGTCAGGTTTGGTTAAAAAGCAGATTCTGATCATGACAGGTAGTGGGTGCAGGTTGTGGGTCTGTTAAATTTTGAGTGTGGGTCACTGCAGGTCTGTGCAAAGCGTGTGTAGGTAGGGCCCGGGTTATGGTTTTGTGGGGGAGGGTTGGATGTCTGTTTAATTTTATATGTGGATAATGGTTTTCTGTTGTCCTCAGGATTATAATCTGACATTTGTGCTGCCATCTGTTTGTGAATCGAGTGATCACCCCTCTGAAAACAACAAAATTATTGGAAGAACTTGGGAAATGCCAAGTACTCTGCTAGTTTATTAAAAAAGATGATTTAGAATATAAAAATTTGGTATAACCATTAAGGATACAGTCATCAAAATAAAGTAGAGAAGTAGTTAAAAAATCTCTTTAGTTGTTGAACTGAGAAATATTAATCTGTGGCTAAGTGTATGTAAAGGATAGTCAGGGGAATTTAATATAGCAAAACTACAGGATTGCAAAAAGGAAAGAGCCATGGCTACATTAAAGTCCCCATACAATCCTGTGTTAAGTATCGTGCTACAAGGTAGCGCAAAACGTATTAAAAAGTGTATTGCATCAGATGTGCTGTGCTATTTGCAGGGATTTTACACATATTTTACCGATATTAAATCTCCCAGGGTGTTTGCAGGGCTGGACAGATTCTGTATTGGCTAGTAGAAATGAACAAAGCTGGTGAAACCTATTGAAGTTCCAAAAATCCGATTGAAATGTACATTTTCCAATTTTCGACAGCATTTTACATTTTTTAATAATTTTCGATTTTTGCAAAACAGCAGTTCTGCTTCAAGAACAGCCGGCTTGATTTTAAATACCAGTTCTCCGTCACTGAGACTAGGTGTGTGAGTGGATATTTGAATAGTAAGGATGTGCCAAGTAATGTTTTTCATACAACACCTACTGGTTCTTAATTATTAGCAATGGAAATGAGTCTGGGAGAGACACATCCTGTTGTTATCTCCTTCATAGGAAGCTTTTTCACAGCCTTGTACAAATCTATGAGAAAATTAAATATTCATTTCAAGTACAATATTTCTGCATGACCTGAGAGGGTTAGCTCATGAAATAAATTGATGGTATCAATTTTATAGTTTTAATTGGAAGATATGAAATAATGAAATCTTCCAAGACAAGTCTTTATTTTTATGGCTTATGCAATTTAACAGATTGTGATTTTATAACATATTAAGGTTGTATTGCTGCATGTTGCATGGATGAAAGTTACAGATTTCATTTTGTGCTCACTTGTAATTTAAGGCCAAATGGTGTTTAATATTCACTTTTGTCCAGCTCAAATGTATTTACCTTTTGCTTTGACTTTATTTGTATTTAGATTGATTTGTAGTCAGTGCAATATCCTGTTACACGTGTTTGCATTGTCTAAACAGAGAAGCAAAAGCCAAGTAAAGGTGTGTGGTTAATTTCAAAATAATACATAAGGCTAGGCATTTTCAATGGGAAGGTGCAGTGGCGAGAATCTATATTACGGTCAGTGATGTCCCCCTATTTATGTCCTATTTATATAGGAATCCCTGTTTATTGTTGACAAACAATGTTCAGTCCTTCTTTCGCTTTTCAATAGGAACGGTAATTAACTATTTATACACAAACAGGGATTCCTATATAAATAACTAATACAGGGAGGGGGAGAGACAGTGGAAGGGTAAGGAGAGACTGTGTCTGTGCTGTTTTTTTTTTTTTTTTGGCTGGCCTTATGTATTATAAAAATTATACACTACCTACAGTGTTATATACGGATTTACTTCACCTCAGAGTTCCATGCCCTGTATAAAAGAACTCAGCCTGCGGCCTCGTGCTTCTATATCAGGGGTGCCCAACCCATTTGACCTCAAGGGCCTTTTTTGCGGCCTCTGACCAACTTTGAGGGCCACACAATAGATTTATAGGCCTATATAAATTAAGTGTGTGGCATCCTAGAAAATATTTATTCCTTTAACTGCAGAAAGAGGTCACCCAGTAGTTGCATGGCAGATCTGGCAGAGGCGGCTTCAGAGCTCACCGAGTCTTCCCATATTTGTAAAATAATTACAATACATTCCACCAAAACGTTCCAATGACTGACACACAAACTGATCAATAACCTGTCCTCCTATTGGTACAATTGGTCACCTGCAGTTGTTCAATCCCATTGGGTGTAATGAAAATCTTGTTGTTGTAATAGTTAAGTTACAGGTGACAAAAATGGGAAATTCTTAAAGGGTAATCAATATCTAAACTTCCCTAGAGTGATGAAAAGCACACACACACACACACACACATATAATATATACTATACCACAGACAGCCCTAAACATGACTGTGTCCAGTCTGACTACTCACCCAGGGTCTGTAGGATCAGGTCCTGTGCTTGACAGGGTCACTGTCCTTGGTGCTGAGACGAGGACAGTTTGGGCAGAGGGGGATTCCCCGCCTGGTGACTGTCCCCATCCTTCCCTTTGCTGTGCAAAAGGAGATGCTCTTTCAGGTGGCTCAAGGTGCCAGCAACACTGCTGGGGCTGCTTTAAACTTGGGTGGTAACGATACAGTCACGGAGCAGCACAGGTTGGGAAAAAGAAAAAACCCAATCCAGCACTTGGTTTTGTCTCTTGATTCTTCTCCACTGGATCATCCTGGGCACCGTCTCTTCTATTTCAATTATAGCCGTCAGTCTCTGCATTGTGATGTTCGGCCCTTGTCCTCCTGCTGCTTCTCTGGGACTTGCTGATTTGGAGGCTCCTCCACAGGTGGGATTGGAGGTAGGAGAAGGTCAGGCTGTCCATTGCACTCTGAACTGAGGACCCTTTGCTGCTGCTGGGATGGTGGTGGTGCCATGCGGGGAAGCAACAGTGGAAGGGGGAACACTTGGGGGGTTTCAGATCAGCAGGTCAGCAGGAGCCGCAGGTCAGGATAAGGGCCACTCCTGATTACGATCGGGCCGCGTGTTGGGCATCACTGTTCTATATGGTCATGGAACTCCTCTGTGGCGTAATATCCTTACACTGTAGGTAGCATATTATCTCTTATATAATAAACCCCCTTAATGGGTCTCTATGAGACCCAACTGTACAATAATATCCTCATAATTGGTGCACTGCTACATAGTAAAACACCAATTATAACATTCTGGAAGTGTTACTGATATTTTCTGTAACCAGCAGACAGCAGATGTCAAGCCAACAGCAAAGTCAATGTCAAACCACTCTATCTGTACTTTCATTGGCTTTGCTGTTGGCGCGACATCTGCTGGCTGCTGATTTCCTGTATTAGATGAGGAGGTGATCGTGCAAGAGGTGAGCTGAAGTGCAGTGCCGGGAGGGGACAGTTGCGGGAAGAGTTACCAGTGAACCAGGGGGTTGGTTGCAGAAAAGGTCAGTAACACAATTTTTGTTGGTGTGTGTGATGGAGTTTATATCTGTGTTTGCGTGTGTGGGTGAAGGCATGGGGGAAGTGACAGTGAGTCCAGGACCAGAAGGGGTTTAAAGAGGGGGGATTCAGAGCAGCATAGTGACATTTGGGACACAGATATAGTCATTTTTATTATTATTATTGTGGATTTATATAGCGCCAACATCTTCAGTTGCATCAATATACATAAGGAAAACATACATGTTACATACAAGGGTAGTGCAAGTAATACAAAGTGCAAATAATTTAAGTGCTGGTCCAGCAACATTCAGTGTGGTAAGTTACAGCATTACTGTAGTACAATAGAATGGAGGGCCCTGCCCGAAAGCTTACAGTCTAGAGAAGATGGGAATGAGACATAAGGGGAAGCAGATTAGTAACTGTAACTAAGTTGTCAGTGGATTATAACTAGCAGGTCAACAATGGGTCAGTAAGAGGGGTAGAAGTGTCCAAGTCCAGATTGTAACCTTGCCTAAAGGGGTGAGTTTTGAGGCTGTGTTTCAAGATAGAAAGTGATGGCAAGTGAGGAAGGGAGTTCCAGAGCAGATGGGCAATATGAGAAAAGTCCTGTATACGGGCGTGGGAAGAGGTGATCAGAGTAGATGAGAGATCATTAGCAGAGAAGAGGTTACGCCTTGGTAAGTATCTGATTATCAAATCAGAGATGTATGGGGGGGGCTGTATTGAAGAGAGTCTTGTAGGATAAGGTTAGCAGCTTAAATTGGATCCTTTGGGTAATGGGAAGCCAGTGGAGAGATTGACAGAAAGGGGCAGCGTGTGAGAAGCAAGAAGAGAGGTGAATGAGCCTGGCAGCAGAGTTAAGGATTGATTAAAGGGGTGCCAGTCGGTTACTTGGTAGACCACACAGGAGGATGTTACAGTAGTCCAGCCGAGAGATGATAAGGGCATGAACTAGAATTTTGTTAGTATTCTGTAAAAGAATACTCCTTGTTAAAAAGCCATTAGGCAGGGGGAAGTGATAGCCTCCAATACTAATCCAATGCAAGGTCAGGGAGACAACCTTCCCATGAAAATGCAACCAAGCAGGGAGTGTCAGCCCAGATAAATGACCCAAGGTAAATTGTTAGGACCTTCCATACTGGGGTTACCTTGACGTGGTTGGAAGGCTTTTCACTTTTATGCATAATATTGTAACTAAAAACCCCCATGTTTTTACTGTTTGCACTAGCATAGATATTATAATATATGGGGCCCAGGAATGTGCATTGATCTTTTCTTTTCTTGTTTGTTCTAATGTTTTGGTCAGATCAGTAGCACTTCCACTATTTGTTATAAAGTAATTTTGCCACAGGAGTGCTCCCACAGCCCCCTTTTGTGTTTAAATTATAACTGGGTTAGGAGCAGTGATAGATATATTAAAAACATAAAAAAAAACATAGTTACACAACCTCCATACTGGAAATAAATATTGTCAGTACAAACCTCCCTGATCAAAGTTCAAACAGCTAAAATGCTACAAAGAACTGTTCACTTATCTGTCTGTCGTGTCTCTAAAGTCAGAATAACACCATGGGGGATCAGAGTGCCATATGGTCATTAGGGGGTCCCAGGTGGAGGACAAGCAGGCCAATAGAGTAAACTCTAGATGCATTTCACCTCAGAATGAGGCTTTTTCAATAGCAAATGTTTTTGAGCTGTAACCGACAGGAGTTGGACAGAGTGTTAATGTGGTGTTTAAAGAAAAGTTCTGAGTCAAAAGTTACTCCCAGGCATAAGGCGTAAGGTGTTGGGGAGATTGGTGTCATTGATGTGGATAGTAATGTTAGGTAGGTGGGTAGATCGAGAGAGTACATTATAAAAGATAATGTACCCTCAACTGTAAATTATATGAATATCAGATGTCACCTCGGAGTAGGTTTGTTGAATTACCCAGGTTTCAATTCAGTATTTTGTCAAAACCTAAATTCTGCTTTGAAACGGCATGATGACAACTTTGAAACTGCTAAATTTCTGGTTTCTAAATTTGGACTGTGAAACCGGTAATTTTGAGGACCCCCCCAAACCTAGGTTTCACATTTATATGTAACTAGACATTAAGCCCGTAACATTAATGGGCGCTAGAAGCCCAGAGACCCCCTCAGTGTCCTAAGGCCAGAGTCCCCCCCTCTGTCCCAAGGTCAGAGTGACAGTCTGTGACAGAGTACCCCTGTGATAGTCCCCCCTCTGTGACAGTGTCCCCGTGACAGCCCCCCCATGACAGTCTCCCTTCTGTGAACAGTCCCCCCCATGAGACTGCCCCACTCTGTGACAGCCCCCATAAGAGTCCCCCTCTCTGACAGTCCCCCCTCTCTGACAGTCCCCCCTCTGTGACAGGCCCCCCCTCGTGATAGTCTCCCCCATAAAGTCCCCCCTGTGATAGTCCCCCCTTGGTGACAGCCCCCCCCTCTGTGACAGTCCCCCCCTCCTGTGACAGTCCCCCCTATTACAGGCCCCCTCTGTGACAGTCCCCCCCGTGACAGCCCTTCCCTGTGACAGTCCCCCCTCTGTGACAGTCCCCCCTCTGGACAGTCCTTCTCTGTGACGGCCCCTTTTGTGACGGTCCCCCCTCTGTGACAGTCCCCACTCTGTGACAGTCCCACCTTGACAGTCCCCGCCTCTGTGAAAGCCCCCCATGACAGCCCCCCTTCTGTGACAGCCCCGCACCTGTGACAGTCCCTCTGTGACAGTCTCCCCTCTGTGACATCCCCCTCTGTGACAGTTCCCCCCTCTGTGACAGACCCCCCCTCTGTGAAAGCCCCCCCCTCTGTGACAGCACCCTCCTCTGTGACAGTTCCCCTCTGTGACAGCCCCCCCCCCGTGACAATCCCCCTCCGAGACAGTCCCCCCCTGTGACAGTTCCCCCCCATGACAGTCTGTCTCCCCCCCCACCTACCTTATCTGCGGTCAGCAATGCCTGCCACAAACGGAACAGCAATGTCAAGAACTTGGCACCGGAAGGCAGAAACACACAGCAGTTAAGAGGGGTGGCACTAGGCTGCAAGGGACTGGGTCAGGTAAGGAACTTCAGGGCACCTTTGGCAAATATTAATAATAATATCAACCTAGATTGGGGGGGGTCCTCTACATTTATACTGTAGGTAAATTTTTTTTCACTGGGCATGCCCTTTAATACCAGTATTTCTAGTTAAAGTTTTAGAAACTTATGGCCCACATCAGCTTCACCGTTCACACTGTAAAGAAACCTTTCCTAACGAAGATAAAACTTCTTTTTTTCTAATCTTAAGGATGTCCATGTGTCCTCTGATATGACCTTTAATGAAACAATGCAACGAGAGCTTATATGGCTCATTAATATATTTGTATAAAGCTTTACAAAGTAAACAGCACTAACTTGTCTAATCTGCCTGCATAGTCAAGCTCTCCATTCCTTTTATTTAGGGCCCTTCTTGAACTCTTTCCATTTCCAAGATGTCCTTTGTGTATGGGATTCCAAAACTGACTGCATATTCCAAATGAGGTCTTACCAGTGCCTTGTAAAGAGGGAGAATAATATTTTTCTCCCTTGAATCTATTCCCCTATTTACACAAGACAATACATTGCTAGCCATAGCTGTCTGGCACTGCTTGGTACAGCTCAGTCTGTTATCTACTAGAAACCCCTTAATTTTGTTTCCATCAGAGATCACTTAGCACAGAGCCATTTATGGTGTAGGGGGCACAAGGGTTGGTAAACCCCAAATGCATCACATTTAGCAAAGTTTAGTTAGTGGCAGAATCTCATCTGCCATTCTGCTGCCCATTTTGATCTATCTTGGTCTGCTTGCAGCAATTGCACATCATTTGAAGTTTCCAAAGTTCTGCATAGTTTAGTTTAGTGACCTTTCTCTCAATGCCCCTTCTAAGTCAATTATAAAAAAGATGTGGCCCCAGTACAAAACCATTAGAACAATAACTCACATAGATCTAGCTTCATTGACCATTACTCTCTGTATGCGATCCAATAAATATTTAAATTAGTTGTGATAGTTCTTTGACTTCAAGTCAGTCTCCATTTTGTTGGAGGAGATAAAAAAAATTCCCTAACATTAATGGCAGTCGGGTATTTATTTATTTGGATTGTTTTGAACACACATTGCTTATTAGCTATAACATGCTGGAAACCCATAATTGGATTTTCTCATCTTTTATCTAGAAAGGCAATGACTTAATCCATTTTTATATAGTTTCATAAAACTGTTGGGGTCTTTTTAGATGTGCGACCGGGCCGGCCTGCTTACACATTTGTAGGACGTATGACTGTTTTAATCGAGTAACAGATTGTCTATAAATGTTCACTCAAGTCATTAATGATCTGCCGGGTCTGATTGACACCAAACGAATGGCAGATAGCCTGACTAGAAATTGATGAAACTGGCAAGATCTGTTCCGTCTTCGGATTTACGGATCTGGGGAAAATCCCGAAGATCCGAAAATCTGAAAACGGAATTTACTTTCTAGTTTCCGATTGTATTTTAGAGGATTATTGAACTTGGAGGCTATTTTTAAGGATTATCGAAAATAGCCTTGAACGTTCGATATTCATCGAAAATGCACCTGAAGTCCCGAAATCAGAACGATCTGCCCGGTTTCAGACGGAACATTTAGATTTTGGAACTAAAGGGGTTCCGTGTCGGATTCAGGTCAGAGTTGGCCCTGGATCCCATCTCTAAATCCGACCTAGCTCCTCCCATAGACCTGCTGATACTTGGCTGAAACAGCTGTGCATCCTATAGTCCTACGTCACAGGTATAGACCTTTAGTCAAACTCTATAGCAAGTCGTTTTCTTTCAATGTTTTGCCAAAATTGAAACCCAAAGCTATAATGACTTTGTTACTGTGGACCAGATTCTACATAAGTGTGATATTTTGTTATGGGAGCTGCAGTGGTATATTTCCTTATAAAAATCACCAGCTATGTCACTAAGTGACTCATTTCTTATATTTCTTATATCCCACTACTCCGCCCATTCCAGTGTTCATGCCTGGACAATGACTCAGCGTTTTTTTGCAGTGTTTAACTTCATTAACGGAACCTGCTGGAGCTGCTTCCTGTCTCTGCCACAAAGATTTGTTTAACCGCATAGATGCTGGGCTGGGATGTTCCTTTCTACAGATCGTAGCTTGGGGGTTTAAATTAAGGTGGGAATAGGGACAAGGCTAGAATTTAAAATGTGAATGGGGTGAAGGAATCTAAAACTTATGTATTATAGGAATTAATGCGCTCCTTCACATTATATAATATAAGGACATTACACCACCTAGGAGTTCCCTGTCCTGTCTATATGGTCAGGGAACTCCTCTGTGGCGTAATATCCTTATATTATACTGTAAGGGGCGCATTATCCCTTACATAATATATAAGTGGCCTGGATTATAATGGGAGCAAGAGTGTAATATATCCTTATAAAAATCCCTCAACTACGTAGTTGAGTGATTTTTATAAGAATATATACTACTGCTGCTCCCCATTGCTGTCCTCCTTCCACTTTAACAAGCACCTTCCCTGACAAACCCAGCAATAAAAAAAAGAACAATACTATTCAGAAAATCCTTCTCTCAATCCTTCATGTAAAATCCGTCCCTAACGGAAACCCGGTAACCTTTTAAATTCTGTCAGCTCTGATGAGACCAACTTCAGTCTTGTTCAGCCATGCGAGTGAAGTTAAGCAGAGTGGCCGTGTCAGCGTAATGACAGCTTCCTCTGAACGCTGCATAACTTCACCCACACAGGCTGAACAAGACTGAAGTTGGGTCACGGCCGACAGGATTTAAAAGGTTACCGGGTGAGAGACAAATTTTACTTGTAGGACTGAGAGAAGGATTTACTGAAAAGGTCTGTGTTTTTCATCAATCTTTTTTATTGCAGTGTTTGACAATGCTGCTTAAAGGGGAAGAGGACGGAATGTAAAGGGAGCATGAAAATTCCAGAGAAAAGGCTGTTAAAGTTAAAGTCTGGTATGTATTCATTTATTTATCTATTTTATTGTAGGGCTGACACGTGGTGGTTTTATTGTATTTAGTTTAATTATTTAGTGATAGGATAATGGCTGGTTATTATATATATATTATAAGAAATAATACGCCCCTTACAGTGTAATATAAGGTTTATAAAGTCAACTCAGAGTTCCCTGCCCTGCCCTGTATGGTCAAGGAACTCCTCTGTGACTTTATATCCTTATATTACACTGTAAGGGGCCTATTATCCCTTATATTATCCTTATTAAATCTTAGCTGCTATTTCTCTGCCCATTGCAATATACATATGTTCATTTCTAGACCCGTCAGTAAACAACTTTTCCTAGGGTCATTACATCCCCACCACTTACAGGGACTTAAACTTCTATATCCATATAATATATCTTAAACTCAGGACAACCTTACATAAACTTTACTACAGTTGTCACAGTCTATACCAAGCTACCTGTATGCAGTTTGTCTGTCAGGCTTGCAGCAGGTGTGACTGCATTGACCAGTGGTAAACACCCCTATAACAATATTTTCTTAAAAATAGTGTAAATACAGTATAATGCTAGCTTTCCAATTCAGGTTTTTCTATTATTTCTTTCTTACCACTTCTTTCCTTAAATAGCACGTAGATCAAATGAAAGGTTATTATATCCATCATAATAAACAAAGTGCTCTTCCCAGTAAAAGGAGAGATTTAGCTTAAACATATTTTTGTTTATTTAAAGGAGAACTAAACGTGTTTTTTCTTTTCTCCCCATTACACCTATGCATAGGTGGATACTTCTCTAGTAAGTTGCATTTACATGCATGTAGAAAGTTACTGTATATTCTATAACTAAGAAGGCTTTCATGTTGTTGCCAGTACAACTCGCAGCCCATATAGTATTGAAAGAGCCTTGTGAGAATGTGCACCCATAGGCCATGCCCCCTGACACCACTATTTACTGTCTCTATGCACACATTTTTTATACAGATGTCTCCACACCAATATGGAAATCCATTTTAAAGCTGCATGTTACCATGCAGTTTATTTTCCAGCCAGTGTCTATTACTGAAAATCAGGAATAATACAAAATAGTCAGCTGATTTTACTCAACATACAAATACTATGTTTTCGAAAACACGCAGCCCATGAAATTACAGGATCCAGTCCCCAGGCTTACTTATGAAACAGTACAAAATAGTCAACTGACTGATTTTCTATTTAATTTTTTTTGTTTGTTTCCATTATGTTTCCATTATGTTTCTAATACAGTATATTTCTACATATATATTTTTGAGTGGTATAAAGTTCTGCTTTACATGAAGTTGCAGGATCAATTCAATTCCCCAGCCTTTTTGTATGTGTGAAAAGCAAAGGAATATATCATTGTTAAAGGAGCATTTAAATCCCTGTTTTGTGTCAGAGGGAGAGATGATCTCTGAGCTGTAACATTGCTGCAGCTTCCTGTGAAGTGTACAGCATGAATTCAACTGGGTGTCACCCAGCTAAGGTGGATTATGGGAACTGCAACTGTTTCCCATCTTTTCTAAGGTCTGGTACACATGGGCAAAAGATTTACTGCCCAGTATCTCTACCGATAGAACTACTGATCTAGATTTTCTCTCTGGCAATCTATTGGTCAGGAAGAAAAATGTATATGCTAATATTTAGGCCTGACTGATCTTGACTTTATTTACTATTCCAGGAACCATCGGTTGGGTCCTAAAAAAGATCACCTAAAATCTGTCTGACTTGACCAAAATTTCAGGTTAAATTACTGGTCGTCTCAAAAAATTATCGATGAGTACCAGGCCTAAATAGCTTTTTTAAAAAAAGGTTATTAGTTAACTGGTTTTTAGATTTAGGATAAAAGATTAGTATGCTGGGCATGTATAACCTATTTTCTTAATTGATGTAGAGGATGCCTGGTAAATATCCTGGACACTAATAGATAACTTTTCAATTCCCTTTATGCTTTAATGAATTAAAGTTAAAGACCTGCTTTTAATCATCACCTTTCTCTTGTACTTAATCGCATACATATTTGTGATTACTACAACACACAATACAATAATTCCAAAATCTATTGCAATGCCTGGTTTATGTGATCTCATTAAGCATTAATTGGTAGTTGATAGTGATGCAGTTTTTTTTAACACCCCCTGCTCATAGCAATATAATTAGTAACACTAAGTACAGGAGCCATTAATAGCATTACTAATTGTAAATGTAGAGAAATAAACACATTGTCAGTGGCTATTTTCAAGCCAATATCTCACTGTAATTGGCTACAGGACATTTGCGCTTCTGTCAAAGGTAAATTATTTAAAATCCTTTTTAAAATTGTTCATAAGGAAAAACTCTAATGGCATTTAAAATGTAGGTAATATTCCTAAATATCTATTTGGAACAACACTATAACAATGCTAGCAGATAACGAGATTGCATGGATCAATCTATTTTGAGAGGGAGGAAACATAACAATTTATTGGTGTTATGTCAAAAATGCAGCTTTGTGTGCTGATTTCCATTCCCACATATTATGTGCACAGTTTTATATAAATCTATATGATTATGGTCTGAGTAAAATGGATGGAACAAAAGATGTGTTATCTTTGCATTGGGTTACTACATAACTTGTGGGAGATAACATGTAGGGATTTTTTTATGAAGGAGACATCAGTTTATATTTTGTACTGTGGACATCAAATGAAACGTTTTGCACAAGGATATAAGAGTACTTATAGATAACAGACACAGTTGTGTCAGAGAAATACACTTTTACCGACAACTGTGTAATGTTTCAGGGGACCTCAGACACCCTTTATCTAATAATGAAGGGTGGCTGAGGTCCCTCGAAACATAACACATTTGTATATCCACTAAATAGATGGGTTAAGGTCCCAAACAGCAGAAGTGTGTGCAGTTCCGAATTTCTTTCTGTGAAACTTACATTCAGCAAAGGAAAGGAGAGAAATAATTGAAAAATCTCTTTAGTTGCTGAACTGAGAGATATTAATCGGTGGCTAAGAAGCTGAAGTGTGTGCGCGTGTGTGTGTGCATGTGTGTGTGTAAAGGATGGTCAGGGGAATTTAATATTGCAAAACCGCAGGATTGCAAAAAGCCAAGAGCGTATTGAAAAGTGTATTGCATCAGATGTGCTGTGCTATTTGCAGGGATTTTACACATATTTTACCGATATTAAATCTCCCAGGGTGTTTGCAGGGCTGAACAGATTCTGTATTGGCTAGAAGAAATGAACAAAGCTTGTGAAACCTATTGAAGTTCCAAAAATCCGATTGAAATGGAAATTTTCGAATTTTCGACAGCATTTTACATTTTTTGATAATAATTTTCGATTTTTGCAAGGACCAAGTCTAAAAATATGGGAGAATCAAACTAAATGTTTTCAATGAGAATTATTTTGTGATTGGAATTTTGAATTCATTAGTGAATAAAATGTATGAAAATAATGAATTAACTGCTGGCATCAGTAATAAGATGTTGCATGGGAAGGGCTGTGCACATTAGTAGCAGGTAGACTGAGAGAAGACGCCTATTACCAGCCAACATGTGAGAATATTGCAGCAGCAGTTTAGCTTCAGATACATTTGGCAAGTACTGCAAGCTTGGGGTGTGTTATAATCATTGGGCATTTTAACTACCCTGACAATGACTGCAGTAATAGAAGTGTTGATAAAATCTTAAGTAGTTGTACCAACATTTGCTACATGAACAAGCAACTCAACTACTGCATGAAAACATAAAACTGGGTCACAGAAAATAGGAGTAGAGGGTCTGGACAAAATTTAAATATCCGGCTAAAGCAAAAGGCAGTTTGTTAATTGAAGGGCTGGAGAGCAGAACAATACTGACAACAGTGAAGCATAGCATAGCTGAGGTTCCTTGCTGAATTTCTTCAAATGGAGCATGGGATTTGGTCAAAATTAATGGTGTCTATGGTGCTAATGGGGGTTTCTGACTGGCAGCAGGGCAACCACCCCAAATATACAGCCAGTATCAGTATGAACTACTGTATCTTCAGCGTAAAAAAGCCCTGAAATGGATGATATAGCCTGAGCAGAGTCTGATGTCAACATCATTGAGTGTGTTAGAAATTACATAAAAAACAGAAGGATTTGAGGAAGCTTTACATTAGGGGTGCCCAACCCAGCCGATCCTGGGGGCCGCACTAGTGGCACTGAACACTGTGTGCGGGGTGTGGGGAGAAGCTCCGCCCCAGTTACACCCCCCCGGCCTGACCCTTTCCACCCCCAAAATGCGACCAGGCCACAGGTTGGGCATCACTGCTTTACATCTGTAGTTACTGTAGTTCTCCAAGATGTTTGAAACAACCTGCCTGCTGCGTTCCTTAAACTATGTGCAGAATAATTTTTACTGTTTTGAGGTCACACCAAATATTGATTTGATTTAGATTTCTCTTCTTTACTTTGCATTGTTAATTGATAGACAGAAACTATGAACACTTCTATTGGTTAAAGGATTTTCGGTTAACAGCATTTTTTCATACCCGCCTAAAAATTTGTACATAGTTATTATTCTTCTGTATTATTCCTCATTATCTATATTGAGATGGATTCTGTAGAATTTGATTAACAATAATTTTGAAGGCAAAACAAGGTTGATATACATGTTGATACATTTTAGGTGATGTATTAATGGAACCTAAATATCCTTGTGCTACTAACACTCTGTATGAGTAAGTGAGCAGTTAATAACTGTTAAACGTTAATTAGGAAAATACATAAAAATGTTGAGCTAGCTAATTATAGGTATTGCCTGCTGTGATGCCCAGAGTCCCCAATTATATCTTCAGCACCTATACTCTTTAGGAGACTTGTCACGCCTCGCTGTACCCCCAGGACTTAGAGCGCAAGTTATAGATGCTAAGGCCGGGTATACTCAGAAAACCGCAACACCAATAGAGCTACACAGGACGGAGCTAGAAGACAAAGATGAGAACAAGGATAACAAAGAAGATAAGAATAAACAATGAACAATACTAACTACTAGCAAAATAGCAAGGGACCACTAGTTTGGCAACCAAAACTATAACAGGTGCTGAATGAGTGTTTGGAATAGGCTAAACTACTGCAAAGGAACCAATGGGGAATGGGCATGGCAGTGTCTAAAACAGAATTGGCCAGTTTGAATTTAATTGGATCTCCACCGTCCAATCTGTGCCCTACTGGAGTGGAGGAGATAAGCAGAGGTGCCTGCATGCGTGGCACCAGAAGAAAGCTGTTGTGACGCGCATTCGTGGACGGGCGCGCACAAAGTTGGGAGGGAGCGCGAGGCAGGTAAGCGACGAGCTCTAACACCTGCACTTTTATTTGCCAGGAGATGTACTAGTAGATAACAGGACAATTAAAACTTTATAAATAATATCCCCTCACTTAAAAGAACCCACGGCGAGGGCCTACAGTAAACCGCTAGATCCTCATTAGGTAAGGCTGAAACTGTCAAGTTTCATTCCGTTTTCGGATTTACGGATCTCGGAAAAATCCCGAAGATCCAAAAATTCCAAAACAGAACACACTTTCGGGACTTCGGAGCTCATTTTCAATAATTATCGAACATTCAAGGCTATTTTCGAAAATAGCCTTGAATGTTCGATAATTATTGAAAATGAGCTTCAAGGTCCTGAAAGTGTGTTCTGTTTTTGGATTTTTGGATCTTCGGGATTTTTCCTTTAAAATACGATTGGAAACTAATTTTGAGTTTCTGAGCGTATTCTCGAGGATTATCAAACATTTAAGGCTATAGAAAATAGGCTCCGAAGTCCTCAAAATCAAAGTGATCTGTCCGGAACATTCGGATTTCGGAACCAAGGGGTGTAAAAGTGTAAAACCCAGGCAACCTTATTTAATATTGGGTTAACATGATGATTTTAACACTTATTTTTGGGCACTGTACTATCTCCAAATGTTTTTGGAAATAGTGCAGTGCTCCTGATACAATAATCCCTAAATTATGCATATACGGTGTATATGTACATAACCAGGTTCTGAGGACGGCTTGTGTGTGAGCTGAAATGCGTCAACAACGCAACATGAGCGAACGCAACATGAGCAAATAAATATTTTTATATATTTTTGGATAAGAAAAGAACTGTGAGTGCATTCAATTTTGAATATATATATGGCATATTATTATACCAATATAATTATAGGTTGGGGAAATCAGGTGACCGCTAAGGGGGATTATTTTTCATTAAAGTCTAAAAGAAAGACTTTCCAATTTACTTAATGCGAGCAAAATGGAAAGTAGGAACTATTGCTCCTACCTCCCACATAATTATAGATTATGTAGGGAAAAAATTGAAGGGGAAGTTCAGTGCAAATACATGGACTTTTCAGAAAAAAGAGCAGTATTTCTCCATCCCAATGACCTTAATCTGCCAATTCAGCATTTTGTCTGTGTATAAATAAATACAACCGAAATACTGACTTCCTGTTTGCAGGACCCCTAATAGAGACCGCTATGGTCTTGCCCATGACCCAGCACCTGGGTTAATTCAGTTGCAGAGATCTGAGCATCTTTGACCCATCCAACAGTCAATCAGTAGAAATTACTGTTAGGAACATTCCAAGAAAGTGGTGCATCCTGGGAAGTAGAAAGTCCGTTAGAACCTAATATGTCAGCTCACTAATGTCAACAGCAGGGAAACACAAAGGGTATGAAATCAACTGATTTTTCAAAAGGGGAGAGAATATGTAGGATAACTAAGAAGG
This sequence comes from Hymenochirus boettgeri, assembly GCA_019447015.1. NCBI lineage: Eukaryota > Metazoa > Chordata > Amphibia > Anura > Pipidae > Hymenochirus > Hymenochirus boettgeri. The sequence continues at coordinate 228,188,220 of CM033473.1, read as the reverse complement.
CATTACACAAACTAACTATTTAGGTGGACTTTTTATTTTAAAGGACATTTAAAGTCAATCACTCACGTGGAAATTTAAATGAGTAATAATTCACCTTGTGTATCTCTCCATAAACTTGAATGCTTATCAACTAAATAAACTGTTAGTCCTTAGAAAAAGTATCTGCCAGGTTTGCAAGATACCTGTAAATTCTACAGCAAAATAACATTTTTAGAATGTTGCATCAAAACAAGAAATTTAGCCTCAAGATTTTGTTTATCTCACAAAACCAGAAATTTCGATGTAGAAATTTTGTGACATGAATGTGTCAGTTTTGTGAGAGAATTTAGTCAAATTTGAACAGTGAAATTTTAGTTTTAAAAACAATTCATTTTATTACAAAATCACATTTATTCCAAAATTTGAGGGCAATTACGATCAGCCCAGTACATCCTTGTGGCAGGTTCAGTACCAACGATCAGCTTAAAGGATTTCTGTAGTTCACTCAGAAAGTGAACTATTCCTTTTTTGCATTAATTGAAGAACAGGAGGATAAGAAGCTATGTCTGTCCTCTTGTACTTCAATTAATCTAACAGTAGTCAGGAACGAAAATAGAAAACTTACTTGCGAGCAAGATACACCACTGGCTCCTCTGATATTTCCCAGACGGTTTCTGTCTTAACTAAACAATAGCGTGCATTAGTTTAGTTAAAGCCAGAAACAGTCAGGACCTGTCAGTGGATCCAGTGGTGAATCGTTCTTTTGGGTTTTCTATCTTTAAACCTGGCTCCTGTTAAGACATTTTACCCGTGGACTTGCTTGAGAAAGAACCGTCCTTCGAAACATGTCGCAATTAAAGGAAATTTGCAGACACCAAAGCTGCATTGTGTTCCCTTTCTATACATTCTTACTGAATATAACTGAGATCAGGGTAGATCCCCCAGAAGAGACTCACCTGTTGATGTGTGTCTCGGAGTCAATTTCAGCTTGACTCTGAGATAATTGCTGCTGCTGCAAGCTAAATGTGAAAGGGCAAGTCCAGCCCCAAACTAAAATTGAACCCACTACTGGCCCTACTTTGTAGTTTAAAAAGTTTTTTTTACCTTACATCTCTGCTCATTATGGTTCTCCTGCATGCCCAAAGTACAGGAAACTGAAGAGTAGGAGCTGTCTTTGTGTGAAAATGTTCCACCTTCTCCTTGTCCTCAAGTGCAGGAGAGCCCTCCCCTCCCTCCCTTCTGATCCCTCCCTGGCTGCCCTTCTCCTAGCGTAAAGTCTTTTTAAAATAATGTTGGCCATCACTTCCCATCGCCAACCGCTATATTAGAGGTGTAAAAAAAGATTCACAACTCTACTTACAGCTCCTCGATCCCACAACATTCTCTATACCCGGCAGCCACGGCTGTAATTGGCTGCCTCACCAACACTATATTAAACATTGATATTGAGGGTGGAGGTGCCCTTTAAAGTCATGCAAACGACCAGTGAATCAAATAGCATGACTTTAACCATTGTGGCTGCGACTCTCGGTGAATATGGGTACTTTTGTATTGTACTGCATAATTAAACTATATGAAAATATGGAGCTCCATGAATAAATTATATTCTTATGTTTCATAGTAATGTAAAATGTACATTCCTTATGTAACACATTGAGCACAGAATAGATTGCTGGATAATTGCTTGCTTTGAGCAATGTTTAGTTGACTGTACTTCTCTTGTGTTAGCTTGGAATAGTGAATGACTGAAGCGCATCGGATCACATTATTTTTACATGAATGATGTTTCTGCTATTTCCTGAAAAAGAATACTTCAAAAAGTATCCTCTATTTCTCTTGAAGGGTCAGTCCACCCCTATAGAAATATCCACAATTTCAATACCTTACCTGCCCTAGGGGCCATATTTATAAACGTGCGGCATCACATATTAGCAATAACGCACGTTATCAGTGAATTATGACAGCGGACATAAATGTACATTTATGCCAAACTTTAGTTAATTTATGAACGTTCGGTTTTAGAATTCCATGCGGTTGTAAACTACCGCAATAGTAGTCTATCGGGATTGTAAATCTACGATCGCGGTCATAGATGTAAGACCGTTTTAACTGGTCGTTAAAGTTGCGGTTATTACCAAAAAGCAGTACCGCGCCTTTATAAATATTGCCTAGGTTCCTGAATAAAGATATTTCCTCTGGAGTTTGCTACCCTCTTCTGCTACAATTGCTACCTCCTTTTAAAGCTGTTCAAGCTTGTTACAAGCCAACACATTCACAAAGGTGGTTTGGTCTGCAACAGTCTGTCAAGCACTATGACATCATCCATCACTGTCTTGAGTGACTACTGCAGTGGGAGGAGCTTAGAAGAAGATGCAGGACCATTTAAGAGGGTAGTGAATATCCTCGGACAGGTAATTGACTATTGTGGTCTTGGGTTTTTCAGGGTTTGTAATGGTAAATAGGTATTTTTATTTTTGGGATGGGCCTGTCCTTTAATTTAATATATATATTAATTTATATATTTTCAATCATCCAAACATATTAAAAAGCATTTCTGGAATATTAACAAGTAAATTATATTTAGGAATTGTAATAAACATTTCTTAAAATAACATACAAAATAACATACAATTATACATTCTTAAGTTCTTTCAAATAATAAATACTCTAATAGAAAGGCAGCGATGAAATATAAATATGTAGGTTACAAAAAGGAGGAATCCAATGTCATGTTAAAATAAAGTGGGCAACATATCTGCATTTTTTTTACACCAGAACTTTCTGCTACAATTCCATCTCATTGGAATTATCATCTCATACCAGGGACACCAAAATGTGTTGTCAAGAAATTTTATAGCAATAATTATAAAGAATGTCCATTTGAACCCATTGAGCTTTCACTGGTTTTATTATACCCAGTAGAGATTCCTGTAGGAGATAGCAATATTTATGTTAGCAATATATGCGAGAATTGAGAACATAAAATGAAATGACCACATAGAAATGTCATTTATGTGAAAGGAGCTTACATATGTGACTGCCGTTTGCCTCGCTACTTTAGTTAGGACTCAATTGTCCAGGATCAGAGAACATTTTAATCACACGTGTCCCTGCTACCTTATTTAATATTACACTGGAAAGGGTAGGAAACAGTTTGCTTGGCAATGCTAAATGGGATCTTTGTAGTCCAGTCCTGATAAAAGTGCTCACTAAAATAGAAGTACACGTTGTATGCAATTGTTTTATGAAAGGCATTATGGTTACTAGAATAACATTTCACCATTACCAACCGCTGGGAAGAAGGTCATTAAGATATTTGGCAATATTTCAAAAGAGCTCAACTATTAGACCTGCGAAGAAATTCCATAGATAGAGCTAGCTGTCTGACAAAAATAGCATCTGAGTTAAAATTTAAAGAAATACTAAGAATTACCTATTATTTAGATAAAACAAAAACACTTATTCCTGGCAAAATAATTTAAAAGTATATATTTATTCAAACATAAAGATCTAGATAAATAATAATAATAATAGGGAAAAAATTAGGGGATACAAACTATGTATTTTAAAAAGCTACAAACTCACCCCTGCACTGGATCGGGATTGCAGCAGACTGAGCATGTCAAGTGCAGGAAAGGTTTGAAAAAGGCAACACAGGAATTCACAGTGACAGTTATAATAACATGCATTAAAAAGGAGAATAATAGGTCATATAAAGTTTTTCTTAAAGGGTATGTCTACCCCCCAAAAAACTTTTTATATATATCGCAACTCCCCAAAACCTGGACATCACAAGGTTTATAAATTCCAAAGATGCTTTTAACAGTACTTACCCATCCTTCTTTCCCCTGGCGTGCAACTCCTTGCTTCCGTGCCTTTTCCGTTTCCCGGACCGGGGTGGACATACCCTTTAAAACAGTTTAAATGTAAAGTACCTGGGGCAGAAAGGTAGGATTGTTTCTGTGAGAAGTGCCAGCATGAATAAAACTGCTTCCTTGTGACATGAGCACTATTTTTAATAAAGGAAAGTCCAGGACTAACCTGGCAGATAAAAACTGTAGATTATGGTACTTTCTCAATGAAATATTATTTGGAGGTAGGAGTAAGAAATCCTACCTCCTTGTCCCAGGTTCTTTTCATTTTTAACAAGTAAAAATTTACTGTATAGTTGTCCTATGAATCAATCTTTTTAGTTTTAATTAGTAAAATATCATAATTTAATACATGCAATCCATGACTGGTATGAAACCATGGCAGTCAAAGAAAGGAAACACAAATTATATCTGCATACAGTAGACTTAGGGGGGAAAAGTCCACAAAAAGCCATTTAAAAAAATAAAAATGCAAATACTATTACAGGTCGATAACTTTTATAGGGACTAGGGTGTCCCATTGTATGTTTTGTTTTAGTGGTAGGCCTCCCCACCCTTGTAAAGGACTGGGGGCAAATGGATTAACCCCATCCTCTAAAAAGTGTAATACATTAGGAAGTTTTGGTTCTCAGATCATCTGAAGACAAGAAGGAGATAAAGTTTCTTTTTTAGGTACAATTTTATAATGAATCTGCTCAATTGCTATTTGTTAATGATTGTGAGGTCAATAATACAGTTTATTTGTTCCTTTTCTGGGTGGGAGCAGGCATCTTGCAGTCTCATGCTATATGAATAGTATTGCCCACAAATTTCACAGAGTAAGGGGTGGAGATATGCAAAATTCTCCTTTATATCCCTTGGCTTATGCATGTGTCAAGAACCGCTGGCTTAATAATATGCAATGTATAGAGCCCATCATCCGACCTGCAGACATGACATGTTTTGATCTTGTTAGATCTCGTCAGTACAAGATACAGATTTATGGCTCTATGGCAGCTAGAAAAGGCAGCTAGATAGCTTAGGGAAAGGTGGGTAAAAAGGAGCATTGAGCATAAAAATAGAGCAGAACCTTCTTATAACAGAAGGCATCTTTTCTGGGTGGGTTAATTCAATAAGGAATGTGTACCAAACAGGAAACAGTTTATTTAAAACATAGTGTTCAGTCTAGTTAGGCCACTGCATAAATATCCAAAATAATCTCAATTGGTGTGCTTGAATTTACATTACTTCATAGGTTCCCAACTGCGGGTCACACGTGGCCCCAATGAGTTAGAAGGTTAAACACAATTTCCTCCTTAATGGCATCCACCCAGGGCCGGCCTCAGGATAAATAGCACCCAGTGCAAGATTTGTTACTGGTGCCAAACACCCCCTCCAAAAAAATCCTGGGCACACACAATACACTGCTGAATGCTGTTTGCCTTGGCCTGCTTCAAATCAAGTCCGCCACCTGCGCTTACTGTCTTTCAGTATTTGCAGTGCGTGCTTGTTTATATCCAGTGTACATCATTACATAACACATAACGCACTAAATGCACAGATACAGCACAGAATACAGGCATCTTAAGACCTTACCTGTGTTGGGGCTTTGTATGTGGGGTGGTGCCACTACATACATTTTATCTGCATGACCGTAACTGGGTGGATTTTGGCACTGATGCACAACTTAGTGACCTAAGACTCTGGCTGGCGCCCCCCTGGTAATGCAGCCTGTGCGGCCACTCAGGTCGCCCATATCAAAGGCCGGACCTGCATCCACCATATCTATATCCTATATATATATCTATATCAGTTGTGCATTTTACACATATATATATATATAATTTTTTTTTGCGTCACAGATTAAAACACCGTAGATTATATGAAACCAGAACTGGATTTCAGCAAAGAACTTACAACTGAACATCTTCCTACAAGCTGGTCCACTGACTTGTACGTCTTTGTCCCACACAGCTGCACAAGCTGTGAAGTATAGCTTCTCAAGCTCTAGGGATCAATGTAAAAATGGAGTCAAACCATAAAGTGACATGCACATCAGGCTCAGCTGTAGGTATCTAGTGATAAGACTGTAAAAGATGCACAGCATGGCATGTTACCAGGTAAGTGGAACATTTTTAGAAGATATACTATAAGAAATATGCTTTTAAAGCAAACGCTCTGAACCATTGAAACACTTGCAAGCAGATTTACAAGAAAATATTTATTTAATCCTAGATTAGAATTATTTCCTTAAATATCTTTTGTCGTTTACTTGGCTCATGGGTACATCACTATATACAATCCAAATCTTGTGTGTATCACCGTGTAGACCAGTTAAATACAACAGGAGAATCAGTCATGTTCCTATTGAAAGTGTCATGAAGGTAACTATTATCTTATTTCACTCTTACTTATTCTTTGTATAATCTTTTGTATTCGGCTTTAGAGTAGTATTAAAATAGCCAAGTAAAAGCTGTTAAAATATTTAACAACAACACAACAAGGTGCACACAAAACTGGTTGTAAAAAAACACAAGATTAAAACTACGAAGTCATTTCTACACAGGGAAACTGTAACTTTGTAGGAGAACAATAAACACTAATAAGAACGACTCTATGTGATCTGAGTTTTAGATTCGAGGGATCCTATGAATTCTTGTGGATGATATATTCTGTAGGGTGAACAACTTATACACTGCAAGGCCTGCAATCTTTTTATGACAAAACAGATTCATTTATCTCCAAATAAATAATTACTCTTGTGAACATTTAGAGACATTTGCATAATTAGGCTTGAGGATTTTAGTAGTTCTTTTTCATAATAATTAAACTAATTGTTTAGGTAGGTAAATTAATTGTTGGAGGGTGTTATAAAGCCGCCAAATGCCGGGGAAGAGGTGGAAATGAATCTCCATATGCAGTTGGCGAAGGCTGCTGGTATGGGGCATGTTCTGGTTATGGGGGATTTTAACTACCCTGAAATAGATTGGAGTAATGGAACTGCCAGCACCTCAAAGGTATAAAGTTCTTAAATTTCCTATATGAGCATTTTCTTTCACAGATGGTAGAAGTTCCTACTAGAAAGAATGCGTTGTTGGATCTGGTGATATCTATAACCCAGAGCTCATTTTGGAGATGAAGGTAATGGGAAGAGCTTAGGGAATAGTGACCATGAATATAGGTCATTTAATATGTTGCAGAAAACTAAAGTGCACTGGCTTAACAAAACCTTTTAACTTTAGGAAAGCTAATTTTATGCTTTTAAAGGAATCGCTCTGCTCATAGACTGGGGGGAACGGTTTCTAGGTAAAGATACTGAGCAGATGTGGACCATCTTTAAAGGGATTAAACTAATAACATTTCCAAATCGGTACCTTTAGAAACAAGTGTAAAAAATTAGGTCCACTCTGCAGGGCTTAATGCTCAGGTAAAAAGGGAAATGGAAAAAAAGAAAAGGGCTTTTAAAATTTTGAAAGCAGAAGCACAGAACAGGCTTACAGGACTTCAAAAGTTGTAATAGAGTGCAAGAAAGCAATTAAACTAGCTAAAATAGAAAATGAAATACGGATTGCCGAACAAGCAAGTCCAACCCCAAGATGTTTTTTAAGTATATAAATGGTAAAATGAGGACTGACAATGTGGGACCATTAAATAATGGAGCTGAGGTGGTTGTGAGGGATGCCGAAAAGGCTACTGCTAAACCGTTTTTTTACAATCGGTTTTTACTGTTGAGAATCCTTACAGTAGGGATTGAACAATGTGCAGGGAGGAATGAAGATGTTTCACATTGGATAACAGAGGATATGGTACGGAATCAATTAGACAAAGTTAATATCAATAAAGGCCAGGACCAGATGGATTGCCATGCCTAGATTTTAAAAGAGCTATCAGTTCTAGCAAGACCACTGTGTCCATCTTTTCAGATTCGCTTTTGTCTGGGGATGTGCCGCTGGATTGGAAAAAAGCCAATGTAATACCAATTTCAAAAAAGGTAGTCGTTCACAGCCTGGTAACTATAGACTGTAAGCCTAACATCAGTGGTAGGGAGTGATGGAACTTTGTTAAGGGATCATTCCTTGACTTTGTCTCCAGAGATCATCTTATTAGTAGTAGTCAGCATGGATTTATGAGAAATAGATCATGCCAGACAAATTTAATTGGTTTTTATGAAGAATGAGTAAAAAGTTAGATTCAGGCACAGCTGTGGATGTGGTATATTTGGATTTTGCAAAGCCTTTGATACTGTGCCACATAGCGACTAATGTAAAACTGAGGACTGTTGGCCTTGAAGAAAACATTTGTTCATGGATAGAGAACTGGTTTTGGACCGCAAACAGAGAGTGGTGGTTAATGGAGCTACATCTATGTGGCTAAAGTTCTAAGCGGAGTTCCTCAGGTTCTGTACTGGGGCCGCTTCTGTTTTAATCTGTTTATAAATGACTTAGAAGGGGGCATTGAGAGCAAGGTCTCTGTGTTGCTGATGACACTAAATTATGCAGAGCTTGGAAACTTCCAATGATGTGCAAGTGCTGCAAGCAGACCTAGATAGATTATCAAAATGGGCAGCAGAATGGCAGATGAGATTCAATGTTGATAATGTAAGGTGATGCATTGGGATTTAATATCCCTGTGGCCACCTACACCATAAATAACTCGTGTTAAGTGCATCTGAATGGAAAAAGATTTGGGGGTTCTGGTAGATAAAGACTTAGCTGTAGCAAACAATGCCAGTGTAGCAACAGCTAGAGCTAGTAAGATATTGTCTTGTATAAAGAGGGAATGGAATCAAGAGAGAAAAATATTATTCTCCCTCTTTACAAGCACTGGTAAGGCCTCATTTGGAATATGCGTGTGCAGTTTTGAATCCCATATCAAAAGGGACATCTTGGAAATTGAGCAGTTCAGAGAAGGGCAACTAAATTAATAAGGGGAATGGAGGGGCTTGATATGCAGGCAGATTAGACAAGTTAGGGCTGTTTACATTGGAGAAGCGGCGGTTGCGTGGGACATGATAACCTTATACAAATATATTAATGGCCCATACAGTGAACTCTCTGGTGCATTGTTCACTAATAGGTCATATCGAGAGGACTCGTGGACATCCTTTAAGGTTGGAAGAAAAGAAGTTTCATCTTCAAGTTAGGAGAGTTTTCTTTACAGTGAAACGGTGAAAACTGTGGAACTGTCTTCCAGCAGAGGTGGTAATGGCAAGTTCATTGAATAACTTTAAAAAAGGCCTGGATAGTTTCTAAAACTAAAAAATTTGAGAATTACTGTATTAATGCATATAGATCTGTTGATCCAGGGATACTTTCCGATTGCCGTTGGAGTCAGGAAGGATTTTTTTTCCCCCTTTTTAGCTGGGGTTTTTTGCCTTCCTCTGGATCAACTGTTAGGTAGGCTTAAAAAAAAAGTGAATAGGTTGGACTTGATGGACGAAGGTCTTTATTCAACCTTAATTACTATGTTACTATGTTACTATGTTAATCTAATCATGGACAGGATAACAGACTTACTAGGATAAAGCAGCCTTTTGGGCAAAAAACTTACTACATTCCAGAGGAACTGTACGCTGATTATGTTTGTTAATTTTGCAAAGCTTGTACTCCCCGTAATGTAGCGTGTTCATAATGCCTCAGCTCAGTCAGCTACTCCTAGGAACATAAAATGAGGTTCTTCTTAACTGATATGTTACTCAAAAAACAGAAATAAGGCCCTTATAAATCCTTACAAGCTTGAAATCAGGATGATTTCACAGGAAGTACACAACCTCCACAAGAAATAAGGAGCATTAAAGAAAAAAACATAACAATATAATTCCCCTCGTAATAAAATGAACTGCCAGATTTTTAACTTGAAAATGCTAAAGTTTATCTAATAATATACTACACAAAAAGAGTCTGTAGAAGCACTCCATAGGCAAAATTATGATTCCATTTAGTAAAAGTGCTACTGACCTGTCTAAAACATTAGTGCAAACAAAGAATAAATATGATCGATGCACATTCAAGGTCAAGTATATCATAACATCTGTGCATATAGTGTAAACATTGGGGTTTTATGATTATAAAAATAAGAAAAGTCCATATAACATATATAATATGATAAAATCCATTGCAACATCACGAAAATAACCTTTTCCAAGAGAAAACAACCAATCAGGGGGTGGGTGTCAGCCCAGTAAAACAACCCAAGGTTATAAGTTAGGTCCGTCCATATAGGGTTACTTTAACGGATGCAATGCTTCTAGCAAAAAAAAAAAAGTGCACTGGGTTAAGAAAAATGTTACAAAAGAAAAGTACCTGGGGCAGGGAAATATAATTGATTATTCCCACCTCCCAATATGATTTCATTGAAGAAATGCAGCACATAGAGTTTTCATCTGCCAGTTTAGTTCACTGGGCCTTCCTGTAATAAAGATAATGCTGAAGCACCCAGGAAGCCTGGTAGAATCAGTTTTCTATGTGCTGCTGCTCCTCATAGAAATGATATTGGAAAGTAGAAAGTACCAACCATTAAAAAGCTTTATATGCATTATAAAAGCTGTAACATGGATTAAATGAAAGCAAAGAGCTAGGCATTAGAAAATACAGCATAGATAGCTTAATATTTTTTTTTATATATCAATTATAAAAAATGAGGACAGAGGATGCAAGACTATCAAATTATGGGGCTAAAATAGTTATAGAGGATGCAGAGAAGACATATGTGCTAAACCAGATTCTTTCCTTTGTATACACAATAGAGCAACCTAGTAATAAAAATGGTATATAAGAAGTATATCCTCTCAAACTGACAGAGGGTATGGTATGGTACAGAAACAATTAGGTTATATCAATAAACCTCCTGGACCAGATGAATTATACCCACAGGTGCTAAGTGAGATAAATTCAGTTTGATCTAGACAATTGTTCTATATCTTCGCAAATCAACTATAAACGTGCATTGGGAAAAAAGCTGATATATTACCAATATTCGTTTACAGCCTGGTATTTATATATGAAAAAGTTTACCATCAGTGTTGGGGAAGATACTGGAAACTTTGTTATCATATTCTGGACCTACAGGGAGATTCAATAAAAGTTCTTATCGTTAAAAATGGTGTAAATTTTGCCCCAACCAATTTAACATTTGAAAAGCTAAAATCTGATTGGTTGGGGCAAAATTAGCACCATTTTTAATGATAAAAACTTTTATTGAATAACCCTGTATGTCTCTTATAAGTAGTAATCAGCATGTATTTTTTTTTAAAATAAATAAATATTGTCGTCAAACAAACTTGCTTGGTTATTATGAAAAACATTGATTTTGACATAGCAGTAGATGAAGTATATATATTTAGATTTTGCTAAGGCTTTTGATACTGGCAACTGTTGGCATTGAAAAATACATTTGTACATGGATAGAATTGGTTCATCGATCGCGTACAAAGAGTGGTGCTCAATGTAGCTCAAAATTTGGGATTCCGTACTGGGGCCACTTTAATTAAATCTGTTCAGAAATGACTTGGGTTTTGAGAGGATGGTCTCTCTGTTTGCTCATGAAGGGCATTGGATATTTCAAAAATGCGAAGCTGAGCTCCAGGAAACAGACTGAGGAATCCCATAAAAACAATGCTTTATTCAATATAACATACAGATACAGTCACACCTGACGTGTTTCGTGTGAGACCACACTTCATCAGAGGCATAACAAAGCACAAAAAAACTGCCTTTTATAAAGAGTGATAGAAATAACACACCCAGCTAATTAGCATAATTAATTTAACCCCTAAAGGGAAGTACACTAGTGTAGAAAAAAGCAATGATAAAAGGGACAGGAATCAAGGAAAGCAGCAATAAATACAAAAACGAATATATAAAAACAACAAATATCGTTCTAAATATACAGATACAAATAAGGTATAACACAATATAATAAAAAGTAAAATAGTAACCAATCTATGTCTTGAAGCAACATGAGTAAATAGAAATAAACTAGCTAAATAGTGCAGAATATGGACTGACCAATAACAAGAGACAGTACAGAGTCTCATTGGATAAATCAGAGAACTTTAAGTTTAAGATTAACAAAACATGCAACATCCCAGGCATAATTAAGACCTTGTGGGATGCGAGTTTCCAATCGGAAGATCCATTCAACCTCACTCCTCTATAAACGAGAGGATCTATTAGCACCTCTAATGGGGCTGAAGATCCTCTGTACATACCTGTTGAACATCCGAGTTGTTGCATACAGCAAAATGTCTGGATACAGGGCTAGTCTCATCCTTACTTCTAATAGCCCTGATATGTTCACCCAAGTGATATCGCAAAGGGCGGATAGTACAGCCTACATATTGTTTTAGACACTTTTTGCATGTGATAAGGTAAATAACGAAATTGCTATTACAATTAATAAACTACCTAGTAGTGTTGCTTTGAATGGTAGACCCTACTTTAAGTAAAGGACAAATAGTACAGTGGCTATTGTCAAATTTAAAGGTACCAGAGCTGGTAAGCCAGTTCTTATCAGTATTATGAAGATGGAATAAACTAGGTGCTAAAATATCTCGTAAACTTTTGGTCTTTTATGGGATGATTTCCAACCCTACTTTTCTTTTCTGCAGTTGGCTCCATTCAACCGTTTAGACTAATATAAACGTTTTTTAATGATGCGATTAATAGCGTGATACTGGGGGCTAAAACTGGTGGACATTAGATATTCTAGCTGATATGCAATTACTGAAGGCATATTTGTCCAAAAAGGCAGCATTTGGGGTTTAACATTACTTGTGCTACCTATGCAATAAGTGGCTCTTTGCTAATCTGTGTTGGAAAAGGATTTGGGGGTTTTAGTAGATAACAGACTTAGATGTAGCAAACTGTGCCAGGCAGCAATGGCTAGAGATAGCAAGGTAATATCTTGTATAAAAAGGGGTATAGATTTAAAGGAGAAAAATAATATTACCATTTTTCAGTGGTAATTTAGTGATGAATCCCTGGTTTGAATTTAAACCGTTTTCGATTGAGAACTGTCAGTTTAGAAAATCCATGGATCTAACAGATTTTAGAAATTTTCAAAATGGTGAACTTGTCATTGAAAATTTAGAAAATTGAGAATTCCATTTGAAAATACATCTTTCATCTGTCAGGTTAATTCCCTGGCCTCTCCTGTATTAACGATCTACGTGAAGCCTAGCAGAAGCAATGTCTTTATGCTGCTGCTCCTCATAGAAATTATTTTGGAAGGTAGAAAGTACCAATCCTACCTCCCTGCTCCAGGTAATTTTTTATTTTAACATTTTTTCAAAAGGCTTTATATGCACTATAGTTTTCCTTTAAAGGATTTTCAAAACGATCCTTTAGGAGTTATAAAAGCTGTAATGTGAATTATAAGAAAGCAACTAGCTACCAAAAATTAGAAAAAAGGTAGCTAAACAAAACTTTTAAAAAATATATATCAATAGTAAAAAGATGAGGACAAAGGATGTGGGACTATTAAATTATGGGGCTAAAATGGTTATAGAGGATGCAGAGAAGACAAATGTGCTAAACCATTTTTTTCCCTCTGTATTCACAATAGAGCAACCTAGTCCTAGTAGCAGAGATTCTAGTATTAAAAATGGTATAAAAGACGAATATACAAACTGACAGTAGGTATGGTATGGTATGGTACAGAAACAATTATTTAATATCAATAACCCTCCTGGACCCACAGGTCCTAAGAGAGTTACATTCAGTTTGATCTAGATCATTGTCCTATATCTTCTCAGATTAACTGGAAATGTGCCGTTGGATTGGGGAAAAAGCTGATTTGTTACCAATATCCAAAAGGGTATTTGTCTACAGCCTGGTATTTATATATTAAAAAAATTACCATGTGTTGTTGAAACTTTGTTATGGGATCATATTCTGGACTATGTCTCAAGGACTGACCTTAGAAGTAGTAATCAGCTCAGATTTTTTTTTTATAAACAAATCTTGCTAGGTTATTATGAAGAATATAGATTCTGATATAGCAGGGTTTAAATTAATATATATTAAAATGTTAGCGTGGGTTTAAATTAATTTATATTAAAATTTCATTTTTGTGCTACATATCATGAAAGCGAATGCCTTCCGGGTTCCCAGGACGCAGTAACTCACGCTAAGTAATTACTGCATTGCAGGAGCCCGGAAGGAAGAGGAGCACGGAGGGTAGTTTGCATTTCCCCATTGTGCTCAGGTTTCACAGTAGACCCATGATGTTATCATCATTCCTTTTTTTTGTGTAGTTAAAGGAACGAAGCTGAAACACTAGTTAGGCAAATAAATCTTAGCACAATGCAGTATATTTTATAGGAATCCAGTTTTCCATGGGAAGCACTAGAATTGTATCTCTATGAACTTAAACAGCAGTTAAGTCAATCAGTGATCAAGTTAAATCACTTAGTCAATTAGTTTTCATTTTCATAGCTGTTTAGAAATCAAGCAGCATACAGTGTCCATTAACCTAAGGTAGCCAAATCACCTGCTGATTGGAGGATTCCTGCTGAGAAAATAGGTAATTATTACAGCCGCACTGATTGACTTATGCTGTCATTAATTTTGACTCGGTCTTGTTCCGTGTGCTTTTCATTCAAGTTAAAATTGCATTTATTTATTAATCTAAATTCAATGCATTACTGTATAATAATTGTTGGTAACAACATGTTTTTGAGGCTAATGAAACCAGGGGACATTCTATTGCAACAAATATTCCTCCTGTATAAATGACTTGGCAATCTACATTATATACAAATGTATGTAAAAGGTTAATGGTCTCATACATTACATTTTTTAAGTAAATTTAATTTTTTTTATCCTTGAGTGGCTGAATTGTAGTGTAACCCACATACTGCCCTAGGAAACAGGGGTTATAGGGCATGATCACCCCCAAAACTAAAATTTAACCCCATACTGGCCCCAACTATGAGTTTTAAAAACATCCTTACCATACATCTCTGCCCTATGGTTCTCTCTGCAGTGCAAGTCCAAAACCAGGAAAGTGAAAAGTAAGTGGCTGTCTTCCGTCCAAACGTCTCTGCCCTGTCTTGCCTCCGGGAGGGATGGTGACATGTGCAGGTGAGCCCTTTCCCCCCACCCTCCCACCATCCGGATGATTGGATCCATCCTCTGCAGCCATTGCACCTAGCGTGTAACCATTTGGGCATATCATAGATTTCCTCTGTCCACCCCTAACCGTCAAGTTATTTTGTTGAAAAAAACCATCCAAATGCTGTTTACAGACCTTTGTTCCGTGGCATCTCCATTGACGGCAGCCACATCTATGATTGGTGGCCTCTCAGCCAATCACAGATGCGGCTGTCAGTCCGGCCCCTGCTTGCAAGCGATTAGATTTTTTTTAAAGAAATAGCTCATTGTTTGGGGTTGGGCAGGGGGGGATCTATGATATGGCCAAACTTTAATTTTAAGCTGTACATGCCCTTTAAAGTCAAGCTAAACGATTCAATATCATTTAGCAAGACTTTAACTCCTTGCTTGTTGCAGTTGCACGGGTATAGCAAAATATACCCATGCACCCACCGCAAGCTATTCACTAGTAGTTTTCCCCCACCATGTGACTATATAACAGCCAGCTAATAGTACAGTGGAAAATCCATAGTGATTTTGTTTGCTATCTTCCATACAAGAATTTGTCTGAACTTGATAAACATATATATTCTTCCTAACAGTATCATTGAATTTTTCTGAAATTATGCTGTAAAAATATTCAGAGCTTTACAAATTTTTTACGCATAAATGTGCTTAGGATTGTGGAGGGAATTTCATTTCAAGGTACTGTACTACAGACAAATCCTTGCATATGTGACCAAGAGTTACCATCACTGCATTCTATGTTGTAGCGATGCCAGGCATGAGAGATAACCACTATAATAGCTATAATAAGTGTAGACCATACACTAGAGCTTACCTGCTCAAATTCCTGCAATGTTCCAGAAAAACACCCAGCCTGATAACTTCATGACCAATCTGGTATAACATTATCTGGCTGGTGAACATTGCAGGATTGTCAGAGGTAAGAACTTCTGCTCTATTACACTGATCAGAAAGTTAGGGGATGGGAGGTTCTAAATTTGCAGCCACAAATACTAGTTTCTCCTTTTAATCTATGGTTGGCACATGCTCAGTGCAGGAGAAAGCAGAAAAAAACAGAGATTGAGTTACAGTGACTAAAGGAGGACTTAAAGGAGAACTAAACCCAATTTCTTATACTCAAGAATTTGAAAACAACCCCCCTAATTTGTCCATTTCCCTAAGTGATGTTACAATGCAGTAGTAATTATACCACCATCAAATCCCCTCCATTTACTATTTGCTCTGAATAAGATGCCAGGAAAAGATTCCAATAAAAAGCTGTGCAAATTAGCATAGTGGTCATTATCTGTCATATTCCTGGATCAAAATAACAAATAATATGCCTGGAGGGTTTGCAGTTCGTACATTTTAGTTTTGCTGCCTTGATAGTCCCAGACGAGAAGTGACTGCACCAAATCGAAATTGTGAGATGATTTAGCAGAACTGGTGATGATGTTCTAATGGCCCCCTGCTGTGAGGAACAAGGGTAATTGTTTGTCAAGGGAGAGAACACATCTGCAAAGCATTCTCTTCTATCCAGGCAGCCAAGTGTAAACACAGAGTGAGACACATTTTGGTGCCACAATATATAAGATGTGCATCTAAAAGCTGGGTACACACAGTAAGGATAAAACCCCAATACTGTCGGATCCAACGGTATCGGACTTTATCTGTACTGTGTGTACCTTTGTTTCCTGAACGAGCCTGCGGCCGTGCTGTTGTTCATAGGGAGAACGCTCAGGACTGTGTGTATGCAGATCTATGAAAGATGCAGATCCTGTCTGTCATCTTTCACTGATCTGTACTGTGTGTACCTAGCTTAAAAGCTGTTCGCAGATACAACAGCAAATAAAAAGTGCTCTTGAGTAATAGTGACTAGATTGGAATATTAAGTATAAACCACATGATTTATCCAATTGGTTTTATGCTATTATAAAAGTTAACGTATACAGGCAGATTCAATGTATAGTTCAAGGTGAGTTATTGTAATACATTCCACTGTCTTTCCACTATTTTCTGCAATTTCACATTTCAATCACAATACTTTGCCCTCAGCATTGACAAGCAATAACAACATTTATACTGTTGAATACTGTTTAAATATGCAATAGTACATGCTTAGCTACATTCGGGAGACATCAAGCCAAGAGAGTTAATATTTTTTTTAAAGCCAAGCATTCATTTTTACCTGTGATTGGTGAGAAATAGAAAGGCTTGCAGAGCATATTAGTATAAATTAATAATAGCAACATGTAGTCTGTCAGGTCGAAACATAGGGTCAAAATTTATCCTGGTGTACCACACCCAAATAATCTGCTGATTGGAGGAACCTATAATGCCATGGAAGCTGCTTCTCTACTCCACATTCTCCGTCTGCCACGTACATTTCCGTAGCACTTCAGCGGGATTCCAGACACTTCCCCAATAGAGCAAAGCACTGAAACAATGTATACAGATAAAGATGCTACAACTGCTTCAGGAACTGGATACACACAAATAGGTTCAATAAAACAGTGTTTATTACTATAACACAAAATCAGACTGGCAATCACTTACCTCACTTACCTGCCAAATTTTCCGACCCATTTGTGGGTGGGGCAAGGGGTGTGTGGAAATGTGTGGGGTGGGGCTTGGGCTTGTTAGGCTGATTGAGGCAGGTGTACACCCACGTCCTAGTCACTGCATTGGCCCAGGATGGGCACCCCTGACACTTGTGTGTCTCCAGTTTCTGAAACAGCTGTACCATCTCTACCTGTATACATTGAATGGAGGAACCTGTTGGAAAAAAAGGCGATTGTGACGGTTGCATTGGTTAATTATAACTAAAGTCTTGCTGCTTGTGCTTGCAAGTTATAATTGGTAAGTAACAATAAAAGGTTTTAAAAATGAAGGAACCTTCTATCTCTGGTTAATGGCCCCATGAGCTATCCAAAATCCAATTACCTATGGCTGGTAAATGGTAATATTCTTGTTTTGCTTGTATTGTTCCCTGTGTAAACCAGACCAATATCAGATGTATTTCATTAGCTACTCAGAAATGTGATAGACAACCGGAGATGTACAAAGAATGCTATTTGCGTATTATGCTGGCCATACACTAGCAATCTTTCCTCTCAATGTTCCTGCCGGAAAAATGCCTGGCACAAAGTTTTTGCCTTAGATGTTAAATCACAAAGGGAATCGGTCATGACTGGGAATGTTGCAGAAACGTCACAAGGTAAATCCGCTGGGAGATAAAGCTGGCCATATACTTTTTAAACATTAAAGCCAATTTGGCGTTAGAAAAGATGAACGCCAAAGGGTAACTGTGATCCAAAAATGACTTTAGGTAAATTGAGAGGAATTGCTTTCCTGAGTATTTTTGCAATCTACTTATTTTTTACATAGTATTGAAAAAAATTATATTTTTATGTTTGATATGTTTGCAGCATCACCAGATTCCCTGCCCTTCCTGCTTCCTGCTCTGAAACCATTTGACAGTCTCTGTGACATTCAAGTTAAATTTACAGTCCTTACAAATTCCCTGCTGTGGGCTGTGCTGTTCTCCCCCTCCTCTTCTTAAGTCCTCCTTCAGTCACTGTTACTCAATCTCTTCCTGGTTTCTTCTGCTTTCTCCTGCACTGAGCATGTGCCAACCATAGATTAGTAGGAGAAACTAGTATCTGTGACCGCAGATTCAGAACCTCCCACCCCCTAACTTTCTGATCAGTGTAATATAGTGGCCAGTTGTCTGGAACGTTGCAGGAATTTCTGCTGGTAAGGTGTATGGTCTAAGTAAGTGGTTATCACTCATTCCTAGTATCACTACAACATAGGATGTAGTGATGATCACTCTTGGTCACATATGCAAGGATTTGTCTGTAGTACAGTACCTTGGAATGAAATTCCCTCCACAATCCTAAGCACATTTATGGGTAAAAAATTTGTAAATCTCTGAATATTTTTATAGCATAATTTCAGAAAAATTCAGTGTAAGGAAGAATATACTTGTTTATCAATTTCAAACTAGGACAAATTCAGTTCTCTTGTATGGAAGATAGCAAACAAAATCACTGATGGGGCAAAACTACGATTCCCATGCAACCGCAGCAAGCAAGGGGTTGAAGTCCTTTACCCCCTGTTTCTTCACTGCGGCTGCAGGTGAATAGGGCAGTATGTGGGTTACACTACAATTCAGCCACACAAGGATAAAAAAAATAAAATGTAATGTATGAGACCATTAACTTTTTGTATACATTTGTTTATAATGTAGATTGCCATGTCACTTATACAGGAGGAATATTTGTCTGCAACATAGAAGGTCCCCTTGTTTCTAAAACAAACCAATAAGCTATAAAACCCCACTCAGTAAATGGATAATTTTAAAGTAAAGTGTAGCCTGGTAAGAACTGGATGAAGTATCTGTGTTTACCTAAAAAATTTACCTAAAGTCACTTTTGGAACACAGTTACCCTTTAAATTGATTTGGCGTTCATCTGTTCTAACACCGAATTGGCTTTAATGTCTAACAAGTATATGGCCAGCTTTATCTCCCAGCGGATTCACCTCGTGACATTTCTGCAACATTCCCAGTCATGACCTATTAATTTTGTGATTAAATATTTAAGACAAAAACCTTGGGCCAGAAATAGTGAGGAGAAAACTTGAGACGGAGGAAAGGTTTCTAATGTAAAAATATAACTCTCTTGGCTTGATGTCCCCCGAATGTAGCTAAGCATGTAATATTGCATTATTTAAACGTATTCAACAGTATAAATGTTGTATTGCTTGTCAATGCTGAGGGCAAAGTATGGTGATTGAAATGTGAAATTGCAAGAAAATAGTGGAAAGACAGTGGAATGTATTACAATAACTCACCTGAAACTATAACATTGAATTGCTGTATACGTTAACTTTATAATAGCATAAAACCAATTGGAATTAAATCATGTGGTTTATACTTAATATTCCAATCTAGTCACTATTACTCAAGAGCAGTTTTTATTTGCTGTTTGTGCTGCGAACAGCTTTTAAGCTAGGTACACACAGTACACATCCGTGAAGATGACAGACAGGATCTGCATCTTTCACAGATCTGCATACACACAGTCCTGAGCGTTCTCCCTATGAACAACAGCACGGCCGCAGGCTCGTTCAGGAAAACAAGGTACACACAGTACAGATAAAGTCGCATACCGTTGGATCCGACAGTATCGGGGCTTTTTATCCTATGTGTTACCCAGCTTAGCAGGTACACACTGTAAAGATTTCTGAAAGATGACAGAAGGATCTGCAAGATCCTGTCTGTCATCTTTCAAAGATCTGGCATAACACACGCCCGAGCGTTCTCCCTATGTGAGAACGCTCGGACTGTGTGTTTCATCGGCCGCGCTAGACTCTCATAGGGAGTCTACGCGGTCGATGGAATTTTCGGCCTTTCCCGAACGAGGTTCGGCCGACCGATCGCTTTGGCGGCCGCGCGCTCGTTCGGGAAACTAACGTACACACGTAACGATTAAGCCCCGATACCGTCGGTATCGGGGCTAAATCGTTAATGTGTGTACCCAGCTTTAGATGCCAATCTTAATATTGTGGCACCAAAATGTGTCTCACTCTGTGTTTACACTGGCTGCTGGATAGAAGAGAATGCTTTGCAGATGTGTTCTCTCCCTGACAAACAATTACCCTTGTTCCTCACAGCAGGGGGCCATTAGAACATCATCACCAGTTCTGCTAAAGCTAGGTACAAACCTACCGATTTTTCCTCCTGACCGACGTTCGATACTCTCGGACCGGTCGGCCAGGAGGCAGGACTGTCGGGCGCGAGGCAAAAGCAGCCGCGTCCGATAGTTCTGCCGACCGAGTAGAGGTCCTCCATAGAGAACACACACGATCGGACGAGGTTTTCCCCAGTCCGATCGTGCCTTTCGTCCGATTCGGACGCGAACGGTCGAGCGACATGGGGCACTTTGGATGCGATAATTTCGGGCGATCGACCGGTACACTGAACTATCGGGCGATCGGACCGAAATATCTCATCGTGTGAGTACCCAGCTTAAGTCATCTCACAATTTCAATTTGGTGCCGCTCACTTCTCATCTGGACTATCAAGGCGCAAAACTAAAATGTACGAACTGTAAACCCTCCAGGCATATTATTGTTATTTTGATCCAGGAATATGACAGATAATGACCACTAGCTAATTTGCACAGCTTTTATTGGAATCTTTTCTGGCATCTTATTCAGAGCAAATAGGTAACGGAGGGGATTTAATGGCTGGTATAACTTACTACAGCATTGCAATGTAACATCACTTAGGGAAATGGACAAATTATAATATTAAAACAAAGGTTTCTTTTAGAATTCTAGATGATTTATTTGTATTTAACGATCTGATAATATGGGATTATGAAATATGGTCAGCAAAGCTGATACGTTTTATTGAAATATGTGATCTTGCAATCTCAACACAAATGATATAATTCTTAATTCTTTCAGGCTTATTCAATAGAGGTGGAGACATTTGAGCTGTTAATTTGCCCCAACCAATCAGATGATACCTTTTTACTGGTTACTACAGTTAGAAAGGTCAGGAACGTGAGTTTATTTAAATCCCATAGGCAATATCTGTAATTGCAGCATTCATTTCAAATTATTCCATTTTATTGGCAGTGTCAACCATATGGCAGTCCCACCAAGTCCAAAACTGTCAAGCTAGTCAAAGGGTTAATAAAGCCTCGTGGACCATTTGTAAAAGTATTCTCCTTCATCTCCACATGTCTGTTCCAGAGGATCTAACCTCAGAAGGGTGTCTGCCTCAAAGTTGGCTTGAGAAAGGTCCCCGGGCATTTATATAGCTGGAAGTGTGTGCCTATAAAATCCATGGAGCCGTCTGATGACGGCCTAAATAGGGGCGAAATGACATTGAAGTGTATGTCACACAATAAATTTTTTTTTTTAAATTAGACCTTGGAGTGTTCCGCAATTGTATTACAAGTTGGGTGTACAGCACCCGGGCAGATGGTTTAAAGAGCGGAGAGTGGCTGTGCACGGACATTTTTATTGTATGTATATAAACAGAAAAAAAGGAAAAAACTAACAGCACTCCACATATATCAGTGTGTTGAAATACGGTGTATATAAACACTCTATAAAATTCATTTAGATAGAAACCAGTTACATTGTGTTTTATACCAGGCAACGTTACGGGACTATCCACTCCTTTATCACTCTTATAGAAGTGGCTATATAAAAAGGATGTAAAAGAAGAAAATTCACTCTGACAGGGCCACAAAATGTGTCTCTCGTATCTGTTGTATTCAATTAGATCAACTGGACTTGAAGTTTAGTCTTGAAGACGTTTCACTAGTCATCCTACTGGCTTTCTCAATTCAGAAAGACTTGTACAGAATCTGTGGCAATTATGTACCTGGAAATCCGCCCAATTAGCATATCACAGCCAAGGTGTTAAGGCGTGTGATTGGATAGTGGCTAAGAGGTGTTATAGGAACGCCCAGGGTAGGTGTCAAAACAGCATTGAACATGGCAGAACGCTTTTAGCTGGTTTTTTTTCTTATTTTCACAAATGGCCTCCTTGACACCTCTCTTGAAGGAGTCCAGTTGATCTAATTGAATACAACAGATATACCATGACCTGGATGAATGAGAACCTTCACAAGCATGTCTCACTCTGTGTTACATCTGATGAAATAAACAGGTATAATACCATATTTTAAAGGGGTATTGTTCCCAAACTATAGACCCTATATTTAAAACAATGGTAGAGATACTGGAAACTTCCTAACAGGATCATATTTTGGACTGATCTTCTAAGTAGTAAACCGCCTCAGTTTACCTTGTTAGCCATTACGGGCTTGGTGCCGTGTCTCCTTAAATAAATATAGTCTTTTCAAAACCTACAGCAGGATGTGTGGATCCTTATTCGGCCAGATCGATTGCCCTTAGTGCATCTACCTTGAGAGGAATCTCTAGTCGGAGGGTTCGGGGCAAGTTCGCACCTGGACCATAGGAGAAGAGAGTGAGTGTGCTTGTTTTTTCTGTTTGGTGCGTTGCCCTGTGTACCAGTTAACTGGAGCCTCCTCAATGGGGAGTGGGACTGTGCTTTACCTGTTTATTCCACGAAGGGCGAGGGCGGGCCGGGGTGTTGCTGCACCGGGCCACCCTCATCATCGCGTAAGCACATAATGTTACAGTGTGCGCTACTATATGTCATAAAGGGTCTCATCAAACTTTTTGAAACCATGTAGTTACCTTTTATTTTAGGCATAATTTTAGATTTTTTTCTTATTGACTTTAATGGTTCTGCACACAGATTTTCGATTTCGCATTTGAACAGATTTTCAGTAAGATTTTGGCCATCTCTGGTAGTAGTCAGCATTGATAATGAGAAATAAATCTTGTCAAACAACTTTTTATTGAAGATGTGAGTGCGAATTTCGATTTTGGCATAGCAGTGGATGTAGATATTGTATTAGATTCTGCTAAAGTTTTGCTAGTCCGTACAGTGAAAATATGGTGGCCACAGAAAGTGTACAGATAGTAGTTTTCAACGGAGCTAAGTGGAGAGTCTTAGGCTTTTTGTGGGGCCACTTCTGCTGTTTATAAATGGCTTATGGTGATATCTATCCTGATAGGAGACACTACGATCTATGGGCACATTAGAGTGGCATTGAGAGCAAGGTCTCGTGCTTGCTAATAAAACAAAACTAGCAGAGAATTGGAAACATTAAAGATGTACATTGCTGAAGGGTGAAACAAATATATTATCAAAATGGGCAGCAGAGTGGCAGATTAGATTATGTTGATAACGTAAGGTGATGGATTTGGGATTTAACAATCCTTGTGCCACCTACACTATAATAAATCTGTGAATCTCTATTGGAAAAAAGATTTGGAGGTTTAGTGGTAACAGACTAAAGGTGGCACTACATATGAACGATAAAGTAAATCCATCGGGGAATGACAGAATTTACTATTATTGTTCATGTGTAGGACAGATCGGAGTGCCGACGAACAACCGTGAAGTTTGTCAGCAGGGAATAACGGAAAATTTCCAACGGTCGTTATCGGCTCCCTTACATGAAGTAGAGGAAGCGGATGTGATCGTGTGGTGTATGGCTGCACGGCCAACCGATCCCATACAGCGTATGGGGACGGTGGGTCGGTGTGTGCTGTTCCCCAGCATGTGTACCCACAGTACCAATGTGATATCCACACATGCTGTGAGATCGCATGTGTATGGGAGCTTAGCTTAGCAAACAGAGCTAGAAAGCAATGGCTAGAGCCAGCAATATATTGTCTTGTGTAAATAGGGAAATAGTTTAATGGAGAATTTACACCCTCTTTGAATTGTAATGGTAAGGCCTCATTTGGGAATATATGGTGCAGTTTTGGAATCCCATATACAAAATGGACATCTTGGAAATGGAAGCAGTTCAGAGAAGGGCAACTACCGTTAAGATAAAAAGGGGAATCAGTTTCTTGACTATGCAGGCGATAGATGAGACAAGTTAGGGTGTTTACTCTGGGGAAGCAGCGATTCGTGGGATATGATCACTTTATACAAATATATTAATGGGCCATACAATAAACTCTCTGGTGCATTGCACTCCTAATGCAATGCAAAATGCCATTCAATAGGCAATATGCATCTAAAAAGACACACACACAACACACACACACACACACAAATATAAATATATTATATATATATATCCCTTATATTATATAAATTATTTTATCTTCATAGAGAGTGCATGAGTTTCCAGTGTGGGGGGGGATATGAATTAAATATAGGAAAGGTTGTTATGTAATTTGTACGTTTTCACCTATAACAATTTAAATGACCATGGTAAATTTATATAGAATAGAATAGAACTGATCTTATTAGGTACAAACACAAAATATATTTGCCACAAATACAAAGTTATACAGAGCTGGATCCCTATTTCCATATGGAATGGTCAAATGGACGCCGCTTAAACACACCCTGTGTCTTGCTTCTGTGAAAGGAAGTGGATCCAGAAAACGTTTCTGTCGCTATCACAGGATGTGATTTGTATTGTAATGGATATCATACCCAAGGCTCTTTCCTTATTTAAAATTCCAGCCTGCAGGTGGGTAAGTGTAGTAATTAAAAGGACAAGAACATTCCCTGCTCCCTATGGCTAGGAGGACACAGGAAAGTGAAAAGGATGTGGTTGTATGCTTTGGAGAGATATTGACTGGCCCAACCCAAGAATCCTATGTTAAGATTCTGTTACCACCTGGGAGGAAGGAACAGATTATGGACTAGACAATTTACCTTACTTGGATACAAAACTCTGAGGCAAACAGATAAGTGTACACCAACTTACAAGGAACACCAATTATACAGTCGTGGTCAATTATTCCAAGTGGGCAATAGAAGGGCATCCCTGACTACTGCTACATGGGGAACATGTGTATATGCACTGTGCTTTGCTGCCAGCCCACAGAGTGAACCCACGTGTGTGCCATGCATACCCATAATCCTTGCAGTGATTGGTACCAAATGGGTCGTTGCAGCAGTATTGCAGGTAATACCATTATTCTCCCTGTTTGCTTTGTATATTTGATCTCTGTATTAAAGCGAGGGGAGGCGCTACTTAAAGTATTGATTTAAATCCTCACGCCCTTTGTACTGCAGATGAAAATTCCCCACTTAGACTCCAGTAGCTATACTGGACAATTGCCAAAACTATTTTTAAATGATAGGCGTAACTGATACCTTATAGGTCACTAGGGAGGGAATGATTGGACTAAAAACAATTTGCTTGAGAGCCACTATTATGGTCTGGGATGAAGGTGCTCGCTTGCAAGTACTTAGACTTTTGCTTAGTAGGTAAAGCCAGGCAGGTATACCAAATCTGAATAAAAGGCAGTTATCAGTATTAAAAATTGCCCTGAAGCAATTTCTTTCATTAGATCTGTATAAAAGAGTATAATAAAGGATAAACCATTCGTTAGGTAAACTGGGGAATGAGAATGTTTGTTTTACATTAGTAGCTGATTAGAGCAATGCTATTTTAATAACAGGATGCTGTGAGGTCCTTCTGTTATAATATATGAGGTACCATACCACTTGCGTGGTTTGAATACTAAGAAGTATTAAACCTTGCATGTTTAGTTTCCAACACATAGTGTCTAATCTCAGACCTGCAGTGGTGACTGTAGCAGTAACAGTTTAAAAAATATCCTGTGTGTAAAGATTTTATATCCACTATTATCCCACACATAGCAAAACCATACACACACATAATGCCACTGAGCACCAACGGGCACACTTTGCTAGTGTATATATGATATATAGTGCCACAGTAGGTTTTTTATGTGTTGAATTTTTATTTAGTTTTATGCTGGCACGTGTTAGGATTACATATATTGATTAAAATATATGTGTAAGCTACCAGACCACTTGCAAGGCCCTACATATAGGTTAGGTTCCTATCTAGAATGACATTTTAAGTTAATTAATGCTGTTTTTTTTGTAGTGTAATTATATGTATCAGATTACTTTTTTTACTAATGATAACTTCCCACGGCACTTGGATGCCTTTCCCGGTAGTTCGGTCTTACAGGGTAGTTTGCGGCTGGTCGAGGCGGCTGAAAACCCAGGCTCCCAGGCCCTGACGAAAGTGTTGGGAGGCTCCGGGGGGCTTCCCGCGGCACTTGAGCCTTCCCGGTAGCCGTCTCCAGGAGAGAGACAGACCAGGTGCTGTCAAGTTGTATACATACAATACTGTACCAACATTAACTCATCCTCCAGAGAATCCCCGGGCTCTAAGAAGGAACAGGCAGCCGTTCAATACCTAGCAAACAGAGGGAGCGCCCACCATTTCAATAGGCAATCCTTATCTCCCAGTTTAAACGGAACACTATTGGCTTGTACCTGGATGCCGACCAAATGTGGAAGGGGTTGTGTTAGATGTGTAGTGTACACACATGCGGCAGTAAGGAGGAACCTGGTGCTTGTTTAATATGGGTATTCCTATTGCTGCTAGAATACAGTCGGCCAACTATTACAGTAATGTGAACATGTTATAATATGTACTACCTGGAGAAGCTGCTCATGTGAGCACACTGCTGCTTAAACAGGACAGGAGAAAGAGACAGAGAGAGAAGAGAGAGAGAGAGCGAACGACAGAGAGAGAAAGACGGAGAGAGAGACAGAGACAGAGAGCGACAAGAGAGACAGAGCAAAGAGAGAGAGACAGAGCGAGAGAGCGAGACAGAGGGAAGGAAAGAGAGAGAGACATACAGAGAGGAGAGAGACAGACAGAGAGACAGCAGAGAGAGAAAGGAGAAGAGGATAGAGAGAGAGAAAGAGAAACAGACAGAGAAAGCGAGACAGACAGAGAGAGAGAGAGACACAGAGAGAGGCAGAAAGAGACAGAGGAGAGAGAGAGACAGAGACACACAGGAGAGGAAAGAGAGAGAGAGGACACAGAAAAGACTGCCTACATAAAGCAAAAAATAACATTTAGGACACTTAACAGCATACGAAGGAAACTTCCCTTAAGGGAAGAAGCCAAAAACAAAAGGGATCCTTTAGTAATCAGCCTGTGCGGAGAAAGAAAAGTCTTCAGTATAAAGAAGTGCCATGCCCCACACGACCACCCGCTCTGCCTACATATTTCATTTGGATTGTGAAGCTCTCTCCCACAATTCAATACAGCAGGATTATTAACTCTTACCGTATTTGACACTTTTCCACAATTGCAATACAGCAGGCTGTCAGCTACACTTACTGGGAAAGCCAAACTTTTTTGATTGGCCATTAACTCGCCACATGCTCAGAAGTCTCTACCCAATGACAAAGTAAGGATGTTTTACTGTAAAGCATACATTGCATCCGGATTGTGATGTAAACACTGCAACTTCTTTTCATGGCTATAGTGCTTTACAGCAGCTAACGAAGCACACCTCTGGGCAATAAGGACAATAAGGAAATTACAGCAAACTCCTTTTATTTTCACTGCAGAATGAATACATTGAGAGGTGGTGTTCTATATCTCACATTTTGACCAGTCCATTCAAATGTTGGGGAGATTCGGTATGTAGTACTTTTTTATTTTTTTATTTCTATGCCATTTTACACACTGTTACACACTTATATATCTTTATTTATACAGATTAATAACCTAATGTTATACTTTTACATTACAATATACACTTAACCATGGATTATATACTGTATATAGACTGTAACCATATTATATAATATATTTTAGCCTACCCCCACCTACATAGTACAGTCTATAAATCATGCAATCACACAAAATGGAAAATATTTTATTAAATCAAACGTTTTTACGCGTTTCAACCTGAACATGGTATCGTAGGACTAAACAAAACACCAAACACCATCCCCTTAAATAAGACAAACCCTCAACTCCCCGTGCAAATCCCTCAATCAAACACCTGAAGATTACCTGGAAAAGAGCGCCATTGGCCAGGTTATGCCGCCATCCACCCTACCGGCCGGTACAAGACTCCCTCTACGAACACACCCGCCCACCGTGAGAGCGACTACGTTAAAAACCATCAACATGCCCATTAATCTACAGTTACCAATGGGTAAACTAACTGGCAAATATTTCTGTGTATCATCCCCACGGTCAGGCCCGGAGTGTTCTTGCAAACAAAACATACGCAGAGGCGCCCAACCTGGCACATTGTGCAGCTCATAAACTTCTATACCAAAAAAGTTACATTAAATATTAAAAAAGCAATACAAAACATCTAATACAACAACCCCAAAGATCATAAAATAGACATAGAGAAGGAAAGCGACTATGCACTATACAGGCATTCATGGCAAAACCATTTCATTCAACCCTTCGGGGCTAAAGTTTGTAACTTCAAATCCATCTGCCTCTAATTGTAACCGCTTCTTCTCCATAAGAGCAAGAACCCCCCACCCCCCCCCCGGAATATGATCAAAACACCATACCACTTAAGCGCGAAATATATGACCCTTGTCTCTTAAAGTGGCGAGCCACAGATAATTCCCCAATTGTTTTCAGCCCTCATATTTCCATGTTGAGGGCCATACGGATCGAACTCCATCGGTGGTTCGCCATCCTGTATTAATAAAAGCCGTTAATCGTCTGTACAAACATAGTAAAGGACTGCAGGGTCAGGTCAATAGGCAACTTCCAAAACGTGCTAGTTCAGTTAATCTATAGCGTGTGAAATGCGTTTACCTGTGGTGGATGTGGAAAGTCTTTAACGCCGTCAGCATAGCGTTACAGGTCACACAACGATGAGCAACCATTTTTGGACCCCAAAAGAGGGGCACAATCGGTCTGGAATTTTTAGACAAATCCGTCTGAAATAGACAAGTTTTTTAAAATTGCACCTCGTTTTGTAAGCATCACGAAATCTTTATTTTTCCCAAAGGCTAAGGACTGACCATTTGATCAGAGGCCAATGTTCTTCTCAACATTCCTTTAATATCTTTACTAAAGAAAACAAAAATCCATGGCAACGACTAAATGGTCAAGATCTTCAGTCTCCACAGATTCGTTCACCATCCGGACCAGTGGACGCTCTCACCAATGGTCTTTTAAACGTTTTCACATCATATCCAGTTGAAGGAATTATGGTATCTCCTTAAGTGTTATATCCATTTGCAGCATCAGTGGTGTTACATAAGACCCTCAAATATTGGGTAGGGGTAGTAAAGGGTATTAGCTCTTAATAATGCCGGGGGTGTGATAACTAGTGGAATGCAGGGTAGAGTTTCTATATGTACTTTCCTGAACAGGGTCGTCCAAGTTTCTCACCCATTTTGAAGATTCGTGTCCAAGAAATCCACACTGGATATGGCGACTCACACACATTGCGTTTGACAGGGGTATCAAGGTCAGTAATTTCCTTAATGATGCGAATGTAGCAAACAATCATATCCATCCCAGATGAAGAACAAATCTCAACGAATCTCTTATAGACTATAACCACTGGCCCCAATCATAGGAGAATCACCCTTTAATCAAACAGTTTATATAGAGGTTGGCCAGAGATGGGGCCACATTGGAACCTCACTGTGCTAGATGTTGCATCTAAAAGAGGATTAAACCTAAAGTAATTCCTCCCAAGGATTAGACCTAGGAGCTCCATAGAAGATATTCGGGGGTGTAATGCTGTTACCTGTTAAGACACGTCTACACACCTCAATCACCTCATCCTGTGGGAATGATCGTGATAGAGAATGTAACAACATCACAGGTAAACACAGTATCTAATCACCCATGGGGCACCTCCAGTTTGCCAAGAACTCTTCGTAAGTGTCATGTCCCTAAGGTACGGACGCCATTTGTTTGACTGTGGCTGGAGGAAGAAATCCACAAATTGTGCCAAAGGTCTAAGCACCTTAGAGGGTTGAGGGCGGGGGGTTGGGGGCCGTGGAGGTGTCGTGTAAGGGCGGAGTGTTGTTACTGGCCGGTAGGGTCTGGATGCGCAAACTGGCAAGGCGCTCATTTCCCAGGTAATTTCAGGTGTTTGGATTGGGGGTTTGCACAGGGGGGAGTTGAGGGTTTGCCTATTTAGGGGATCGGCTGTTTGGTGTATATTCGTCCTGACGAAGGACCCATGTCAAGTTGAAATGCGTAGAAAATTTGATTTAATAAAAGAAAGTGTTGCTATTTGTTTACAAGACCCGTGAGTGCTTCATTTGGAGGAGATGTAGGGATATGTGATAAGTCACACACGGCATCGGATCATTTTGAATGGAGTGCTGTCAGGTCGTATACTATATAATATATAATCATATATATATATATCTATATATATTATATTATATAATATATATTATACATAGCATCGGGAAAACAGAGGCACTCACAGGACTTGCAAAAGCGTGGTTGTTTTATTCAAGCATGGTGGTTTGTACATGTTTCCGCCCCGTCCATGGGGCCGTCTTCAGAATCATAGAGGATCGTACTGCAAAGATCAAATACATGTACGGCATCCAATCGTGAGAGTGCATACATAGGTGTCATAATCGTTAGTGTGATGCTGCCCAATACAACATCGGGTGTTGTGGCCGGAGAAGCCAATAGGGAGAAAAAGAGGTTGTGTCAGGATCCTGTCCGTGTCAGGAATGAAGGCCGGGACACCCGCGCTGAGAAGTAATAGAATATAGTAACATTTAAAATAGTTTCAAGATGACACTAAATCCAGTGGGATATGGGAAGATGAAGTTTCTTCACGTCTTGGTTCCACTTTAGATGCTATATGTTTATTTGGTAACTGTTCTCTTGCGTCATGACAAGAGGGTTCGAGCAATTGTGTTGGGTCCTCAGGATAATCTATCACTCAACTCATCTCATTGAAGGTGAGCTGAGTGATATTGCTTTGTTCCTCAACACTCGTAATGCTTGACTGTATGGAATGGGATTTTTTGAGAGACTGTGGGAGGGACAGCTTTTGTAATAAGAATCGAGTTTCATCGTGTTTTCTTGTATAGTGTAGTTGGGGAATTTGTTGTTGAAATGAAAAATTCGTAATTAGGAAGATCAGATTGACATACAGAATATAATCCGAGGAGGTCCTATGGTCGAAAGAAACTTATCAATCAACATGGGGATATAGTTAAGAAGGATACCTCTCCCATTCAATTAACCACGTCCATTCAAAGCCCAAACAATTTTAAACCGTGGTCGTTCATTGAGGAAAACCCTATTGGTCCAATACAGACATCCTTCCCACACAGTAAACCCCATTCAGATTGAAATTGGGTTGTTTCAGATTGCCCGTAATTGCACAAACATGCAATGGAATGTTGTCGGGTTCCTCGGTTCCCACACCCCACAGATGGGCCAAACGCCATCTTCACGATCAGGGGTGTCGATATAACTTTGTACAGGCGGAAAGCTTATATATTAATCGTGTTGCCCCATGTGGCATACAGATAGAGAAAACGTCGACCACCTTCAGAGAAACGCAAGGCCAATTCACAGCATGTCTATTAGACAAGGCCATAGCGGACAAAAATAAAAAATCTACAGAGCAACCATACGATATAGGCCGTAGCCAAAAGCACGCGCCGGTTTGAATAACCACCATCAAGCAGTTTGTGATGGATGATCTAGATGGTCTCAAATCGGCCCACCATGACCACAGAAAATGTGACTCTGAGAGATACCCTGAGACGCGAAGCCAAATGGATATATCAATTGGGAAACGTAAACCAAAGTGGCCTAAGAACAGTGGTCGTTGAATGTTTTTATGACCTTAATGATACTTACGATGTTCTAAATAACGTTTGATTTCCCGCACTATAGTTAAGCATAGAGTGATAGCTATGATCCGTTGTCTTACATATAAGTACCTTGTCCTTACATATCTAATATGTGCCCAAACACTCATAGGAGGACGGATATGACCTTGTTGTTAGACATCTAGGTTACCGACACTAAGCTAATCCGAGACAGATTGATACATGCACTATTTAAAATTGGCATCGTGGGTATTATTATAGTTTGAAATGGACAACATTTATGTCATTCTCTTATATATAATTCTTAATTCTTTCAGGCTTATTCAATAAGAGGTGGAGACATTTGAGCTGTTAATTTGCCCCAACCAATCAGATGATACCTTTTTACTGGTTACTACAGTTAGAAAAGGTCAGGAACGTGAGTGTCATTTTAACTCCCATAGGCAATATCTGTAATTGCAGCATTCATTTTCAAATTATTCCATTTTATTGGCAGTGTCAACCAATATGGCAGCTCCCACCAAGTCCAACTGTCAGCTAGTCAAAGGGTTAATAAAAGCCTCTGGCTGACCATTTGTAAAAGTATTCTCCTTCATCTCCACATGTCTGTACAGAGGATCTAACCTCAGAAGGGTGTCTGCCTCAAAGTTTGGCTTGAGAAAGGTCCCCGGGCATTTATATTAGCTGGAAGTGTGTACCTATAAAATCCATGGAGCCGTCCTGATGACGGCCTAAATAAGGGGCGAAATGCATTGAAGTTTGCACAATAAATTTTTTTTTTTTAAATTAGACCTTGGAGTGTTCCGCAGATTGTATTACAAGTTGGTGTACAGCACCCGGGCAGATGGTTATAAAGAGCGGAGAGTGGCTGTGCACCGGACATTTTTATTTGTATGTATATAAACCGAAAAAAAGGAAAACTAACAGCACTCCACATATATCAGGTTGTGAATAAGGTGTATATAAACACTCTATAAAATTCATTTAGATAGAACACAGTTACATTGTGTTATACCAGGCAACGTTACGGGACTATCCACTCCCTTTATCACTCTTTATAGAAGTGGCTATAATAATAAAGGATGTAAAAGAAGAAAATTCACTCTGACAGGGCACCAAAATGTGTCTCACTCTGTATCTGTTGTATTCAATTAGATCAACTGGACTTGAAGTTTAGTTCTTGAAGACGTTTCGCTAGTCATCCGACTGGCTTTCTCAATTCAGAATGACTTGTACAAGAATCTGTGGCAATTATGTACCCTGGAAAATCCCAATTAGCATATCACAGCCAGGTGTTAAGGGTGTGATTAGATAGTGGCTAAGAGGTGTTATAGGAACGCCCAGAGTAAGGTGTTAAAACAGCATTGAACATGGCAGACGCTATTTAGGCTTGGTTTCTTTATTTTCACATAATGGCCTCCTTGACACCTCTCTTGAAGGAGTCCAGTTGATCTAATTGAATACAACAGATATACCATGACCTGGATGAATGAGAACCTTCACAAGCATGTCTCACTCTGTGTTTACATCTGATGAAATAAAGCAGGTGTAATACCAATATTTTAAAAGGGGTATTGTTCACAAACTATAGACCTATATATTTAACAACAATGGTAGAGATACTGGAAACTTCCTAACAGGATCATATTTTGGACTGATCTTATAAGTAGTAAACCGCCTCAGTTTACCTTGTTAGCCATTACGGGCTTGTGTGCCGTGTCTCTTAAATAAATATAGTACTTTTCAAATACCTACAGCGGATGTGTGGATCCTTATTCGGCCGGATCGATTGGCCTTTAGTTCATCTTACCTTGATAGGAATCTCTAGCGGAGGGTTCGGGGCAAGTTCGCACCTGGACCATAGGAGAAGAGAGTGAGTGTCGCTTGTTTTTTCTGTTTGGGCGTTTTGCCCTGTGTACCAGTTTAACTGGAGCCTCCCTCAATGGTGGAGTGGGACCGTGCTTTACCTGTTTATTCCACGAAGGGCCCGGGGCTGTGCTGCACCTGGGCCACCTCCATCATCGAGTAAGCACATAATGTTACAGTGTGCGCTACTATATGTCATAAAGGGTCTCATCAAACTTTTTTGAAACCATTGCTAGTTACACTTTTATTTTAGGCATACATTTTCAGATTTTTTTTCTTATTGACTTTAATGGTTCTGCACACAGATTTTCGAATTTTCCTCGATTTGAACAGATTTTCAGAAGTTTGGCCATCTCTGGTAGTAGTCAGCATTGATTAATGAGAAATAAATCTTGTCAAACTAACTTTTTATGAAGATGTGAGTGCGAATTTCGATTTTGGCATAGCAGTGGATGTAATATATGTACTTAGATTCTGCTAAAGCTTTTGCTACTGTCCGTACAGTGAAAATATGGTGGCCACAGAAATTGTACAGATAGTAGTTGTCAACGGAGCTAAGTGGAGAGTCTTAGGCTTTTGTGCTGGGGCCACTTCTGCTTGTTTATAAATGGCTTATGGTGATATCGTATCCTGATATTGTACCACTACGATCTATGGGCACAATTAGAAGTGGCATTGAGAGCAAGGTCTCTGTGCTTGCTAATAAAACAAAACTATGCAGAGAATTGGAAACATTAAATGATGTACAATTGCTGAAGGTGAAACTAAATATATTATCAAAATGGGCAGCAGAGTGGCAGATTAGATTCAATGTTGATAAACGTAAGGTGATGGATTTGGGATTTAACAATCCTTGTGCCACCTACACTATAAATAACTCTGTGAATCTCTATTGGAAAAAGATTTGGAGGTTCTAGTAGGTAACAGACTAAAGGTGGCCATACATATGAACGATAATAAGTAAATCCCATCGGGGAATGACAGAATTTACCTATTATTGTTCATGTGTAGGACCGATCGGAGTGCCGACGAACAACCGTAGAAGTTTGTCAGCAGGGAATAACGGAAAATTTCCAACGGTCGTTATCGGCTCCCTTTACATGAAGTAGAGGAAGCGGATGTGATCGTGTGGTGTATGGCTGCACGGCCAACCGATCCCCATACCGCGTATGGGGATCGGTCGGGTCGGTGTGTGCTGTTCCCACAGCATGTGTACCCACAGATACCAATGTGATCTCCACACATGCTGTGAGATCGCATGTGTATGGCCAGCTTAAGCTGTAGCAAACAGAGCTAGAAAGCAATGGCTAGAGCCAGCAATATATTGTCTTGTGTAAATAGGGAAATAGCTTTAATGGAGAATTTACACCCTCTTTGTAATTGTAATTGTAAGGCCTCATTTGGAATATATGGTGCAGTTTTGGAATCCCATATACAAAAGGGACATCTTGGAAATGGAAGCAGTTCAGAGAAGGGCAACTACCGTAAGATAAAAAGGGGAATTCAGTTTCTTGACTATGCAGGCAGATTAGACAAGTTAGGGCTGTTTACTCTGGGGAAGCAGCGATTGCGTGGGGATATGATCACTTTATACAAATATATTAATGGGCCATACAATAAACTCTCTGGTGCATTGCACTCCTATATGCCATGCAAAATGCCATTCAATATGCAATATGCCATGCTAAAAATACACACACACACACACACACACACACACACATATATATATATATATATATATATATATATATATCCCTTATATTATATAAATATATTTATATCTTCATAGGAGATTGCATTGAGTTTTCAGTGTGGTGGGGGGTATATGATATTACATATAGGAAAGGTGTATATGTATTTGTATACTATTTCACTATTACCATTTAAATGACCATGAGTAAATTTATATAAAGAATAGAACTGACTTATATTAGGTACAACACAAAATATACAAAATACATAAGCTTACTTACAGAGCTGAGATCCCTATTTCAATATGGAATGGTCAAATGGCAGCTTAAACCACACCCCTGTGTCTGCTTCATGTGAAAGGAAGTGTAATCCAGAAAACGTTTCTGTCTGCTACACAGGATGTGATTTGTATTGTAATGGACATATACACCAAGGCTCTTTCCTTATTTAACATCTCCAGCCTGCAGGTGGTGTCAGTGAGTAATAAAAGACAAGACATCCCTGCTCCCTATGGCTAGGAGGACAGAAAGTGAAAGTAGATTGTGGTGTATGCTTTGGAGAGATATTGACTGCAACACAAGATCCTATGTATAAGATCCTGTTACCACCTGTTGGGAGGACAGATTATTGGACTAGACAATTTACCTTATTGGATACAAACTCTGAGGCAACAGATAAGTGTACACCAACTTACAAGGACACACAATATACAGTCGTGGTCAATATTCCAAGTGGTGCACCATAGACAGGGACATCCCTGATTACTGCACATGGGGAACCTGTTTATATGCACTGTCTGCTTTGTGCCAGCCCACCAGAGTAACCCACTGTGTGCCATGCTACCCATAATCCTTGCAGTGATCTGGTACAAATTGGTGTTGCAGCAGTGCAGGTAATACCATTTATTCTCCCTGTTTTCTTTGTATATTTGATCTCTGTATTAAGCTATGGAGGCTGCTACTTAAAGTATTGATTTAAATCCTCCTGTCCTTGTACCTGCAGATGAAATTCCCCACTTAGACTCAGTAGCTCTACCTGGACCAATTGCCAAACCTATTTTTAACTGATAGGGTAACTGATACCTTATAGGGTAACTAGGGAGTGGACTGATTGGCTAAAACAATTTGATTTGATAGCCACTATTAATGGTTGGGATGAAGGTGCTCGCTTGCAAGTCCTTAGCCTTTTGCTTAGTGGTAAAGCCAGGCAGGTATACCAATACTGAAATAAAAAGCAGTTATCAGTTATTAAAAATTGCCCTGAAGCAATTTCTTTCAATTAGATCTGTATAAAAGAGTATATAAAGGATAAATCCATTTCTTTAGGTAAACTGGGAATGAGAAATGTTTGTTTATACATTAGATTATTAGAGCAATGCTATTTTAATAACATGATGCTGTGAGGTACCTTCTGTTATAATATATGAGGTACCATCACCACTTGCCGTGGTGAATACTAATAAGTATTAACCTTGCATGTTTAGTTTCAACCACATAGTGTCTACTCTCAGACCTGCAGCTGGTGACTGTCTGAGTAACAGTTTAAAATATACCTGTGTAAAGATTTTATATCCACTATATCCACACATAGCAAACCATACACACACATAATTTCCACTGAGCACCAACGGGCACACTTTTGCTAGTGTATATATATATATAGTGCACAGTAGGTTTTTTATGTGTTAATTTTTATTTAGTTTTATTTGCTGGAGTGTTAGTTACATATATTGATTAAAATATATGTGTAAGCTACCCGCCACTTGCAAGGCCCTCCATATTAGGGTAGTCCTATCTAAGAATGACATTTTAAGTAATAATGCTGTTATTTTTGTAGTGTAATTATTATGTATTAGATACTTTTTTTCCTAATGATAACTTCCCACGGCACTTGGAGCCTTTCCCGGTAGTTCCGTCTTCCAGGGGTAGTTTGCGGCTGGTCGCGGCTGAAAACCAGGCTCCCAGGCCCTGCCGCAAGTGTTGGGAGGCTCCGTGGGGCTTCCCGCGGCACTTGGAGCCATTCCCGGTAGTTCCGTCTTCCAGGAGAGAGACAGACCAGGTGCTGTCAAGTTGTATACATACAATACTGTACACACATTAACTCCCTCCTCCAGCTAATCCCCAGGGCTCTCAAGCAGGAACAGGCAGCGTCTCAATACTAGCAACAGCAGGGATCGCCCACCATTTCAATAGGCAATGCCTTCTCCCCAGTTAAACGGAACACTATTG
Source organism: Hymenochirus boettgeri (assembly GCA_019447015.1). Taxonomy (NCBI): domain Eukaryota; kingdom Metazoa; phylum Chordata; class Amphibia; order Anura; family Pipidae; genus Hymenochirus; species Hymenochirus boettgeri. The sequence goes on along the minus strand of CM033473.1, from coordinate 228,150,260 downwards.
GCTTTACCTGGATTCCGACCATGTGGAAGGGTTTTGTTAGATGTGTAGTTACACACATGCGGCAGTAAGGAGGAACCTGGTGCTTGTTTATATGGGGTATTCCTATTGGCTGCTAGAATACAGTCGGCCACTATTACAGTAATGTGACAATTTATAATAATTGTACTAACCTGGAAGCTGATCATTGTGAGCACTGCTGCTAACAGGACAGGAGAAAGAGACAGAGAGAGAGAGAGAGAGAGAAAGACAGAGAGAGACAGAGAGAGAGAGACAGAGACAGAGAGAGACAAGAGAGACAGAGCAAGAGAGAGAGACAGAGCGAGAGAGCGAGACAGAGGGAAAGAGAGAGAGACATACAGAGAGAGAGAGACAGACAGAGAGACAGACAGAGAGAGAAAGAGATAGAGAGAGAGACAGAGAAACAGACAGAGAAAGAGAGACAGACAGAGAGAGAGAGAGACACAGAGAGAGAAAGAGACAGAGAGAGAGAGAGACAGAGACACACAGAGAGAGAGACAGAGAGAGAGAGACACAGAAAGACTGTACATTAAAGCAAAAAATAACATTTAGACATTACAGCAATAAGAAGGAAACTTCCCTTCAGGGAAGAAGCCAAAACAAAAGGATCCTTTAGTAAATCAGCCTGTGGGAGAAAGAAAAGTTTCAGTAAAGAAGTGCCATTGGCCACGACCACCCGCTCTGCTACATATTGCATTTGGATGTGAAGCTCTCTCCCACAATGCAATACAGCAGGATATAACTCTAAAGTATTCTGACACTTTTCCACAATGCAATACAGCAGGATGTCAGCTACACTTACTGGGAAAGCAAACTTTTTTTGATTGGCCATTAACTCGCACATGCTCACTAAGTCTCTACCACAATGCAAAGCTAAAGGATGTTACTGTAAAGCATACATTGCATCCGGATGTGATGTAAACACTGCAACTTTCTTTTCATTGGCTAATAGTGCTACAGCAGCTACCAGAAGCACACCTATTGGATAATAAGGACAATAAGGAAATTACAGCAAACTTCCTTTTATTTTCCCTTGCAGAATTGAATACATTTGAGAGGTGTGTCTATATCTCCCATTTTGACCAGTCCATTCAAATGTGGGGAGATTCTGTATGTTAGTACTTTTTTTATTTTTTATTTCATATGCCATTTACACACTGTTACACACTTATATATCTTTATTTATAACAGATTAATAAACTAATGTTATACCTTTTACATTACAATATACACTGTAACCATGTATATTATACTGTATATTATACTGTAACCATATATAATATTATTTTAGCCTACCCCCACCTACATAGTACAGTCTATAAACTCAATGCAATCTCCACAAAATGGAAAATATTTTTATTAAATCAAACGTTTACGCGTTTCAACCTGACATGGGTCATCGTCAGGACTAAACAAACACCAAACACCATCCCCTTAAATAAGACAAACCCTCAACTCCCCGTGCAAATCCCTCAATCAAACACCTGAAGATTACCTGGAAACGAGCGCCATTGCCAGGTTATGCGCATCCACCCTACCGGCCGGTACAAGACTCCGCTCTTACGACACACCCCCGCCCACCGTGAGAGCGCTACGTAAAACCATCAACATGCCCATTAATCTACAGTTACAATGGGTAACTAACTGTCAAATATCTGTTATCATCCACGGTCAGGCCCGGAGTGTCACAAACAACATACCGCAGAGGAGCCCAACCTGGCAATTGGTGCACAGATCATACCTCTATACAAAAAAGATTAAATATTAAAAAGCAATACAAAACATTAATACAACAACCCCCAAAGATCATAAATAGACATAGAGAAGGAAAGAGACTCTGCACTATAACAGGCAATTCATGGCAACCATTTCATTCAACCCTCTCGGGGCTAAAGTTTGTAACTTCAAAATCCATCTTGCCTCTAATTGTAACAGCTTCTTCTCCATAAGAGCAGAACCCCCCCCCCCCCCCCGGAATATGATCAAACACCATACACTTAAGCGCTGAAATATTATGACCCTTGTCCTTAAAGTGGCGAGCCACAGATAATTCCCCAAATTTGTTTTCAGCCCTCATATTTCCACTGTTGAGGGCCATACGGATAGAACTCCGGTGGTTCGCCATCCTGTCCTTAAAAGCCGTAATCGTCTTTCCAACATAGTAAAGACTGCAGGGTCAGGTCAATAGGCAAATTACAAACGTGCTAGTTCAGGTTAATCTATAGCGTATTGAAATGCGTTTACCTGTGTGTGGATGTGGAAAGTCTTTACCGGTCAGCATAGAGTTACAGGTCACACAACGATAGCAACCCATTTTTGGCCCCCCAAAAGAGGGCACAATCGGTCTGGAAGTTTTAGACAAATCCGTCTGAACTAGCAAGTTTTTTAAATTGCAACCTCTTTTGTAAGCAATCCGAATCTTATTTTTCCCAAAGGCTAAGGACTGATCCATTTTGATCAAGTCCCAATGCTTCTCCACAATTCCTTTAATATCTTTACTAAGAAACAAAAAATCCATGGCAAAGACTAATGGCTCAAGATCTTCAGTCTCCACAGATTCGTTCACCTCCGGACCAGTTAAAGCTCTCACCAACTGGTCTTTAAACGTTTTCACATCATATCCACGTTGAAGGAATCTATTGGTCATCTCCTTAAGTTGTATCTCCATTTGTCCAGCATCAGTGGTGTTACATAAGACCCTCAAATATTGGGTAAAGGGTATAGCTCTTAATAATGCCGGTGGGTGATAACTAGTGGCATGCAGGGTAGTGTTTCTATCTGTACTTTTCCTGAACAGGGTCGTTCCAAGTTTCTCACCCATTTTGAAGATTCGTAAGTCCAAGAAATCCACACTGGTATGGCTACTCACACACATTAGTTTTACAGGGGTATCAAGGTCATTAATTTCCTTAATGATGGAATGTAGCAAACAATCATCTCCATCCCAGATGAAGAACAAATCATCAACGAATCTCTTATAGACTATAACCCCTGTGCCCAATCTAGGAAGAATCACCCTTTCCTCAAACAGTTTCATATAGAGGTTGGCCAGAGATGGGGCCACATTGGACCCCATCACTGTGCTACGATGTTGCATCTAAAAAGAGGATTCAAACCTAAAGTAATTTCTCCCAAGGATTAGACCTAGGAGCTCCATCAGAAGCTCTTCCGGGGGTTGTACATGCTGTTACCTGTAAGACCACGTCTACACACCTCAATCACCTCATCCTGGGGAATGATCGTATAGAGACTTGTAACATCACAGGTAACAAGTATCTAATCACCCATGGGCACCTCCAGTTTGCCAAGAATCTCTCGTAAGTGTCCACTGTCCCTCAGGTACGACCCCATTTGTTTGACTGCTGGCTGGAGGAAGAAATCCACAAATTGTGCCAAAGGTCTAAGCACCTTAGACGGGGGTGAGGGCGGGGGGGTGTGGGCAGGGAGGTGTCGTAAGGGCGGAGTGTTGTACTGGCCGGTAGGGTGGATGCGCATAACCTGGCAATGGCGCTCATTTCCAGGTAATCTTCAGGTGTTTGATTGGGGGATTTGCACGGGGAGTTGAGGGTTTGCCTTATTTAAGGGGATGGTGTTTGGTGTATATTAGTCCTGACGACGACCATGTCAAGTTGAAATGCGTAGAAATTTGATTTAATAAAAGAAGCTGTTGCTATTTGTTACAAGACCCGCTGAGTGCTTCATTTGGAGGAGATGTATGGATATGTGATAAGTCACCCCGGCATCGGATCATTTTGAATGGAGTGCTGTCAGGTCGTATACTATATAATATATATATATATATATATAATATATATATAATATATATATATATATATATACATAGCATCGGGAAAAACAGAGGCACTCACAGGACTTTGCAAACAGCGTGGTTGTTTTATTCAAGCATGGTGGGTTACATGTTTCCGCCCCGTCAATGGGGCCGTTCTAGAACATCTGAGGATCGTACTGCAAAGATCTAAATACCTACTGCATCCAATCCGTGAGAGTGCATACATATGTGTCATAATCGTAGTGGTGATGCTGCCCAATCACAACAATAGGGTGTGTGGCAGGAGGACCAATAGGGAGAAAAAGAGGTGTGTCAGGATCTGTCCGTGTTCAGGGAATGAAGCCGACACTCCGCCGGCTGAGACGTAATAGAATATAGTAACATAAAATAGTTTCAGATGACAATAAATACAGTGGGCTATGGGGAAGATAAGTTTCTTCACGTCTTGGTTCACTTTAGATGCTATATGTTTATTGGTAACTGTTTCTCTTGCTTTCATGAAAGATGCTTCGATCAATTGTTTTGGGTACTCAGATAATCTATCACTCAACTCATCTAATTGAAAGTGAACTTGAGTGATATTGCTATTGTTCCTCAACACTCGTAATGCTTGACTGTATGGAATGGATTTTTTGAGAGATGTGGGATGACAGCTTTTGTAATGAAGAATCGAGTTTCTATCCGTTGGTTTTCTGTATAGTGTAGTTTGGAATTTGTTGTTTGAAATGAAAATTCGTAAATTAAGGAAGATCAGATTACATACAGAATATAATCCGAGGAGTCCTATGGTGAAGAAACTTATCAATCAACATTGGGATATAGTTAAGAAGGATAACTCTCTCCCATTCAATACCACGTCCATTCAACAAACATTTAAACGTGGTCGTTCATTGAGGAACCTATTGGTCAATACAGACATCCTTCACACAGTTAAACCCAACATTCAGATGAAATTGGGTTGTTTCAGATGCCCTAATTGCACAACATGCAATGGAATGTTGTCGGGTTCCTCGTTCCCACACCCACAGATGGGCAAACGCATCAAGATCAAGGGTCGATATACCTGTACCAGTCGGAACGTTATATATTACATCGTGTGCCCATGTGGCATGTACTATATAGGAAAAACGTCGACCACCTTCAGAGAACGCATGGCCAATCACCGCATGTCTATTAGACAAGCCATAGCGGACAAAAATAAAAATCTCCAGAGCAAATACGGAGATATGGCCGTAGCAAAGCACTGCAGCCGGTTGAATCACCACATCAGCAGTTTGTGATGGATGATCATAGATGGTCTCCCAATCGGCATGACACAGAAATGTGACTCTGAGAAGATACCCCTGAGACGCGAAGCCAAATGGATATATCAATTGGGAACTTTAACCCCACGTGGCCTCAATGAACAGTGGTCGTTGCAATGTTTTTTATGACCTTAATGATCCTTACGATGTTCTAAATAACGTTTTATTCCCGTCACTATAGTAATTAGAGTGATAGCTATGATCCGTTTGTCTTACATATAAGTCACCTTTTCATCTACATTATATAATATGTGCCCAAACACTCATAGGAGGACGATATGGCCTCTGTTGTTAGACATCTAGGTACCGACCTACAGCTAATTACGAGACCAGATTGATACATGCACTTATTTAAATTGGCATAGTGGGTATAGTTTGTAACTGGACAACATTTATGTTCCCCCCTTACCACGGAGGCTACAGTTACAGTGCAAATTTCCCCATACTTGGACACCGCTGTTTCACCTTGATTGCAAATTGAGTTGGCCAATTATTATTGCCGCAATAGGTGACAGATGAACATATCTGTTCGGCTACTATATATGTGGAGCAACGCGTACTATGCGAGCGTTAACCCCATGGTGCAGCATGGAGTCCCTACTATGTAATTACACTTTTAACTAGCAGCATGCCATTATCTCCTTTATAGTTCTGATAAATCCCTCTCTCGGAACGGAGCTTTTTCCCCCTCCGTATATGAAGTGTACCCTGTTGGTAATCAGTATAAAACTTGAAGACAATCGGATGAACATTAGTTTATTAATAATAGATTTTGGAATTTACATACATATATATTTTTTAATCATTTGTTGCATAAGATTGTGCCAGTAGAGGGCACCATATTTGATTGTTTTTAACATGTTTGTTATGTGTGCACTTTACCACAATCTAGCACTTTAAACAATCTAAGTGGTGTCCCCGTAGCCCACTGTATTTATTGTCATCTGACACTATTTAATGTTACTATATTCTATTACGTCTCAGCCGGCGGAAGTGCCTAATGAGGTTTCAAAACCAACCAAGCCAACAGCCTCAGCCAATTTAAAAAACCATGAGTTACACCCATGCCAATCATTAGAGAGGAAAAAAAAAAAAAAAACAATACACTGACGCCGCATTGGTACACTCCAAAAGACCCATAACCACAACAAAGAAAAGCAACATCATATAACACAGTGCAAAACCAAACAATAACACTTAAGCAGCAATTGGTACATCCAAGACCCATACCAAACAAAAGACAAGCAAACATCATATACACAGTGCAGTCATGAAGTGTGCTCATGATTTAAGATGGTGGGGAGACAACAGCGAACCACACCAACTTATATGCCCCAGCACAGAAGAGCAATTACTCGGGTCAGGACTCACATGTATCTCTTTGCATCTCTTAAATGGTTATGTACACTGGAAAATTAGTTGTTTTTAAATTGGCCCATTATGGAAAATATCATTCATCCCAACTTCACTGTAACCATTTTTTTGCTGATGCTCGCCCTTATTTCAGTAGATTCCATTCTGAACATCTTTACATTTTAGCATTTCTGTAAGCAGTTTTGCTGTACAAGCTTGAATGGTTTGACAGTTGGTGTGCTGGGTATGCTGTATGCAGTTTTGACAGTTGGTAATGTGGGACAATAGGTCAGTCAGTGGTCAGAGCCTGAGAAAACAAGTATTGTAATTGAGCTCATGCAGCATGGCACACACCTCAAGTAAGTACTTCTTGCATGTCTTTATTTATAGATTAATGACAAACGTAAACACCATTTTTTATACTACGCAGAATCTGAAACAACCCCCCTAAAAACACCATAAGCTATAAAAATCCACTCAGTAAATTGTAATTAAAGTAAAGTACCCGTACTATAACTCGAGTATAAACCGAGTTTTTAGGTGAAAAATGCAGCTGAAAACTCGTACTCGGTTTTTACTCGAGTCAAACCACTATACCTGGGCAATCGTTGCAGCCGCGCGATCCTTTTCCTGGCACTGGCGCGCCGGCCTGCCTCACTGCCGCCCCCAGCCCGGCGCCGGTGCAGTGACGTCAGCCGGCGGCGCCGGTACAGGAGATGGGCCGCTCGCTGCGGACATGCTGATACCGTACCTGCTGGGATGGATGGAAGGATAGAAAATAAGAAGAGTCGTCCACAGGAAGACGTTCCAGGAGAAGAGTCCCAGGAGAGTGGATAAGAGTCCGCAGAAGAACAAGGAGGGTCCAGGAGCAAGAGTCCACAGGAGAAAGAGTCACCAGAGAAGAAGAGTCCACAGGTCCAAGGGAGAAGAGTCCAACAGGGAGAAGAGTCGCCAGAGTTACAGAGAAGTCCATGAGAAGCCCAAAACTGGTACCACTGATGAGGTGAGGGGGCATTCAAGATGTTTGGGAAACTACATACTCCCAGCATGCTTTATTAGCTGGAGTTGTAGTTTTCCAGAACACTTGAATGCCAAGTGAGGGTGAATTCAAGATGTTGGACACACAACTCCCAGCTATAAAAGCATGCTGGGATCTGTAGTTTCGCAACATCTGAATGACCACCCTCACTTGCTTCACGATGTTGGAAACTACAACTCCCGACTGCTTTATTAGCTGGGGTTGTAGTTTGCCAAACATCTTGAGTGCCAAGTTTCTACTCCCTCGGGTTTATACTCGGTCAATAACTTATTAGGATTTTTAAGGTGAAATTGGGTAGCCGTCGGTTTTAATCACATCGGGTTGGTTTATACTCGATATTACGGAAGCCTGAGTATGAACTGGATGAAGTATTTGTGTGTGTATGCGGCAGTGTCAAGACCACACTCCTGACCTCAGTCCCATGCTTCCTGCTTTATCTGTCCCGTAAAAGGATTGGCTGAGATTATTAATGGGGGAACCAACTGTAAAAAGTTTTTGCATAGCTAAGGACTGAGCATGTGCAGAACATAATGGTCCATTGCACCAACTGTGTGATACTAAAGCAGTGAAGTAAAGCAGCAAACCATATGTTCATTTGGGTTAAATTTCCTCGCAACCATATCAAAATGAGAGGTAAGACACAGATTACTCTGAGCTTTAGTCAAAGGTGTTCTGCCTTCAGGGTTTCATAGTTGTTCCTGTGGACATTTAGGTTGTCGCATTTAAGAGTTAGTGGCCGAATCAGTATTTTTTTTTCAGTATACCAACACTTTAGCAGGGGAAAAGTAGGCACATTTAAACATTGTCATGTCACACATAATATTGGCAAAGGAACAGACTGGTTCAAGAGAGGTATCAATGAGGCTATTTATGTGAAAATAAAAAATCAAGCCTAGGTAATGTAGGTGGGGGGTGGGTTTTTGGTTGTTCAACAGCAACTGTCTGCCATGTACAATACTGTTTTGACACCTTACCCTGGGTCAGTTTCATACCCCTCTACCTCAACACCTAGGCATTCAGAAGGTCTCTATAGCTGGCTATCATCATGGCTAATTGGAACTTTCCAGGGTTACTTATTGGCCAACAGATTCTTGTACAAGCAGTATCCTACTACTCCCGATCTTCCGGGAGTCTCCTGCAATCCACCCGATCTCCCGCAACGGAGAGGAGTCCTGAATCTTCCTCCCCATTAGCCCCCTTTAATGCCTGCCATGCCCCGACCGGCCCACACCATGCCCCTAATGCTGCCTCCCCCAACCCCCTAGCATGTAGGCCCCCCCCCCACTGACTGACGTTAATGACATCAGGCAGCTTAGTCGCCCCCTCGTCACGCCCCCCCTCGTCCCACCCTGCCGGAAGAACAAAGAGGCAGGTGGGATGTCTGTTACATCATTCTGAACTGAGAAGCCAGTGGGGGTGACTAGAGAATATCTCTCAGAAAAAAACTTTAAGTTCCCAGTTGATCTAACTGAATACACAGATACCAATGGCCTGGATGATGAGAACCTTCACAAGCATTGTTGTAGGATCCTCCTCTTCTATTTGTTTAAAGCCTCATATTTGTTTGTTATCATCCAGGATGGGTCCCTTACATGGTAATTCGAGGTGTTTGAGCCACCACTGTGCACTTCCCTTATCTCCAGCAGAATGGTGAGACTGGAATCTTTTTTAAGGGATGTTAAGGCTCTTCTTTCCTCTGTGGTTCAGGTTAGATGAAGGTTTAAAATCAAAGTTGTTTTGGTCATCCTATGTAGTCAGGGGTCCCGGAAATTAAGAAGAATTTTTCAAAAAACACTGTATCACTGTCTGCTATAAACCAAACAACCACTGAGGCAGCAATTGGTGCATCCGAAAGACCCAATAACAAACAAAGAAAAGCACATCATATACGCAGTGCACGAAGTTGTCTTGATTTGAATGTGGGGGAGACCAAACAGCAACTACAACTAACTTATGGCCCAGCACAGAAGAGACAATACTCGGGTCAGGACTCAGCGCCGTGTATCTGCATCTTAAAGGTTTGTACACTGGAAAATTTGTTTTTTTATAAATTGCCCATTAGTGGAAACTATCATTCATTCCCAACTATCACTGTACCATTTTTTTTGCTGATCTGCCCTTATTTCATTAGGATATCCAATCTGAAACATCTTACATTTTAGCATTCTGTAGCAGTTATGCTATAGGCTTGAATGGTTTGACAGTTGGTGTGGCTGTAATGCTGTATCAGTTTTGACAGTTGGTATGAGGGAAATAGTCAGGTCAGTGGTCAGAACCGAGAAAACAAGTATTGTATTGAAGTCATTCATGCACATACACATCACCCTCAGAGTAAGTACTTCTTGCTGTATTTATTTATGATAAGATGATGCAAAGTCATTTTTCAGTATACATACATTTAGGGGAAAAAGGACATTTAAACATTGTCATGTCAACATCTGGCAAAGAACAGGACTGGTTCAAGAGAGGTTCCATGAGGCCATTTATGTGAAATAAAGAAACAGCTAAATAGAGTGGGGGGGGTTTCAACACAACTGTCTGCCATGTACAATACTGTTTTGACACCTTACCCTGGGCAGTTTCCAATAACCCCTCTTAGCCTCACACCTTGCATTCAGAAGGTCTCTATAGCTGGCTATCATATGCTAATGGAACTTTCCAGGGTACTTAATTGCCAACAGATTCTTGTACAAGCAGGTATCCTACTACTTCCTAGATCTTCCGGGAGTTCCCGCAAATCCACCCCGATCTCCCGCAACGAGAGGAGTCCTGAATCCTCCCTTATGCCCTTTATGCCTGCCATGCCCCGGACCGCCCACACCATGCCCCTAATGCGCCTCCCCCACCCCCTAGCATGTATGCCCCCCCACACTGCTGATGACGTTAATGACATCAGGCAGCTATGTCACGCCCCCTCGTCACGCCCCCTCGCCCACCCTGCCTGGAAGAACGAAAGGCAGGGTGGGATGTCTGTACAAGTCATTCTGAACTGAAAGCCAGTGGGGTGACTAGAGAAATATCTTCAGAAAAAAACTTTAAGTCCAGTTGATCAACTGAATACACAATACATGGCCTGGATGAATGAGAACCTTCACAAGCATTGTTGTAGGATCCTCCTCTTCTAATTTGTTTAAAAAGCCTCATATGTGTGTTATCAGCCATGAGTGTGGTCACCTTAGCATGGTATTCGAGGTGTTGAGCACCACTGTGCTCTTCCCTTATCTGCCAGCAGAATGGTGAACTGGAATCTTTTTAAGGATGTTAAGGCTCTTCTTTTCCTCTGTGGTCAGGTTGATGAATGTGTAAATCAAAGTTGTTTTGGTCATCCATGTGCAGGGGTCTCCGAGAAATTAAGAAGAATTTTCAAAAAACCCTGTATCACTGTCTGCTATAAACCAACAATACATGAGGCAGCAATTGGTGCATCCGAAAGACCCAATAACAAAACAAAAGAAAAGCAACATCATATACCGCAGTGCAGCGAAGTGTGCTCTGATTTGATGTGGGGGAGACAAACAGCAACTACACTAACTTATGGCCCAGCACAGAAGAGACAATTACTCGGGTCAGGACTCAGCCGTGTATCTGCATCTTAAAGGTTATGTACACTGGAAATTTGTTTTTTTAAATTGCCCATTAGTGAAAATACATTCATCCCAACTATCACTGTACCATTTTTTTGCTGATCTGCCTTATTTCATTAGATATCCAATCTGAAACATCTTACATTTTAGCATTTCGTAAGCAGTTGCTATAGCTTGAGATGTTTGACAGTTGGTGTGCTGTATGCAGTTTTGACAGTTGGTATGAGGGAAAATATGCAGGCAGTGGTCAGAACCTGAGAAACAAGTAGTTATTGAAGGCATGCAGCATACCAACCTCAGAGTAAGTACTGCTTGCATGTATTTATTTTATAGATTAAGATGATGCAAAGTCATTTTTTCAGTATACATACATTTTAGGGGAAAAAGGACATTTAACATTGTCATGTCAACATCTTGGCAAAGGAACAGGACTGGTTCAAGAGAGGTGTCAATGAGGCCATTATAGTGAAAAAAAGAAACCAAGCCTAAATAGAGGTGGGGGGGGGGTTTTCAACAGCAACTGTCTGCCATGTACAAATACTGTTTTGACACCTTACCCTCGGGCAGTTTCAATAACACCTCTTAGCCTCACCCTGCATTCAGAAGGTCTCTAATAGCTGGCTATCATATGCTAATTGGAACTTTCCAGGGTACTTGCAACAGATTCTTGTACAAGCAGGTATCCTACAACTTTCCTTACTACTCCCGATCTTCCGGGAGTCTCTGCAAATCCACCCCGATCTCCCGCAACAGAGAGGAGTCCTGAATCTCCTCCCCGTTATGCCTTTATGCCTGCCATGCCCCTGGACCGCCCACACCATGCCCCTAATGCCACCTCCCCCACCCCCTAGCACTGTAATGCCCCGCCCCTGAGTGACATTAATGACATCAGGAACTTAGTCACGCCCCATCGTCACGCCCCCCCTCGCCCACCCTGCCTGGAAGAACGAGAGGCAGGGTGGGATGTCTGTACAGTCATTCTGAACTGAGAAAGCCAGTTGGGTGACTAGAGAATATCTTCTTCAGGAAAAAAACTTTAAGTCCAGTTGATCTAACTGAATACAACATATCAATGGCCTGGATGAATGAAACCTTCACATCATGATACTCTCTGCTACACACAGGACTAATTAATATTTAATCTTTCTTGTTCTCTCTCCACAATAGTGGAAATTGGGTGGTAACCATATACATGGTCCGACCAATTTTCCAAGGACATTAAAGTCCTTTTCCAACTCCCTTGTAATGAAAGTAACCAGAGTGAGAACTGAAACATCTGGGCTTACCTTTAACTCCTTTATCGCCATGTTGAATTAGTAGACCCAGCTTTCTTAGTCCCACTGATCACCTTTGGCCAAAATGTATGTAAGCAAAACTCCTCAACTGAAAGAACTCAAGGGTGAAATCTAGTGGTTTAGGTCTTCACCTGGTACATCATCCTAGGCTTGTTGAAAAGTATTAGGGCCCTATTTATAAAAATCGTTATCGTTATCTAAATACCGATCGTTACGAAATAACGACCGGGTTTTACCGATAACGACCGTTATTTACCGATAACGGTCGATATTACCGATAACGACCGTTATTTTCCGATACACGTCGTTATCGGTAAATAACGACCGTTATCGGTAAATAACGTCGTTATCGGTAATAACGACTGGTATTTACCGATATGACCGTATTTAACGATATCGTAAATAACGTCGTTATCGGTAAATAACGGTCGTTATCGGTAAAAACCCGTCGTTATTTTACGATACACATCGGTATTTTTACGATAACGATACCGATCTTTATAATAGGGCCCTTAGAGAGCACTTTTAAATAGAGGTCACTGGTTGGGAGCCACAGTTACCCTTTAATTGACTTAATTCTCAGCCTTACCAGACATAAAGCTATATATTGCTTCAAAATGTTGTCTGATACATTTGGCTATTCCATTGAATGAACTGGATATATTATACTTTTTTACACCACCTTTTCACCCTTTTTATTCTTGACCGGTGCTGGCAGGTCTAGGGTTTAGTATATCATGTTAGTTAGTTTATATGGATGTTTATTACTGACACATGTTTTTTTTATGATTATCACATTAGTGCTATTGATTATTTATTTGATATAGCGTGGGATACAAATTAACAGGTTTAGGATTTCCTAGTTAATACTGGCTATTTTACCTCATCCTTTTGGGATTGTGGGAGGTATATAGAATTTCCTATATATGCATTAGATATATTTTATAGATAGGATAGATATTCTTTTATTATGGATAAATATATAAGTCGTCAGCAGCAGGCCTCCATAAGAACAGCAGCCTGGGTGCTCTATCCATATGTACAGCATCGGGAAAAACGGAGGCACTCACAGGACTTTGCAAACAGTGTGGTTGTTTTTAATTCAAGCATGGTGGTTTACATGTTTCCCCGCCCCGTCAATGGGGCTGTCTTCATAACATCTGAGGATCGTACTGCAAAGATCTAAATACCTACTGCATCCATCTGTGAGAGTGCATACATATGTGTCATGATCGTAGTGGTGATGCGTGCCCAATCACAACAATAGGGTGTGTGGCCAGGAGACCAATAGGGAGAAAAGAGGTGGTCAGGATCCTGTCCGTGTCAGGAATGAAGCCGACACTCCATCTGACACTATTTAATGTTACTATATTCTATTACGTCTCAGCCGGCAGAGTGTCGGCTTCATTCCTGACACGGACAGGATCCTGACACACCTCTGAGAGAGAAAGACAGAGAGAGACAGAGAGAGAGAACAGAGACAGAGAGAGACAAGAAGAAGAGCAAGAGAAGGACACGAGCGAGAGAGCGAGACAGAGGAAAGAGAGAGAACAATACAAAGAGAGAGAGACAGACAGAGAGACAACAGAGAGAGAAGAGATAGAGAGAGAGGACAGAGAAACAGACCAGAGAAAGAGAGACAGACAGAAGAGAGAGAGACACAGAGAGAGAAGAGACAGAGAGAGAGAGAGACAGAGACACACAGAGAGAGGACGAGAGAGAGAGACACGAAAGACTGTACATTAAACAAAAAAAACATTTAGACACTTACCACGATAAGAAGGAAACTTCCCTCAGGGAAGAAGCCAAAACAAAAGGATCCTTTAGTAAATCAGCCTGTGGGAGAAAGAAAAGTCTTCAGTAAAGAAGTGCCATTGGCCACGACCACCCCTCCTGCTACATATGCATTTGGATGTGAAGCTCTCTCCCACAATGCAATACAGCAGATATAACTCTAAAGTATTCTGACACTTTTCCACAATGAATACAGCAGGATGTCAGCTACACTTACTGGGAAAGCAAACTTTTTTGATTGGCCATTAACTCGCACATGCTCACTAAGTCTCTACACACACAATGCAAAGCTAAAGGATGTTACGTAAAGCATACATTGCAATCCGGATGTGAGTAAACACTGCAACTTTCTTTTCATTGGCTAATAGTGCTACAGCAGCTACCAGAAGCACACCTATTGATATAAGGACAATAAGGAAATTACAGCAAACTTCCTTTTATTTTCCCTTGCAGAATTGAATACTTTGGAGGTGTGTCTATATCTCCCATTTTGACCAGTCCATTCAAATGTGGGAGATTCTGTATGTTTAGTACTTTTTTTATTTTTTATTTCATATGCCATTTACACACTGTTACACACTTATATATCTTTATTTATAACAGATTAATAAACTAATGTTTATACCTTTTACATTACAATATACACTGTAACCATGTATATTATACTGTATATTAACTGTAACCATATATAATATTATTTTAGCCTACCCCCACACATAGTACAGTCTATAAACTCAATGCAATCTCCACAAAATGGAAAATATTTTATTAATCAAACGTTTACGCGTTTCAACCTGACATGGGTCATCGTCAGGACTAAACAAACACCAAACCCATCCCCTTAAATAAGACAAACCCTCAACTCCCCGTCAAATCCCTCAATCAAACACCTGAAGATTACCTGGAAACGAGCGCCATTGCCAGGTTATGCGCATCCACCCTACCGGCCGGTACAAGACTCCGCTCTTACGACACACCCCCGCCCACCGTAGAGCGCTACGTAAAACCATCAACATGCCCATTAATCTACAGTTACAATGGGTAACTAACTGTCAAATACTGTTATCATCCACGGTCAGGCCCGGAGTGTCACAAACAACATACCGCAGAGGAGCCCAACCTGGCAATTGGTGCACAGATCATACCTCTATACAAAAAAGATTAAATATTAAAAGCAATAAAAACATTAATACAACAACCCCCAAAGATCATAAATAGACATAGAGAAGGAAAGAGACTCTGCACTATAACAGGCAATTCATGGCAACCATTTCATTCAACCCTCTCGGGGCTAAAGTTTGTAACTTCAAAATCCATCTTGCCTCTAATTGTAACAGCTTCTTCTCCATAAGAGCAGAACCCCCCCCCCCCCCCCCCCCCCAATATGATCACCATACACTTAAGCGCTGAAATATTATGACCCTTGTCCAAAGTGGCGAGCCACAGATAATTCCCAATTTGTTTTCAGCCCTCATATTTCCACTGTTGAGGGCCATACGGATAGAACTCCGGTGGTTCGCCATCCTGTCCTTAAAAGCCGTAATCGTCTTTCCAACATAGTAAAGACTGCAGGGTCAGGTCAATAGGCAAATTACAACGTGCTAGTTCAGGTTAATCTATAGCGTATTGAAATGCGTTTACCTGTGTGTGGATGTGGAAATCTTTACCGGTCAGCATAGAGTTACAGGTCACACAAACGATAGCAACCCATTTTTGGCCCCCCAAAAGAGGGCACAATCGGTCTGGAAGTTTTAGACAAATCCGTCTGAACTAGCAAGTTTTTTAAATGCAACCTCTTTTGTAAGCAATCCGAATCTATTTTTCCCAAAGGCTAAGGACTGATCCATTTTGATCAAGTCCCAATGCTTCTCCCAATTCCTTTAATATCTTTACTAAGAAACAAAAAAATCCATGGCAAAGACTAATGGCTCAAGATCTTCAGTCTCCCACAGATTCGTTCACCTCCGGACCAGTTAAAGCTCTCACCAACTGGTCTTTAAACGTTTTCACATCATATCCACGTTGAAGGAATCTATTGTCTCTCCTTAAGTTGTATCTCCATTTGTCCAGCATCAGTGGTGGTTTACATAAGACCCTCAAATATGGGTAAAGGGTATAGCTCTTAATAATGCCGGTGGGTGAATACTAGTGGCATGCAGGGTAGTTTTCTACTGTACTTTTCCTGAACAGGGTCGTTCCAAGTTTTCACCCATTTTGAAGATTCGTAAGTCAAGAAATCCACACTGGTATGGCTCTCACACACATTAGTTTTACAGGGGTATCAAGGTCATTATTCCTTAATGATGGAATGTAGCAAACAATCATCTCCATCCCAGATGAAGAACAAATCATCAACGAATCTCTTATAGACTATAACCCCTGTGCCCAATCTAGGAAGAATCACCTTTCCTCAAACAGTTTCATATAGAGGTTGGCCAGAGATGGGGCCACATTGGACCCCATCACTGTGCTACGATGTTGCATCTAAAAGAGGATTCAAACCTAAAGTATTTCTCCCAAGGATTAGACCTAGGAGCTCCATCAGAAGCTCTTCCGGGGGTTGTACATGCTGTTACCTGTAAGACCACGTCTACACACCTCAATCACCTCATCCTGGGGAATGATCGTATAGAGACTTGTAACATCACAGGTTAACAAGTATCTTATCACCCATGGGCACCTCCAGTTTGCCAGAATCTCTCGTAAGTGTCCACTGTCCCTCAGGTACGACCCCATTTTTGACTGCTGGCTGGAGGAAGAAATCCACAAATTGTGCCAAAGGTCTAAGCACCTTAGACGGGGGTGAGGGCGGGGGGGTGTGGGCAGGAGGTGTCGTAAGGGCGGAGTGTGTGTACTGGCCGGTAGGGTGATGCGCATAACCTGGCAATGGCGCTCATTTCCAGGTAACTTCAGGTGTTTGATGGGGGATTTGCACGGGGAGTTGAGGGTTTGCCTGACGACGACCCATGTCAAGTTGAAATGCGTAGAAATTGATTTAATAAAAGAAGCTGTTGCTATTTGTTACAAGACCCGCTGAGTGCTTCATTTGGAGGAGATGTATGGATATGTGATAAGTCACCCCGGCATCGGATCATTTTGAATGAGTGCTGTCAGGTCGTATACTATATAAATATATATATATAATTATATATATATATATATATATTATATATATATATATATATACATAGCATCGGGAAAAACAGAGGCACTCACAGGACTTTGCAAACAGCGTGGTTGTTTTATTCAAGCATGGTGGTTTACATGTTTCCGCCCCGTCAATGGGGCCGTCTTCAGAACATCTGAGGATCGTACTGCAAAGATCTAAATACCTACTGCATCCAATCCGTGAGAGTGCATACATATGTGTCATAAATCGTAGTGGTGATGCTGCCCAATCACAACACATAGGGTGTGTGGCCAGGAGACCATAGGGAGAAAAAGAGGTGTGTCAGGATCCTGTCCGTGTCAGGAATGAAGCCGACACTCCGCCGCTGAGACGTAATAGAATATAGTAACATAAAATAGTTTCAGATGACAATAAATACAGTGGGCTATGGGGAAGATAAGTTTCTTCACGTCTTGGTTCACTTTAGATGCTATATGTTATTGGTAACTGTTTCTCTTGCTTTCATGAAAGATGCTTCGATCAATTGTTTTGGGTACTCAGATAATCTATCACTCAACTCATCTAATTGAAAGTGGACTTGAGTGATATTGCTATTGTTCCTCAACACTCGTAATGCTTGACTGTATGGAATGGATTTTTTGAGAGATGTGGGATGACAGCTTTTGTAATGAAGAATCGAGTTTCTTATCCGTTGGTTTTCTGTATAGTGTAGTTTGGAATTTGTTGTTTGAATGAAAATTCGTAAATTAGGAAGATCAGATTACATACAGAATATAATCCGAGGAGTCCTATGGTGAAAAACTTATCAATCAACATTGGGATATAGTTAAGAAGGATAACTCTCTCCCATTCAATACCACGTCCATTCAACAACATTTAAACGTGGTCGTTCATGAGGAACCTATTGTCAATACAGACATCCTTCACACAGTTAAACCCAACATTCAGATGAAATTGGGTTGTTTCAGATGCCCAATTGCACAACATGCATGGAATGTTGTCGGTGTTCCTCGTTCCCACACCCACAGATGGCAAACGCATCAAGATCAAGGGTCGATATACCTGTACCAGTCGGAACGTTATATATTACATCGTGTGGCCCATGTGGCATGTACTATATAGGAAAAACGTCGACCACCTTCAGAGAACGCATGGCCAATCACCCATGTCTATTAGACAAGCCATAGCGGACAAAAATAAAAATCTCCAGAGCAAATACGGAGATATGGCCTAGCAAGCACTGCAGCCGGTTGAATCACCACATCAGCGTTTGTGATGGATGATCATAGATGGTTCTCCCAATCGGCATGACACAGAAATGTGACTCTGAAAGATACCCCTGAGACGCGAGCCAAATGGATATATCAATTGGGAACTTTAACCCCACGTGGCCTCAATGAACATGGTCGTTGCAATGTTTTTTTAGACCTTAATGATCCTTACGATGTTCTAAATAACGTTTTATTCCGTCACTATAGTAATTAGAGTGATAGCTATGATCCGTTTGTCTTACATATAAGTCACCTTTTCATCTACATTATATATATGTGCCAAACACTCATAGGAGGAACTATATGGCCTCTGTTGTTAGACATCTAGGTACCGACCTACAGCTAATTACGAGACCGATTGATACATGCACTTTTAAATTGGCATAGTGGGTATAGTTTGTAACTGGACAACATTTATGTTCCCCCCTTACCACGGAGGCTAAGTTACAGTGCAAATTTCCCCATACTTGGACACCGCTGTTTCACCTTGATTGCAAATTGAGTTGGCCATTATTTGCCGCAATAGGTGACAGATGAACATATCTGTTCGGCTACTATATATGTGGAGCACGCGTACTATGCGAGCGTTAACCCCATGGTGCAGCATGGAGTCCCTACTATGTAATTACACTTTAAACTAGCAGCATGCCATTATCTCCTTATAGTTCTGATAAATCCCTCTCTCGGAACGGAGCTTTTTCCCCCCTCCGTATATGAAGTGTACCCTGTTGGTAATCAGTATAAAACTGAAGACAATCGGATGAACATTAGTTTATTATATATATTTGGAATTTACATACATATATATTTTTTAATCATTTGTTGCATAAGATTGTGCCAGTAGAGGGCACCATATTGATTGTTTTAACATGTTTGTTATGTGTGCACTTTACCACAATCTAGCACTTTAAACACTCTAAGTGGTGTCCCCGAACCCACTGTATTTATTGTCATCTGACCTATTTAATGTTACTTTATTCTATGGCAGAGTTGGTCGTGCTCATTAGTCGGCTTCATTCCTGACACGGACAGGATCCTGACACACCTCTTTTCTCCCTATTGGTCTCCTGGCCACACACCCTATTGTTGTGATTGGGCAGCATCACCACTACGATCATGACACATATGTATGCACTCTCACAGATTGGATGCAGTAGGTATTTAGATCTTTGCAGTACGATCCTCAGATGTTCTGAAGACAGCCCCATTGACGGGGCGGAAACATGTAAACCACCATGCTTGAATAAAACAACCACACTGTTTGCAAAGTCCTGTGAGTGCCTCCGTTTTTCCCGATGCTGTACATATTTGGATAGAGCACCCAGGCTGCTGTTCTTATGGAGTGCCTGCTGCTGACGACTTATATATTTATCCATAATAAAAGAATATCTATCCTATCTATAAAATATTATCTAATGCATATATAGAGGAAATCTACATATACCTCCCACAATCCACAAAAGGATGAGGTAAAATAGCCAGTATTAACTAGGAATCCTAAACCTGTTAATTTGTATCCCACGCTATATCAAATAAATAATCAATAGCACTTAATGTGATAATCATTAAAAAAAACATGTGTCATGTAATAAACATCCATATAAACTAACTAACATGATATACTAAACCCCTAGACCTGCCAGCACGGTCAAGAATAAAAAGGGTGTAAAAGGTGGTGTAAAAAAGTATAATATATCCAGTTCATTCAATAGGAATAGCCAAATGTATCAGACAACATCTTTGAAGCAATATATAGCTTTATGTCTGGTAAGGCTGAGAATTAAGTCAATTAAAGGGTAACTGTGGCCTCCATACAAGTGACCTCTATTTAAAAGTGCTCTCTAATACTTTTCAAACAAGCCTAGGATGATGTACCCAGGGTGAAGACCTAAACCACTAGATTCTCACCCTTGAGTTCTTTTCAGTTGAGGAGTTTTGCTTACATACATTTTGGGCCAAAGGTGATCAGTGGGACTAAGAAAGCTGGGTCTACTAATTTCAACATGGCGATAAAGGAGTTAAAAGGTAAGCCCAGATGTTTCAGTTCCTCACTCTGGTTACTTTCATTACAAGGGAGTTGGAAAAGGACTTTAACTGTCCTTGGAAAATTGGTCGGACCATGTATATGGTTACCACCACATTTCCACTATTGTGGAGAGAACAGAAAAGTATTAAATATTAATTTAGTCCTGTGTGTAGCAGAGAGTATCATGATGTGAAGGTTCTCATTCATCCAGGCCATTGTATCTGTTGTATTCAGTTAGATCAACTGGACTTAAAGTTTTTTTCCTGAAGATATTTCTCTAGTCACCCAACTGGCTTTCTCAGTTCAGAATGACTTGTACAGACATCCCACCCTGCGGGGTGATACTCAGAGAATATCTTCAGGAAAAAACTTTAAGTCCAGTTGATCTAACTGAATACAACAGATCACAAGGCCTGGATGAATGAGAACCTCACAGCATTGTTGTAGGATCCTCCTCTTCTATTTGTTTAAGCCTCATATGTGTTGTTACAGCCAGGAGTGTGGTCACCTTAGCATGGTAGTTCGAGTGTTTTGAGCACCACTGTGCATCTTCCCTTATCTGCCAGCAGAATGGTGAGACTGGAATCTTTTTAAGGGATGTTAAGGCTCTTCTTTCCTCTGTGGTCAGGTTAGATGAAGGTTTAAATCAAAGTTGTTTTGGTCATCCTATGTAGCAGGGGTCTCCGAGAAATTAAGAATTTTTCAAAAAACACTGTATCATCTCAATCCACGTGGAAGGAACTCTATTGGTCATCTCCTTAAGTGTTATCTCCATTTGTCCAGCATCAGTGGTGGTACATAAGACCCTCAAATATTGGGTAAAGGGTGATAGCTCTTAATAATGCCGGTGGGTGATAACTAGTGGCATGCAGGGTAGTGTTTCTATATGTACTTTTCCTGAACAGGGTCGTTCCAAGTTTCTCACCCATTTGAAGATTCGTAAGTCCAAGAAATCCACAATGGTATGGCTACTCCACACACATTAGTTTTACAGGGGTATCAAGGTCATTAATTTCCTTAATGATGGAATGTAGCAAACAATCATCTCCATCCAGATGAAGAACAAATCATCAACGAATCTCTTTAGACTATAACCCCTGTGCCCAATCTAGGAAGATCACCCTTCCTCAAACAGTTTCATATAGAGGTTGGCCAGAGATGGGGCCACATTGGACCCCATCACTGTGCTACGATGTTGCATCTAAAAAGAGGATTCAAACCTAAAGTAATTTCTCCCAAGGATTAGACCTAGGAGCTCCATCAGAAGCTCTTCCGGGGGTTGTACATGCTGTTACCTGTAAGACCAGTCTACACACCTCAATCACCTCATCCTGGGGAATGATCGTATAGAGACTTGTAACATCACAGGTAACAAGTATCTATCACCCATGGGCACCTCCAGTTTGCCAAGAATCTCCGTAAGTGTCCACTGTCCCTCAGGTACGACCCCATTGTTTGACTGCTGGTGGAGGAAAAATCCACAAATTGTGCCAAAGGTCTAAGCACCTTAGACGGGGGTGAGGGCGGGGGGGTGTGGGCAGGGAGGTGTCGTAAGGGCGGAAGTGTTGTACTGGCCGGTAGGGTGGATGCGCATACCTGGCAATGGCGCTCATTTCCAGGTAATCTTCAGGTGTTTGATTGGGGGATTTGCAAGGGGAGTTGAGGGTTTGCCTGACGACGACCCATGTCAAGTTGAAATGCGTAGAAATTTGATTAATAAAAGAAGCTGTTGCTATTTGTTACAAGACCCGCTGAGTGCTTCATTTGGAGGAGATGTATGGATATGTGATAAGTCACCCGGGCATCGGATCATTTTGAATGGAGTGCTGTCAGGTCGTATACATATAATATATATATATATTATATAATATATATATATATTATATATATATATATATATATATATATATATATACATAGCATCGGGAAAAACAGAGGCACTCACAGGACTTTGCAAACAGCGTGGTTGTTTTATTCAAGCATGGTGGTTTACATGTTTCCGCCCGTCAATGGGGCCGTCTTCAGAACATCTGAGGATCGTACTGCAAAGATCTAAATACCTACTGCATCCAATCCGTGAGAGTGCATACATATGTGTCATAATCGTAGTGGTGATGCTGCCCAATCACAACAATAGGGTGTGTGGCCAGGAGACCAATAGGGAGAAAAGAGGTGTGTCAGGATCCTGTCCGTGTCAGGAATGAAGCCGACACTCCGCCGGCTGAGACGTAATAGAATATAGTAACATAAAATGTTCAGATGACAATAAATACAGTGGGCTATGGGGAAGATAAGTTTCTTCACGTCTTGGTTCACTTTAGATGCTATATGTTTATGGTAACTGTTTCTCTTGCTTTCATGAAAGATGCTTCGATCAATTGTTTGGGTACTCAGATAATCTATCACTCAACTCATCTAATTGAAAGTGAACTTGAGTGATATTGCTATTGTTCTCAACACTCGTAATGCTTGACTGTATGGAATGGATTTTTGAGAGTGTGGGGATGACAGCTTTTGTAATGAAGAATCGAGTTTCTATCCGTTGGTTTCTGTATAGTGTAGTTGGAATTGTTGTTTGAAATGAAAATTCGTAAATATTAGGAAGATCAGATTACATACAGAATATAATCCGAGGAGTTCCTATGGTGAAAGAAAACTTATCAATCAACATTGGGATATAGTTAAGAAGGATAACTCTCTCCATTCAATACCACGTCCATTCAACAAACATTTAAACGTGGTCGTTCATTGAGGAACTATTGGTCAATACAGACATCCTTCACACAGTTAAACCCAACATTCAGATGAAATTGGGTTGTTTCAGATGCCCTAATTGCACAACATGCAATGGAATGTTGTCGGGTTCCTCGTTCCCACACCCACAGATGGGCAAACGCATCAAGATCAAGGGTCGATATACTGTACCAGTCGGAACGTTATATATACATCGGTGTGCCCATGTGGCATGTACTATATAGGAAAAAACGTCGACCACCTTCAGAGAACGCATGGCCAATCACCGCATGTCTATTAGACAAGCCATAGCGGACAAAAATAAAAATCTCCAGAGCAAATACGGAGATATGGCCGTAGCAAAGCACTGCAGCCGGTTGAATCACCACATCAGCAGTTTGTGATGGATGATCATAGATGGTCTCCCAATCGGCATGACACAGAAATGTGACTCTGAGAAGATACCCCTGAGACGCGAAGCCAAATGGATATATCAATTGGGAACTTTAACCCCACGTGGCCTCAATGAACAGTGGTCGTTGCAATGTTTTTTATGACCTTAATGATCCTTACGATGTTCTAAATAACGTTTTATTCCCGTCACATAGTAATTAGAGTGATAGCTATGATCCGTTTGTCTTACATATAAGTCACCTTTTCATCTACATTATATAATATGTGCCCAAACACTCATAGGAGGACGATATGGCCTCTGTTGTTAGACATCTAGGTACCGACCTACAGCTAATTACGAGACCAGATTGATACATGCACTTATTTAAAATTGGCATAGTGGTGTATAGTTTGTAACTGGACAACATTTATGTTCCCCCCTTACCACGGAGGCTACAGTTACAGTGCAAATTTCCCCATACTGGACACCGCTGTTTCACCTTGATTGCAAATGAGTTGGCCAATTATTATTGCCGCAATAGGTGACAGATGAACATATCTGTTCGGCTACTATATATGTGGAGCAACGCGTACTATGCGAGCGTTAACCCATGGTGCAGCATGGAGTCCCTACTATGTAATTACACTTTTAACTAGCAGCATGCCATTATCTCCTTATAGTTCTGATAAATCCCTCTCTCGGAACGGAGCTTTTTCCCCCTCCGTATATGAAGTGTACCCTGTTGGTAATCAGTATAAAACTTGAAGACAATCGGATGAACATTAGTTTATTAATAATAGATTTTGGAATTTACATACATATATATTTTTTAATCATTTGTTGCATAAGATTGTGCCAGTAGAGGGCACCATATTTGATTGTTTTTAACATGTTTGTTATGTGTGCACTTTACCACAATCTAGCACTTTAAACAATCTAAGTGGTTGTCCCGAAGCCCACTGTATTTATGTCATCTGACACTATTTAATGTTACTATATTCTATTACGTCTCAGCCGGCAGAGTGTCGGCTTCATTCCTGACACGGACAGGATCCTGACACACCTCTTTTCTCCCTATTGGTCTCCTGGCCACACACCCTATTGTTGTGATTGGGCAGCATCACCACTACGATCATGACACATATGTATGCACTCTCACGGATTGGATGCAGTAGGTATTTAGATCTTTGCAGTACGATCCTCAGATTTCTGAAGACAGCCCCATTGACGGGGCGGGAAAATGTAAACCACCATGCTTGAATAAAACAACCACACTGTTTGCAAAGTCCTGTGAGTGCCTCTCGTTTTTCCCGATGTGTACATATTGGATAGAGCACCCAGGCTGCTGTTGTTCTATGGAGTGCCTGCTGCTGACGACTTATATATTTATCCATAATAAAAGAATATCTATCCTATCTATAAAATATTATCTAATGCATATATAGAGGAAATTACATATACCTCCCACAATCCACAAAAGGATGGGGTAAATAGCCAGTATTAACTAGGAATCCTACCTGTTAATTTGTATCCCACGCTATATCAAATAAATATCAATAGCACTTAATGTGATAATCATTAAAAAAAAACATGTGTCATGTAATAAACATCCATATAAACTAACTAACATGAATACTAAACCCCTAGACCTGCCAGCACGGTCAAGAATAAAAAGGGTGTAAAAGATGTTGTGTGATGAAAAGTGGTGTAAAAAAGTATATATATCCAGTCATTCAAAGGAAAGCCAAATGTATCAGACAACAATCTTGAAGAAATATATAGCTTTATGTCTGGTAAGGCTTGAGAATTAAGTCAATTAAAGGGTAACTGTGGCCTCCATACAAGTGACTCTATTAAAAGTGCTCTCTAATACTTTTCAAACAAGCCTAGGATGATGTACCCAGGGTGAAGACCTAAACCACTAGATTCTCACCCTTGAGTTCTTTTCAGTTGAGGAGTTTTGCTTACATACATTTTGGGCCAAAGGTGATCAGTGGGACTAAGAAAGCTGGGTCTACTAATTTCAACATGGCGATAAAGGAGTTAAAAGGTAAGCCCAGATGTTTCAGTTCCTCACTCTGGTTACTTTCATTACAAGGGAGTTGGAAAAGGACTTTAACTGTCCTTGGAAAATTGGTCGGACCATGTATATGGTTACCACCACATTTCCACTATTGTGGAGAGAACAGAAAAGTATTAAATATTAATTAGTCGCTGTGTGTAGCAGAGAGTATCATGATGTGAAGGTTCTCATTCATCCAGGCCATTGATCTGTTGTATTCAGTTAGATCAAGGACTTAAAGTTTTTTTCCTGAAGAGATTTCTCTTAGCACCCAAAACTGGCTTTCTCAGTTCAGAATGACTTGTACAGACATCCCACCCTGCCTCTTCGTTCTTCCAGGCAGGGTGGGCGAGGGGGCGTGACGAGGGGGCGTGACTAAGCTGCCTGATGTCATTAACGTCAGTCAGTGGGGGGGGCATACATGCTAGGGGGTGGGGGAGGCAGCATTAGGGGCATGGTGTGGGCGGTCCGGGGCATGGCAGGCATAAAGGGGGCATAATGGGGAGGAGATTCAGGACTCCTCTCCGTTGCGGGAGATCGGGTGGATTTGCAGGAGACTCCCGGAAGATCCGGGAGTAGTAGGATACCTGCTTGTACAAGAATCTGTTGGCAATTAAGTACCCTGGAAAGTTCCAATTAGCATATGATAGCCAGCTATTAGAGACCTTCTGAATGCAAGGTGTGAGGCTAAGAGGTGTTATTGAAACTGCCCAGGGTAAGGTGTCAAAACAGTATTGTACATGGCAGACAGTTGCTGTTGAAACCCCCCCCCACCTCTATTTAGGCTTGGTTTCTTTATTTTCACATAAATGGCCTCATTGACACCTCTCTTGAACCAGTCCTGTTCCTTTGCCAAGATGTTGACATGACAATGTTTAAATGTCCTTTTTCCCCTAAAATGTATGTATACTGAAAAAATGACTTTGCATCATCTTAATCTATAAATAAATACATGCAAGCAGTACTTACTCTGAGGTGTGTGTATTGCTGCATGCCTTCAATACAATACTTGTTTTTCTCAGGTTCTGACCACTGACCTGACTATTTTCCCTCATACCAACTGTCAAAACTGCATACAGCATACAGCACACCAACTGTCAAACCATTCAAGCTATAGCATAACTGCTTACAGAAATGCTAAAATGTAAGATGTTTCAGATTGGATATCTAATGAAATAAGGGCAGATCAGCAAAAAAAATGGTACAGTGATAGTTGGGATGAATGATATTTTCCACTAATGGGCAATTTAAAAAAACAAATTTTCCAGTGTACATAACCTTTAAGATGCAGATACACGGCTGAGTCCTGACCCGAGTAATTGTCTCTTCTGTGCTGGGCCATAAGTTAGTGTAGTTGCTGTTTGGTCTCCCCCACATTCAAATCAGAGCACACTTCGCTGCACTGCGTATATGATGTTGCTTTTCTTTTGTTTTGTTATTGGGTCTTTCGGATGCACCAATTGCTGCCTCAGTGTATTGTTTGGTTTATAGCAGACAGTGATACAGTGTTTTTTGAAAATTCTTCTTAATTTCTCGGAGACCCCTGCTACATAGGATGACCAAAACAACTTTGATTTAAACCTTCATCTAACCTGACCACAGAGGAAAGAAGAGCCTTAACATCCCTTAAAAAAGATTCCAGTCTCACCATTCTGCTGGCAGATAAGGGAAGATGCACAGTGGTGCTCAACACCTCGAACTACCATGCTAAGGTGACCACACTCCTGGCTGATAACAACACATATGAGGCTTTAAACAAATAGAAGAGGAGGATCCTACAACAATGCTTGTGAAGGTTCTCATTCATCCAGGCCATTGTATCTGTTGTATTCAGTTAGATCAACTGGACTTAAAGTTTTTTTCCTGAAGATATTTCTCTAGTCACCCCACTGGCTTTCTCAGTTCAGAATGACTTGTACAGACATCCCACCCTGCCTCTTCGTTCTTCCAGGCAGGGTGGGCGAGGGGGCGTGACGAGGGGGCGTGACTAAGCTGCCTGATGTCATTAACGTCAGTCAGTGGGGGGGGCATACATGCTAGGGGGGTGGGGGAGGCAGCATTAGGGGCATGGTGTGGGCGGTCCGGGGCATGGCAGGCATAAAGGGGGCATAATGGGAGGAGATTCAGGACTCCTCTCCTTGCGGGAGATCGGGTGGATTTGCAGGAGACTCCCGGAAGATCCGGGAGTAGTAGGATACCTGCTTGTACAAGAATCTGTTGGCAATTAAGTACCCTGGAAAGTTCCAATTAGCATATGATAGCCAGCTATAGAGACCTTCTGAATGCAAGGTGTGTGAGGCTAAGAGGTGTTATTGAAACTGCCCAGGGTAAGGTGTCAAAACAGTATTGTACATGGCAGACAGTTGCTGTTGAAACCACCACCCCCCACCTCTATTTAGGCTTGATTTCTTTATTTTCACATAAATAGCCTCATTGATACCTCTCTTGAACCAGTCCTGTTCCTTTGCCAATATGTTGACATGACAATGTTTAAATGTCCTTTTTCCCCTAAAGTGTATGTATACTGAAAAAATGACTTTGCATCATCTTAAAGGACAACTAAAGCCACAGAACAACACTGAACCAGAAGGCAGAACACCTTGATATAAAGCCAGTAATCTGTGTCTTACCTCTCATTTTGATATGGTTGCTGAGAAATTTACCCAAATAACATATGGTTTGCGCTTTACTTCACATCATTCTAGTATCACACAGTTTGGTCAATGACCATTATGTTCTGCACATGCTCAGTCCTTAGCTATGGCAAAAACTTTTTTACAGTTGGTCCCACCCATTAATAATCTCTAGCCAATCCTTTTACAGGACAGATAAAGCAAGGAAGCATTTGACTGAGGTCAGGAGGTGTGGTCTGACACTGCACATACACACAAATACTTCATCCAGTTCATATCAGGCTTACCGTATATACTCGAGTATAAACCAACCCGAGTATAAACCGAGGTACCCAATTTCACCTAAAAATCCTAATAAAGTTATTGACCCGAGTATAAACCGAGGGTAGAAACTTGGCACTCAAGATGTTTGGAACTACACAACTCCCAGCTAATAAAGCATGCGGGAGTTGTAGTTTCCAACATCTTGAATGCCAAGTGAGGGTGGCATTCAAGATGTTTGGAAACTACAGCTCCACATGCTTTATTAGCTGGAGTTGTAGTGTCCAACATCTTGAATGCCACCCTCACTTGGCATTCAAGATGTTTGGAAACTACAACTCCCAGCTAATAAAGCATGGCTGGGAGTTGTAGTTCCCAAACATCTTGAATGCCCCCTCCCCCTCAGTTCGTGTTGTACCTGTGGCTCTTCTCTCCGCTCTTCTGACTGTTGTGGCTCTTCTCCTGTGACTCTTCGTCCCTGTGGACTCTTCTCTCTGGACTCTTCTCCCTGTGGACTCTCTCCTGGACTCTTCTCCTGGACTCTCTCCCTGTGGACTCTCTCCTGAACTCTTCTCCTGTGACGACTCTTCTTCTTCTATCTTCCTCCATCCATCCCGGCAGGTACGGTACAGCATTCCGGCAGCCGCGCGCCCATTCCTGTACCGGCGCGCCGGCTGACGTCACTGCCCGGCGCCGGGCTTGGCGCAGGCAGTGACGTCAGGGCCGGCGCGCCAGTGCAGAAAAGGATCGCGCGGCTGCCGAATGCCCAGGTGAAGTGTTGACTCGAGTATAAACCGAGTCCCGAGTTTCAGGCTGATTTTCAGCCTGAAAAACTCGGTTAATACTCGAGTATATACGGTACTTACTTTAATCAATTTACTGAAGTGGGTTTTATAGCTTATGGTGTTTTTAGGGGGTTGTTTTTCAGATTCTGGAGTATAAAAAATTGTGTTTAGTTGTCCTTTAATCTATAAATAAATACATGCAAGCAGTACTTACTCTGAGGTGTGTGCATTGCTGCATGCCTTCAATACAATACTTGTTTTTCTCAGGCTCTGACCACTGACCTGACTATTTTCCCTCATACCAACTGTCAAAACTGCATACAGCATACAGCACACCAACTGTCAAACCATTCAAGCTACAGCAAAACTGCTTACAGAAATGCTAAAATGTAAGATGTTTCAGAATGGATATCTAATGAAATAAGGGCAGATCAGCAAAAAAAATGGTACAGTGATAGTTGGGATGAATGATATTTTCCACTAATGGGCAATTTAAAAAAACTAATTTTCCAGTGTACATAACCTTTAAGATGCAGATACACTGCTGAGTCCTGACCCGAGTAATTGTCTCTTCTGTGCTGGGGCATAAGTTGGTGTAGTTGCTGTTTGGTCTCCCCCACATTTAAATCAGAGCACACTTCACTGCACTGCACTGTGTATATGATGTTGCTTTTCTTTTGTTTTGTTATTGGGTCTTTTGGATGTACCAATTGCTGCTTCAGTGTATTGTTTGAACTGGGGGCTAGGAAGGATAGACAGGTGGTAGTGGTAGGGGATTCTATTATTAGAAGGGTAGATAGGGTAATCTGTCGCCAGGACCCTGCATGCCGAACAGTGTGTTGTCTGCCTGGTGCTAGGGTTCGACATGTGGTGGATCGTGTAGACAGATTATTGGGTGGGGCTGGGAGTGACCCGGCGGTCTTGGTTCACATTGGTGCCAATGACAAAGTTAGAGGTGGAGGTGAGGTCCTTAAAAATGATTTCCGAGAATTAGGGGCCAAGTTAAAAGCAAGGACCTCCAGGGTAGTGATTTCAGAAATACTACCGCAGCCACGTGCTACGCTAGGGAGGCAACGGGAGCTCAGGAGTATAAATGCGTGGCTAAGAGAGTGGTGTAAGGAGATGGGGTTTGGGTTTTTAGAGAACTGGGCTGACTTTTCTGTTGGCTACAGGCTCTTTAGTAGTGACGGATTGCACCTCAATGGTGGTGGTGCAACTGTTTTGGGGGAGAAGATGGCTAGGGGGTTGGAGGAGATTTTAAACTAGGTATGGGGGGGGAGGGAACGTTTAACTACACAGGGGTAGATAGAGAAGGCAGTGATTCCTGCGCTGGCATGTGCATGCATGCCGCATGTGGTTCTGCCTGGTGCTAGGGGGTGCGACAGTGTGTGGATCTGTTGTAGAAGATGGGTAGATTAGGTGGGGACTTGGAGTGACCCGCGGTCTTGGTTCCATGTGGTGCCAATACAAAGGTTAGAGGTGGAGGGGAGTCTTAAAATGATTTCCGGCATATAGGGGCCAAGTTAAAGCAAGGACCTCCAGGTAGTGATTTTCAGAAATACACCTGCACCAACGTGCTACGCTAGGAGGCAACGGGAGCTCAGGAGTATAAATGCGTGGCTAAGAGTGGTGTAAGAGATGGGGTTTGGGGTTTTAGAAACCCAGGCAGATCCGATGACAAAAATGAGATGTGGGTTTGAAGTCAAATTGGATTCTGCACTTGTTAATGAACCCACGGCAGGCTTGGCATCACCTCAAACCGCGGGGTGGGGTTAGGGCGGGGTCTTGCCGAAGAGAAGGTCAACCGGATCGCCTGTCGAACGAGGCTGGCAGTAGAACCTGGGCAGAGGCAGCACTGGAGGTAGCCGGTAAGCTAGGAAGCCATGAACTGAGACAACGGCCCTGATGATGTTAGAACAGGGCATGGCGTTTTGACAAAGCTTGGAGAGTTTTATTCAATTGGCCATAAGCCCCCTCAGGCAGTTTCCATGGCCCGATTAGTACTGTAACAAATGGACCGGACGGCCGGGGTACTTACAGTACGCGTTCGGAGGAGGCTGATAGTCCGGAATGGTGCAGGGACACAGAGGCCTGTGGAACTGTAGGCTGGGACCAGGAAACAAGGTGCTGTGGGAATGAAGGCTGGATACGGATACGACAGGTGGTCACTGGCAGCAGGCAAGGTAAGTACTGGATACAGACAAGGTGGTCACTGGAGGCAGGGCAAGGTCAAGTTACTTGTTATACTGGCAAGGTAAGTACTGGATACTGGCAGGTTAAGTACTGGGACAACTGGCAGGAAGTAGGATACAGACAAGATGGTCACTGAAGGAAGGCAAGGTAAGTAATGGATACTGGCCGGAATACTGGAAGGAAGGGTAAGAGTACTGGATACCGACAAGGTGGTCACTGGAGGGCAGGCAAGGTAAGTACTGGATACTGCAAGGTAAGGTAATGGATACTGGCAGGTAAGTACTGGAAAACTGGCAGGTAAGTACTGGATACAGAACAAGATGGTCACTGGAGGGGCAGCAAGGGAAGTCTGGAGCAGGAGCGGAGCAGGATCCAAGGCAGGAGAGTAAGGAGCCAGGGTAGCAAATGCTACTATCGGGCGCCGGGTACAGGAGGACGCCGGCTTTTCAAATCTCGCGCCGCCCGGCGGGTCGGCGTCGTGACGTCCGCGACGCCGCCCACCCGGAAGTGCCGAGCGGCGAGGGACCGGAGCGGCAGGTAAGTTCGTGACAGCCACAGGGAAAGATATTCCCAACTGGACCATGACCTTCAGGAGGCGTGCAGCCAGTACATCAACGACCCCTCAGAAACAAAGAACATAATACATCGACAAAGAACCTACTAGACACATACCTGTTAGCACAGGTCCGTAGCCGCCAGAAGAAACAAATACCACAGATGGGGCAATCGAACAGGCACATTACTAGTGAGATTAACCAAACCACAATTCTCCCGATGCTCCATATTACAAATACTTAACACAAGCACAAACCAAACCATAAACACTTAACCTGAATTACAACAATATTTCCTGCAATACTTCTAATCCCTGTACATAACACACATAACCCCGACTACAGATGCAGATTCTTACTTAGAATCATGCTCCCTCCCCCAACTCACTCTAGAACAACAAGAATCACTTAACCACCCAATAACCCAACAGGAAATCTCTAAAGTCATCAAATCATTACATAAAACCAAAGTCCTGGGCCCAGACGGCTTTTCAGCGGAACATTATAAACTAATAGGTCCCCACACACTCTCCAACCTCACGGATTTATACAATAACATACTCACCCAAGACATCCATATTGAAGGCTTCAATGACTCCCAAACCATCCTATTACTTAAACCAAACAAAGCCCATTGCTAGTCCATCATACAGACCAATTTCACTATTAAATCAAGATTACAAATCCTAACAAAAATAATAGCAAACAGACTTAGCCATATTATGCCAGACTTAATCACAGAATCACAATTAGGTTTCACCAAAGGCAGAAATACCACTAAAGCCCAAACCACCAGACCCCACTCCCGAGAAATCCTGCTGAGTTTGGATGCCGACAAGGCTTTTGACAGAGTCTCCTGGGAATTTCTACACAAGATCCTAGCCATAAGCAATTTTGGACCCAACTTCATTAGACTAATCACATTCCTCCACAAAAATACTAATACCTCCCTATTGATAAATAACACCAACTCACACCCATTCCAAACCTGCAAAGGTAAAAGACAAGGTTGTCCACTCTCCCCTTTGCTATTCAACCTCAGCATAGACCCACTACTTAGAACCATATCCAACAATAAACAACTCACAGGTATTAAAATTGGTAAAGAGGAATTAAAACTATCAGCATATGCAGATGATATCCTCCTATTTATCTCTAAGCCCTTACAATCTATACCAGCTATAATGGAGGACTTAACCCATTTTGGGAGACTGTCAGGATTACAAATCAATTACAACAAATCAGAAGCACTCCTCTTGGGGTCGGGTGATTCCCCAAGCTGGTCAAATAATTTCTTATTTAAATGGGCCAACACAGCCATATTATACCTGGGACTCCTCCTTCCTAGACATATAGATTTGTTATACTCTAAAAACATTCCTAAATTCTAAATTTCCTATCCTGGGGTCCGGCTTCTTCCACTACTTACAAGCCAGCAGCTATGTCTCAAAATCGATTTCCTATCTGGGAGACACAGATTAGAACAATCCCTTAGACACACTCCTCCAATCCCCAGAGTCTGAACTCCCTATCCAACTACCATAAACTTTTACAACACTACGTAAGCACCCAAACTATTCACCAAAAAAATAAACCAATGGTAACAAGACATACCTTAAAAAAACAGAAGGAATCACACAAGAAATTATTAACCTACACATAAAATATCTCACAGCAATCTCATACCATGAAATAGTAGTATAGTATAGTATAGTATTTGAGGTTGAATAAAGACATACGTCCATCCAGTCCAACCCATCTAGCAATATCCTCATTTCCTGCCTAACTGTTGATCCAGAGGAAGGCAAAAAAACCCCACCAAATTTATGAAGGGGGAAAAATTCTTCTGACTCCAAGTGGCAATCGGAAATTTCCCTGGATCAACTCTAGTTTTTGTATCAATACCAAGTAACTTGCAACATTCCTTGTTGCAGAAACTCATCCAGCTTTTTTTTAAACTGACCAATGAACCTGCCATTACAACGTCCACTGGGAGACTGTGGTGGATCGTGGTAGACAGATATTGGGTGGGGCTGGGAGTTGACCCGGCGGTCTTGGTTCACATTGATGCCAATGACAAAGTTGAGGTGGAGGTGAGGTCCTTAAAAATGATTCCGAGAATTAGGGGCCAAGTTAAAAGCAGGACCTCCAGGGTAGTGATTTCAGAAATACTACCGCAGCCGTGCTAAGCTAGGGAGGCAACGGGAGCTCGAGCCGGAGTATAAATGCGTGGCTAAGAGAGTGGTGTAAGGAGATGGGGGTTTGGGTTTTTAGAGAACTGGGTGCTGACTTTTCTGTTGGCTACAGGCTCTTTCGTAGTGACGGATTGCACCTCAATGGTGGGGGGTGCAACTGTTTTGGGGGAGAAGATGGCTAGGGGGTTGGAGGAGATTTAAACTAGGTATGGGGGGGGAGGAACGTTTTAACTACACAGGGGTAGTAGTAGAGAAGTTAGGGATCTGGGGGCGTAGAACACAACGGAGGGAGGAGAAGGTGAGGAGGGGGGGGGGGGGAGCATAGAGGATAAGGAGGCAATGTACGACCATGTATGGAAGTAAATCAAGATAACTAAAATTGTAGTTACAAATGCAAGGAGTCTGGTGGAAACAACGGCGAACTTGAAATAATAGCTTTAAAGGAAAGGTATGATGTTATTGGTTATAGCAGAATCAATGGCTGAATGATTCACACGACGTGGACAGTAATATTGAAGGGTACTCCTTATTTAGACATGACCGAGTTAATAAGAAAGGAGGAGGAGATGTTATGTATGTTAAACAGGAATTGAAGCCAAAATTTAAAAGATGGAATAGATGGGGGAGAAACGATGCGGCAGAAACATTATGGGTGGAAATGTGTACAGGAAGCAAGAAGGTAGGTAAATTAATTGTGGAGTGTGAATATAAGCCGCCAAATGCCGGGAAGAGGTGGGAAATGAATCTCCATATGCAGTTGGCGAAGGCCTGCTGGTATGGGGCATGTCTGGTATGGGGGTTTTAACTACCCTGAAATAGATTGGAGTAATGGAACTGCCAGCACATCAAAAGGTATAAAGTTCTTAAATTTCCTATATGAGCATTTTCTTTCACAGATGGTTAGAAGTTCTACTAGAAAGAATGCGTTGTTGGATCTGGTGATATCTAATAACCCAGAGCTCATTTGGAGATGAAGGTAATGGGAAGCTAGGAATAGTGACCATCTGATATAGTGCATTTAATATAGGTTGCAGAAAACTAAAAGTGGAAACTGGCTTACAAAAAACTTATACGTAGGAAAGCTAATGTTATGCTTTTAAAGGAATCGCTCCTGCTCATAGCTGGGGGGAACTGTTTCTAGGTAAGATTACTGAGCAGATGTGGACCACTTTTAAAGGGGATATTAAACTTAACATTTCCAAATCGGTACCTTTAGGAAACAAGAGTAAAAAAATTAGGTCCACTCTGCATGGCTAATGCTCAGGTAAAAAGGGAAATGGAAAAAAAGAAAAGGGCTTTTAAAATTTTGAAAGCAGAAGGCACAGAACAGGCTTACAGGGACTCAAAAGTTGTAATAAAGAGGTGCTAAGAAAGCAATTAAACTAGATAAATAGAAAATGAAATACGGATTGACCGAACAAAGCAAGTCCAACCCAAGATGGTTTTTAAGTATATAAATGGTAAAAAAATGAGGACTGAGAATGTGGGACCATAAAATAATGAGCTGAGGTGGGTTGGAGAGGATGCCGAAAAGGCATAATCTGCTAAACCGTTTTTTTTACATCGGTTTTACTGTGAGAATCCTTACAGTAGGGATTGTAACAAGTGCAGGGAGGAAATGAAAGAGTTTCACATTGGATAAGAGGATATGGTACGGAATCAATTAGACAAAGTTAATATCAATAAAGCGCCAGGACAGATGGATGCATCCTAGGATTTTAAAAAGAGCTTAGTTCAGTTCTAGCAAGCACCACTGTGTCTCATCTTTTCAGATTCGCTTTTGTCTGGGGATGTGCCGCTGGATTGGAAAAAAGCCAAGTAATACCAATATTCAAAAAAGGGGGTAGTCGTTCACAGCTGGTAAAACTATAGACTGTAAGCCTAACATCAGTGGTAGGAAGGTGATGGAAACTTTGTTAAGGGATCATATCCTTGACTTTGTCTCCAGAGATCATCTTTTAGTTAGTAGTCAGCATGGATTTATGAGAAATAGGATCATGCCCAGACAAATTTATGGTTTTATGAAGAAGGAGTGAGTAAGAAGATTCAGGCACAGCTGTGGATGTGGTTATATTTGGATTTTGCAAAAGCCTTTGATTACTGTGCCCACATAGGCGGACTATATAAAACTGAGGACTGTTGGGCTTGAAGAAACATTTGTTCTGGATAGAGAAACTGGTTATTGGACCGCAAACAGAGAGTTGGTGGTTAATGGAGCTACAATTATGTGGGCTTAAAGTTCTAAGCGGAGTCCTCAGGGTTCTGTACTGGGGCCGCTTCTGTTTAATCTGTTTATAAATGACTCGAAGGGGGCATTGAGAGCAAGGTCTCTGTGTTTGTGATGACACTAAATTATCAGAGCGTTGGAAAACTTCCAATGATGTGCAAGTGCTGCACGCAGACCTAGATAGATTATCAAAATGGGCAGCAGAATGGCCAGATGGAGATCAATGTTGATAAGGTAAGGTGATGCATTTGGGATTTATAATCCCTGTGCCCACCTACACACATAAATAACTCTGTTTTAAGTGCATCTGAAATGGAAAAAAAAGATTGGGGGGGGGTTCGGTAGATAAACAGATTAGCGTAGCAAACAATGGAGGTAGCAACAGCTAGAGGCTAGCAAGATATTGTCTTTGTATAAAGAGGGGAATGGAAATCAAGAGAGAAAAATATTATTCTCCCTCTTTACAAGGCACAATGGTAAGGCCACATTTGGATATACGGTGAGTTTTGGAATCCCTATACAAAAGGGACATCTTGGAAATGAGGCAGTTCAGAGAAGGGCAACTAAATTAATAAGGGGAAATGGAGGGGCTTGAATATGCAGAGCAGATTAGACAAGTTAGGGCTGTTTACATTGGAGAAGCGGCGGGTTGCGTGGGGACATGATAACCTTATACAAATATATAATGGGCCATACAGTGAACTTCTGGTGCATGTCACTAATAGGTCATCATCAGAGGACTAGTGGACATCCTTAAGGTTGGAAGAAAAGAAGTTTCATCTTCAGGTTAGGAGAGGTTTCTTACAGTGAGAACGGTGATGAAACTGTGGAACTGTCTTCCAGCGGAGGTGGTGGAATGGCAAGTTCATTGAAAACTTTAAAAAAGGCCTGGAATAAGTCTATAAAACTAAAAAATATTGAGAATTAATGGATTAATGCATATAGATTGGTTGATCCAGGGATACTTTCCGATTGCCGTTTGGAGTCAGGAAGGAATTTTTTCCCCCTTTTTTGCTGGGGTTTTTTGCCTCCTCTGGATCAACTGTTAGGTAGGGTTTAAAAAAAAAAAAAAAAAAAAAAAAAGATAGGTTGGACTTGATGGACGAATGTCTTTATTCAACCTTAATTACTATGTTCCACTATGTTCCATTACCACAGTTCCATAGCTTTACCGTTCTCACAGTGACAAACCCTTTCCCAACTCTACTTTATGTATCAATACCAGTAACTTGTAACATTCCTTGTTTGTAGAAACCCATCCAGCTT
This sequence comes from Hymenochirus boettgeri, assembly GCA_019447015.1. Taxonomy (NCBI): domain Eukaryota; kingdom Metazoa; phylum Chordata; class Amphibia; order Anura; family Pipidae; genus Hymenochirus; species Hymenochirus boettgeri. Next base: position 228,112,353 of record CM033473.1, on the reverse strand, counting down.
TTTATAAACTGACACAATGAACTGCCATAACAAGCACCACTGGAAGACAGTTCCATAGCTTACCGTTCTCACAGTGACAAAACACCCCTTCCCAACTCTACTTTATAATCATCAGGAACTTTGCAAACAGCCGTGGTTGTTTATTCAAGCATGGTGGTTTACCTGTTTCCGCCCCGTTCAATGGGGCCGTCTTCAGAACATCTGAGGATCGTACTGCAAAGATCTAAATTAACCTACTGCATCCAATCGTGAGAGTGCATACATATGTGTCATAATCGTAGTGGTGATGCTGCCCAATCACAACCAAAGGGTGTGTGGCCAGGAGACCAATAGGGAGAAAAGAGGTGTGTCAGGATTCCTGTACCGGTGTAAGGAATGAACCGACACTCGCGGCTGAGACGTATAGAATTATAGTAAACAAAAATAGTTTCAGATGAACAATACAACAGTGGGCTATGGGGAAGATAAGTTTCTTCACGTCTTGGTTCACTTTAGATGCTAATGGTTTATTGGTAACTGTTTCTCTGCTTTCATGAAAGATGCTTCGATCAATTGTTGTGGGTACTCAGATAATCTATCAATCAACTCATCTAATTGAAAGTGAGCTTGAGTTTGATATTGCTATTGTTTCCTCAACACTCGTAATGCTTGACTGTATGGAAGGATTTTTTGAGAGTGTGGGATGACAGCTTTGTAATAAGAATCGAGTTCTATCCTTGGGTTTCGTCTAGTGTAGGTTGAATTTGTTGTTTGAAATGAAAAATTCGTAAATTAAGGAATGATCAGATCATACAGAATATAATCCGAGGAGCCTATGGTGAAGAAAGAGAAAAACTTATCAATCAACATTGGGGATATAGTAAGAAAGGATAACTCTCTCCATTCAATTACCACGTCCATTCAACAAACAGTTAAACGTGGTCGTTTCATGAGGAACCTATTGGTCAAATAAAAAACCCCCAAGGACATCCTTAACACAGTTTTAAAACCAAACATTCAGATGAAATTGGGTTGTTTCAGAGCCCCTAAATTGCACAACATGAATGGAATGTTGTCGGGTTCCTCTGTTCCCCACACCCACAGCTGGGCAAACGCATCAAGATTCAAGGGTCGTATACATGTACCAGTCGGAACGTGATATATTACATCGTGTGGCCCATGTGGCATGTAATATATAGGAAAAAACGTCGACCACTTCAGAGAGAACGCATGGCCAATCACCGCATGTCTATAGACAAGCCCAAGCGGACAAAAATAAAATAAAAATCTCCAGAGCAAATACGGAGATAGGGCCGCTGCAAAGCACTGCAGCCGGTTGATTTGATAATCACCAAATCAGCCAGTTTGTGATGGATGATCATAGATGGCTCCAATCGGCATGACATGACACAGAAATTTGACTAGAAGATACCCCTAGGACGCGAAGCCAGATGGATCTATCAATTGGGAGGAACTTAACCCCACGTGGCCTCAGATGCAAAGTGGTCGTTGCAATGTTTTTTATTGACCTTAATTATGATCCTTACGATGTTCTAAATAACGTTTATTCCCGTCACTATAGTAATAGAGTGATTAGCTCATGATCGTTTGTCTTACATATAAGTCACCTTTTCATCTACATGATAGAATTTTGTGCAAACACTCATAGGAGGAGATATGGCCTTTGTTGTTAGACATCTAAGGTACCGAACTACAGACAATTACGAGAACCAGATTGATTACATGCACTTATTTTAAAGTGGCATAGTGGGTATAGTTGTAACTGGACAACATTTATGTCCCCCTTACCACGGAAGGGATACAGTACAGTGCAAAATTTCCCCATACTTGGACACCGCTGTTTCACCTTGATTGGCAAAATTGAGTGGCCAATTATTTTGCCGCAATAGGTGACAGATGAACATATCTGTTCGGCCTACTATATATGTGGAGCAAAGCGTAACTATGCTGAGCGTTACCCCATGGTGCAGCATTGGATGTCCCTACTATGGAATTCCACTTTTAATAGCAGCATGCCATTACTATCCTATAGTTCTGATAAATCCCTCTATCGGAAGAGCTTTTTCCCCTCGTATAGAGTGTACCCTGTTGTAATCAGTATAAAATGAAGCAATCGGATGCATTCGTTATATAATAGATTTTGTTGGAATTACATACATATATATTTTTTAATCAGTTGTTGCATAAGATTTGGCAGTAGAGGGCACCATATTTGATTGTTTTTTAACATGTTTGTTATGGTGTGCACTTACCCCATCTAGCACTTTAAAACAATCTAAGTGGGTGTCCCCGTATAGCCCACTGTATTTATTGTCATCTGACACATTTAATGTACTATATTCATTACGGCTCAGCCGGCGGAGGAGTGTCGCTTCCATTCCGGAAACGACAGATCCTGACACACCTCTGTTCCCCTATTGGTCTCTGGCCACACCACCCTATTGTCTGTGAGTGGGCAGCATCACACTACGATCATGGACACATTATGTATGCACTCTCACAGATGGAAGCCGTAGAGTAGGTATTTAGATATTTGCAGTACGATCTCAGAGTTATGAAGACGCCCCATTGACGGGGCGGAAACATGTAAAAAACCACCAGAATTGAATCAAACAACACACTGTTTGCAAAGTCCTGTGAGTGCCTCCGTTTTTCCCGTGCTGTACATATTTGGATAGAGCACCCAGGCTGTGTTCTTATGGAGTGCCTGGCTGCTGACGACTTATATATTTATCCATAATAAAAGAATATTATCCTATCTATAAAATATTAATCTAATGGGCATATATAGAGGAAATCTACATATACTCCCACAATCACAAAAAAAAAAAAAAAAACCCCCCCCCCCCCCCACAAAAAAAAAAAAAAAAAAAAAAGGATGAGGTAAGTAAAGAGCAGTATTAACTAGGAATCCTAAACTGTTAATTTGTATCCCCAAGCTAATCAAATAAATAATCAATAGCACTTAAGGGATTAATCATTAAAAAAAAAACATGTGGTCAGTAATAAACATCCATTAAAACTAAATAAACATGATATACTAAACACCCCTAACTGACCGCACGGTCAAAAGAAAAAGGGTGTGTAAATTGTAAAGGTGGTGGTTACAGTAAAAAGTATAATATATCAGTTATTCAATAGGATAGCCAAGGTATCAGACAACATCTTTAAGCAATATATAGCTTTATGTGGTAAGGCTGAGAATTAAAGTCAATTAAAGGGTACACTGTGGCTCCATTACAAGTGACCTCTATGTAAAAGTGCTCTCTAAGGGCCCTATTATAAAAGATCGGTAGCGTTATCGTAAAATCCGATCGTTATCGTAAAATCGACCGGGTTTTTACCGCCGAAACGACCGTTATTAACGATAAACGACCGTATTTACCGATTATCGTTAGAAATAACGGTCATTATCGGTAAATACCGTCGTGATTTACCGATAACGACCGTTATTACCGATAACGGTCGTTATTACCGATACGACCCGTTATCGGTAAATAACGGTTCGTTATCGGTAAATATCGACCGTTATCGGTAAATAAACGGTCGTTTCGGTCAAACCCCGGTCGTTTTATTTCCGAATTAACGAGCGTTTTTAGATAACGATAACGATTTTTTAGAAATAGGGCCTAATATTTTCAAGAAACAGCCTAGGATGATGTACACAGGGTTGAAGAAAGACCTAAACCACTAGATTCTCACCCTTGAGTTCTTTTCAGTTGAGGAGTTTTGCTTAATACATTTGGCCAAAGCAAAGGTGATCAGTGGGGAACTAAGAAGGCTGGGTCACTAATTTCAACATGGCGATAAAGGAGTTAAAAGTAAGCCCCAGATTTCAGTTCCTCACTCGGTGACTTTCATTACAAGGGGAGTGGAAAAAGACTTTAACTGTCCTTGGAATAATTGGTCGGACCCATGTATATGTTTACCACCACATTTCAACTAGTTGGGGAGAGAACAGAAAAGTATTAAATATTAATGTAGTCCTGTGTGTTAGCAGAGAGTATCATGATGTGAAGGTTCTCATTCATCCAGGCCATTGTATCTGTTGTATTCAGTGATCAACTGGACTTAAAGTTTTTTTTTTCCTGAAGATATTTCTCTAGTCACCCAATGCGCTTTCTCAGTTCAGAAGACTTGTCAGACATCCCACCCGCCTCTTCGTTCTTCCAGCAGGGTGGGCGAGGGGGGCGTGACGGATGGGCGTGACTAAGCTTCCGATGTCATTAAGTCACTCAGTGGGCGAGGGCATTACATGCTTAGGGGGTGGGGGAGGGGTGGCATTAGGGGCATGGGTGGGCGGTCCAGGGCATGCAGGCATAAAGGCATTAACGGGGATGAGATTCAGGGCTCCTCTCTGTTGCGGGAGATCGGGGTGGATTTGAAGGAGACTCCCGGAAGATCCGGGGTAACGATAGTAGAAAGAAGTTGAGGATACATTGCTTGTACAGAATCTGTTGGCAATTAGTACCCTGGATAAGTCCAATTAGCAATTCTGCATAGCACAGCGATTAGAGACCTTCGCTGAATGCAAGGTTGAGCTAAGAGGTGTTATTGAAACTGCCAGGGTTAAGGAGGGTCCACAAAACAGTATTGTACATGGCAGACAGGTGCATGATTGGAACCCCCCCCCACCTCTTTAGTCTAGTGCTTGGTTTCTTATTTACATAAATGGCCTCATTGACGTACCTCAGTCTTGAAACCAGTCCTGTTCTTGCCAAGAGTCGTTTGACATGGAACAATGTCTTAAATGTCCTTTTCCCTAAAAATGTCATGTATTACGTGAAAAAAAAAATGGGACTTTGCATCATCTTAATCTATAATAAATACATGCAAGCAGTACTTACTCTGAGGTGGGAATGTATTGCTGCATTGCCTTCCATACGAATTACTGTGTTTTTCTCAGGTTCTGACCAAGTGCACCTGATCTATACTAGTTCCTCATACCAACGGTGTCAAAATGCACTGCCAATACAAGCACACAACTGTCAACAACCATTCAATGCTAGCATTAACTGTGACGAGAAATGGCAAAAGTTAAGATGTTGTCAGATTGGATTAATCTAATGAAAATAAGGGGGAAGATCAGCAAAAAAAATCGAGTACAGTGATAGTTGGGAGCGATGAGTATTTTCCCACTTAAGTGGGCCAATTTAAGAAAAAAACCAAATTTTCCCGATGTACAGTAACTTAAGATGCAGTACACGGCTGAGTCCTGACCGCGAGGTGTTAATTGTCTCATTATGTGCTGGGCCAAACAGTTGTAGTGTGGTTGCATGTGTTGTCTTCCCCACATCAAATCAGCAGCACACTTCGCTGCACTGGTATATGAATGTTGCGTTTCATTTGTGTGCTTGTAGATTGGGTCTTTCGGGATGTCACTTCAGTGATTTGGGTTTATAAGGCAGACAGTGATACAGTGGTTTTTGAAAATTTATTTTAAGTTTCTTGGAGACCCGGCTGCTCATAGGAGACCAAAAACAACTTTGATCCTTAAAGCCTTATCATACACCTGGACCACAAGAGAAAGAAGAGCCGTGTAAGCATCCTTAGAAAAGAGGGTCCGAGTTTTCTTATGCATGATGGCAGATAACCAGGAGAAGCGGCACAAGTGTGTGTCAGACACCTCGACACTGAAATAGTGCATATAGGTGTGACGCACATCCTGGCGTGATAAGCAAACACAGTATATGGAGGGCTTGTTATGAAGACCTAGGACAAAATAGCAGAGGAGGATCCTACAACAGCTTGAAAGGAAGGTTCTCATTCATCCAGGCCCATTGTATCTGTTGTATTCAGTTAGATCAACTGGATTAAAGTTTTTTTCCTGAAGATATTCTAGTCACACCCCTGGCTTCTCAGTTCAGAATGACTGTACAGACATCCCACCTGCCTCTTTCGTCTCCAGGAGGGTGGGCGAGGGGGAGTGACGAGGGGGCGTGAAAGCTCCTGATGTCATTAATCGTCAGTCAGTGGGGGGGGCATACATGCTAGGGGGTGGGGGGGGAGGGGAGGCAGCATTAGGGGCATTGGTGTGGGCGGTGGTCCGGGCATGGCAGGCATAAGGGGCATAATGGGGAGGAGATAGTCAGGACTCCTCTCCGTTGCGGGAGATCGGTGGATTCAGGAGGACTCCCGGAAGATCCGGGTAGTAGGAAGTGTGAACCTGCTTGTACAAGAATCTGTTGGCAATTAAGTACCTGGAAAGTTCCAATTAGAATATGATAGCCAGCTATTAGAGACCTTCTGAATGCAAGGTGTAGAGGCTAAGAGGTGTTATTGGAAACTGCCCAGGGTAAGGTGTCAAAAACAGTATTGTACATGGCAGACAGTTGCTGTTGAAACCCCCCCCCCACCTTATTTAGGCTTGGTTTCTTATTTTCACAATAAATGGCCTCATTGACACCTCTCTTTGAACCAGTCCTGTTCCTTTGCCAAGATGTTGACATGACAATGTTTAAATGTCCTTTTTCCCCTAAAATGTATGTATACTGAAAAAATGACTTGCATCATCTTAATCTATAAATAAATACATGCAAGCAGTACTTACTCTGAGGTGGTGTATTGTGCATGCCTTCAATACAATACTTGTTTTTTCTCAGGTTCGACCACTGACCTGACTATTTCCCTCATACCAACTGTCAAAACTGCATACAGCATACAGCACACCAACTGTCACAACCTTCAAGCTCTATAGCATAAATGTTACCAGAAATGCTAAAATGTAAGATGTTTCAGATTGGATATCTAATGAAATAAGGGGCAGATCAGCAAAAAAATGGTTACAGTGATAGTTGGGATGAATGATATTTTCCACTTAATGGGCAATTTAAAAAAACAAATTTTCCAGTGTACATAACCTTTAAGATGCAGATACACGCTGAGTCCTGACCCGAGTAATTGTCTCTTCTGTGCTGGGCCATAAAGTTAGTGTAGTTGCTGTTTGGTCTCCCCCATTCAAATCAGAGCACACTTCGCTGCACTGCGTATATGATGTTGCTTTTCTTTTTTTGTTATTGGGTCTTTGGATGCACCAATTGCGTCAGTGTTTGTTTGGTTTTATAGCAGACAGTGATACAGTGTTTTTTGAAAATCTTCTTATTCTCGGAGACCCCTGCTACATAGGATGACCAAAACAACTTTGATTTAAACCTTCATCTAACCTGACCACAGAGGAAAGAAGAGCCTTAACATCCCTTAAAAAAGATTCCAGTCTCACCATTTGTGGCAGATAAGGGAAGATGCACAGTGGTGCTCAACACCTCGAACTACCATGCTAAGGTGACCACACTCCTGGCTGATAACAACACTATGAGGCTTTTAAACAAATAGAAGAGGAGGATCCAAACAATGCTTGTGAGGTTTCATTCATCCAGGCCATTGTATCTGTTGTATTCAGTTAGATCAACTGGACTTAAAGTTTTTTCCTGAAGATATTTTCTAGTCACCCCACTGGCTTTCTCAGTTCAGAATGACTTGTACAGACATCCCACCTGCCTCTTCGTTCCAGGCAGGGTGGGCGAGGGGGGGCGTGACGAGGGGGCGGACTAAGCTGCCTGATGTCATTAACGTCAGCGTGAGGGGGGGGGCATACATGCAGGGGGTGGGGGAGGCAGCATTAGGGGCATGGGTTGTGGGCGGTCCGGGGCACAGGGCAGGCATAAAGGGGGCATAATGGGGAGGAGATTCAGGACTCCTCTCGTTGCGGGAGATCGGGTGGTATTTGCAGGAGACTCCCGGAAGATCCGGGAAGTGAGTAGTAGTAGTAGGATACCTGCTGTACAAGAATCTGTTGGCAATTAAGTACCCTGAAAGTTCCAATTAGCATATGATAGCCAGCTATTAGAGACCTTCTGAATGCAAGGTTGTGAGGCTAAGAGGTGTTATTGAAACTGCCCAGGGTAAGGTGTCAAAACAGTATGTACATGGCAGACAGTTGCTGGTTGAAACCACCACCCCCCACCTCTATTTAGGCTTGATTTCTTATTTTCACATAAATAGCCTCATTGATACCTCTCTTGAACCAGGTACTGTTCCTTTGCCAATATGTTGAATGACAATGTTTAATGTCCTTTTTCCCTAAGTGTATGTATACTGAAAAAATGACTTGCATCATCTTAAAGGAAACTAAAGCCACAGAACAACCACTGAACCAGAAGGCAGAAACACCTGATATAAAGCCAAGGTAATCTGTGTCTTACCTCTCATTTTGATATGGTTTGCTGAGAAATTACCCAAATAAAATATGGTTGTGCTTTACTTCACAGCATTCTAGTATCACACAGTTTGGTCAATGACCAATGTGTTCTGCACATGCTCAGTCCTTAGCTATGGCAAAAACTTTTTTACAGTTGGTCCCCCATAATTAATCTCTAGCCAATCCTTTTACAGGACAGATAAAGCAAGGAAGCATGGACTGAGGTCAGGAGGTTGGTCTGACACTGCACATACACACAATACTTCATCCAGGTTTCATATCAGGCTTACCGTAATACTCGAGTATAAACCAACCCGAGTAGTATAAACCGAGGTAGGTACCCAATTTCACCTAAAAATCCTAATAAAGTTATTGACCCGAGTATAAACCGAGGGTAAGAAACTTGGCACTCAAGTGTTGGAAACTACAACTCCCAGCTAAAAAGCATGCTGGGAGTTGTAGTTTCCAAACATCTTGAATGCCAAGTGAGGGTGGCATTCAAGATGTTGGAAACTACAGCTCCCAGCATGCTTTATTAGCTGGGAGTTGTAGTGTCCAAAACATCTTGAATGCCACCCCTCACTTGGCATTCAAGATGTTTGGAAAACTACAACTCCCAGCTAATAAGCAATGCTGGGAAGTTGTAGTTCCCAAACATCTGAATGCCCCCCTCCCCTCAGTTCGTTTGTACCTGTGGGCTCTTCTCCCTGTGGACTCTTCTCCCTGTGGACTACTGTGGACTCTTTCTCCCCTGTGGACTCTTCTCCCTGTGGACTCTTCTCCTGGACTCTTCTCCCTGTGGACTCTTCTCCTGGACTCTTCTCCTGGACTCTTCCTGTGGACTCTTCTCGGACTCTTCTCCGTGACGACTCTTCTTCTTCTATCTTCCTCCATCCATCCCAGCAGGTACGGTATCAGCATTCCGGCAGCCGCGCGCCCATTCCGTACCGGCGCGCCGGCTGACGTCACTGCCGGCGCGGGCTTGGCGCAGGGGCCAGTGACGTCCAGGCCGGCGCCAGTGCAGAAAAGGATCGCGCGGCTGCCAGGAATGCCCAGGGAAGTGGTTGACTCGAGATAAACCGAGTTCCGAGTTTTTCAGGCTGATTTTTCAGCCTGAAAAACTCGGTTTATACTCGAGTATATACGGGTACTTTACTTTAATACAATTTACTGAAGTGGGATTTTATAGTCTATTGTGTTTTTAGGGGGGTTGTTTCAGATTCTGGAGTATAAAAAATTGTTGTTAGTTGTCCTTTAATCTATAATAAATACATGCAAGCAGTACTTACTCTGAGGTGTGTGCATTGCTGATGCCTTCAATACAATACTTGTTTTTCTCAGGCTCTGACCACTGACCTGACTTATTTCCCTCATACCAACTGTCAAAAACTGCATTACAGCATACAGCACACCAACTGTCAAACCATTCAAGCTACAGCAAAACTGCTTAGAAATGCTAAAATGTAAGATGTTTCAGAATGGATCTAATGAAATAAGGGCAGATCAGCAAAAAAAATGGTACAGTGATAGTTGGGATGAATGATATTTTCCATAATGGGCAATTTAAAAAAACAATTTTCCAGTGTACATAACTTTAAGATGCAGATACCACTGCTGAGTCCTGACCCGAGTAGTATGTCTCTTCTGTGCTGGGCATAAGTTGGTGTAGTTGCTGTTTGGTCTCCCCACATTTAAATCAGAGCACACTCACTGCACTGCACGTGTATATGAGTTGCTTTTTCTTTTGTTTTGTTATTGGGTCTTTTGGATGTACCAATTGCGCTTCAGTGTATTGTTTGTTTGCACTGTATATGATGTTGCTTTCTTTGTTTGTTATGGCTTTGGATGTACCAATGCGCTCAGTGTATGTTTTTTTTTTCTCTCTTCTCTGATGGTGGGGGGGTTTGAACAATTGGTTTAAATGGCTGCTGTTGCCTGTGTTTTGAACTATTAGGCACTTCAGAGCAATTAGCTCTGAGCGATTTCCTGTTTAAAGAGATTTTTTCTGTTTTAAGAGGAATTGACAGGTTAAAAACCTAAAGCATTATTAACTGTGGTTGCGCTAGTAAATGTACTACCTAACAGTATTATTTCTAGAGGGCCTGTGTAAGTAATTAATCACTAGTGTTTTTTTATTTTGTACTATTACTGCTTGAATAGGTGGTTAGTGTGGTTCGCACGGGAACTCTTTGTGTTAAAAAACATGTTACCTGTGGCGGGGCTGGTAGGAAACAAAGGAAAGGTTTTTTTTTTTTTTCTCTCTCTGATTGGATGGGGTGTGTAACTAATGGTTTAAATTGGCTGAGGCATGGGCTGGTTGGTTTTGAACCTCATTTAAGGCACTTCCCATGAGCGATTAGCTCTGAGCGATTTCTCTGTTTTAAAGAGATTTTTCTGTTTTTAAGAGAATTGACAGCGTTAAAAAACTAAAGCGTTTATTACTGTGGTTGCAGCCTAGTAAATGTACTAACCTAAACACTATTTATTCTAGAGGGGTGCCTGTGTAAGTAATTAATCACTAGTGATTTTATTTTTTTTACTACTTATGCTTGAATAAGGGTGGTGAGGAATTGTTTGAGTAAACTCAAAGCATGGATTACTAAAACAAAACTTGTGTTTAAAAAACACTGTTACCGTGGAGCGGGGGCTGGTAGGAGACAAAGGAAAGGTTTTTTTTTTTTATCTCTCTCTCTGATTGGATGGGGGTGTGTGTGTGTAACTAATTGGTTTAAATTGGCTGAGGCCTGTTGGCTTCTGGTTGGTTTTGAACCTCATTTAAGGCACTTCCCATGAGCGATTAGCTCTGAGCGATTTCCTGTTTAAAGAGATTTTTTGTTTTTAAGAGAATTGACAGCTTTAAAAAACTAAAGCGTTTATAACTGTGTTGCAGCCTAGTAAATGTACTAACCTAACACTATTTATTTCTAGGAGGGGTGCCTGTGTAAGTAATTAATCACTAGTGTATTATTTTTTTTTTTTTTTTACTACTTACTGCTGAATAAGGTGGTAGGAATTGTTTGAGTAAACTCAAAGCACTGGATTACAAAACAAATACTTGTGTTTAAAAAAACTGTTACCTGTGGAGGCGGGGGCTGGTAGGAGACAAAGGAAAGTGTTTTTTTTTTCTCTCTCTCTCTGATTGGATGGGGGTGAACTAATTGGTTTAAAATGGTGAGGCCTGTTGGCTCTTGGTTGGTTTTGAACCTATTTTAGGCACTTCCCATGAGCGATTAGCTCTGAGCGATTTCTGTTTTAAAGAGATTTTTCTGTTTTTAAGAGAATGTGACAGCTGTTAAAAAACTAAAGCGTTTAAAACAAGAAAGCATTAAGAACAACACTATGTCTCTGCTTGTGTCTCTGCTGGGTATTGTGTTTAGTATGGACAGTTTTGCGGGGCCGCGCAATGTGCATCCTGCCGCATGTATGGGATCTGGAGCAGCCGCCCCAGGGGACCTATGTATGTGTCAGATGTGAGTGGGTTGCCCATTGGAATCTGAGGTACAGAGTTACAGGTAAGGGTAAAACTTGCAGCATTGCGGGACTTGGCAAAACCTGGGGGAAATGCAGGGTACTGGCAGGGGCCAGTAAAACTGGTGGGTGGGAGAAGTGGGGCAGATAAGGTGGAGAAGGAAGATAGATTGTAAGGGTCACCAGGGGAAGTAGGGGACGGAAAGGATAGGGGGCTTCTTCCCAGCTGGTCGATCCTCAACGGATTTGCCATTTTAGGTGAAGTGAATGTGGAGGACGATGGTCGGAAGCAGCATGTATGGAGGGGCCTTTCCCTTGAGCACCCAGGGGATGGCCATTCAATACAAGGAGGGAGGAACTGGGGGCTAGGAAGGATAGACAGGTGGTTAGTGGTAGGGGATTCTATTATTAGAAGGGTAGATAGGGTAATCTGTCGCCAGGACCCTGCAGCCGAACAGTGTGTGTCTGCCGGCTGCTAGGGTTCGACATGTGGTGGATCGTTGTAGACAGATTATTGGGTGGGGCTGGGAGTTGACCCGGCGGTCTTGGTTCACATTGGTGCCAATACAAAGTTAGAGGTGGTGGAGGTGAGGTCCTAAAAATGATTCTCGAGAATTAGGGGCCAAGTTAAAAGCAAGGACCTCCAGGGTAGTGATTTCAGAAATACTACCGCAGCACGTGCTACGCTAGGGAGGCAACGGGAGCTCAGGAGTATAAATGCGTGGCTAAGAGAGTGTGTGTAGTGTAGGAGCGGGGTTTGGGTTTTTAGAGACACGAGAACTGGGCTGACTTTTCTGTTGGCTACAGGCTCTTTAGTAGAGACAGATTGCACCTCAATGGTGATGGTGCAGTTGTTTTGGGGGAGAAGATGGCTAGGGGGTTGGAGGAGATTTTAAACTAGGTATGGGGGGGGAGGGAACGTTTAACTACACAGGGGTAGATAGAGAAGTTAGGGATCTGGGGGCTAGTAACACAACGGAGGGAGGAGAAGGAGGAGGGGGGAGCATAGAGGATAAGGAGGCATGTACGACCATGTATGGAAGTAAATCAATTGATAATCTAAAATGTATGTTTACAAATGCAAGGAGTCTGGCTGGAAAAACCGGCGAACTTGAAATAATAGCTCTAAAGGAAAGGTATGATGTAATTGGTATAGCAGAATCATGGCTTAATGATTCACACGACTGGACAGTAAATATTGAAGGGTACTCCTTATTTAGACATGACCGAGTTAATAAGAAAGGAGGAGGAGTATGTATGTATGTTAAACAGGAATTGAAGCCAAATTTAAAAGATGGAATAGATGGGGGAGCAAACGATGCGGCAGAAACATTATGGGTGGAACTGTGTACAGGAAGCAAGAAGGTAGGTAAATTAATTGTTGGAGTGTGTTATAAGCCGCCAAATGCCGGGGAAGAGGTGGAAATGAATCTCCATATGCAGTTGGCGAAGGCTGCTGGTATGGGGCATGTTCTGGTTATGGGGGATTTTAACTACCCTGAAATAGATTGGAGTAATGGAACTGCCAGCACCTCAAAAGGTATAAAGTTCTTAAATTTCCTATATGAGCATTTTCTTTCACAGATGGTAGAAGTTCCTACTAGAAAGAATGCGTTGTTGGATCTGGTGATATCTAATAACCCAGAGCTCATTTTGGAGATGAAGGTAATGGGAAGCTTAGGGAATAGTGACCATGATATAGTGTCATTTAATATAGGTTGCAGAAAACTAAAGTGCACTGGCTTAACAAAAACTTTTAACTTTAGGAAAGCTAATTTTATGCTTTTAAAGGAATCGCTCCTGCTCATAGACTGGGGGGAACTGTTTCTAGGTAAAGATACTGAGCAGATGTGGACCACTTTTAAAGGGATATTAAACTATAACATTTCCAAATCGGTACCTTTAGGAAACAAGTGTAAAAAAATTAGGTCCACTCCTGCATGGCTTAATGCTCAGGTAAAAAGGGAAATGGAAAAAAAGAAAAGGGCTTTTAAAATTTTGAAAGCAGAAGGCACAGAACAGGCTTACAGGGACTTCAAAAGTTGTAATAAAGAGTGCAAGAAAGCAATTAAACTAGCTAAAATAGAAAATGAAATACGGATTGCCGAACAAAGCAAGTCCAACCCCAAGATGTTTTTTAAGTATATAAATGGTAAAAAAATGAGGACTGAGAATGTGGGACCATTAAATAATGGAGCTGAGGTGGTTGTAGAGGATGCCGAAAAGGCTAATCTGCTAAACCGTTTTTTTACATCGGTTTTTACTGTTGAGAATCCTTACAGTAGGGATTGTAACAATGTGCAGGGAGGAAATGAAGAGTTTTCACATTGGATAACAGATGGATTGCATCCTAGGATTTTAAAAGAGCTTAGTTCAGTTCTAGCAAGACCACTGTGTCTCATCTTTTCAGATTCGCTTTTGTCTGGGGATGTGCCACTGGATTGGAAAAAAGCCAATGTAATACCAATATTCAAAAAAGGTAGTCGTTCACAGCCTGGTAACTATAGACCTGTAAGCCTAACATCAGTGGTAGGGAAGGTGATGGAAACTTTGTTAAGGGATCATATCCTTGACTTTGTCTCCAGAGATCATCTTATTAGTAGTAGTCAGCATGGATTTATGAGAAATAGATCATGCCAGACAAATTTAATTGGTTTTTATGAAGAAGTGAGTAAGAAGTTAGATTCAGGCACAGCTGTGGATGTGGTATATTTGGATTTTGCAAAAGCCTTTGATACTGTGCCACATAGGCGACTAATGTATAAACTGAGGACTGTTGGCCTTGAAGAAAACATTTGTTCATGGATAGAGAACTGGTTATTGGACCGCAAACAGAGAGTGGTGGTTAATGGAGCTACATCTATGTGGGCTAAAGTTCTAAGCGGAGTTCCTCAGGGTTCTGTACTGGGGCCGCTTCTGTTTAATCTGTTTATAAATGACTTAGAAGGGGGCATTGAGAGCAAGGTCTCTGTGTTTGCTGATGACACTAAATTATGCAGAGCTTTGGAAACTTCCAATGATGTGCAAGTGCTGCAAGCAGACCTAGATAGATTATCAAAATGGGCAGCAGAATGGCAGATGAGATTCAATGTTGATAAATGTAAGGTGATGCATTTGGGATTTAATAATCCCTGTGCCACCTACACCATAAATAACTCTGTGTTAAGTGCATCTGAAATGGAAAAAGATTTGGGGGTTCTGGTAGATAACAGACTTAGCTGTAGCAAACAATGCCAGGTAGCAACAGCTAGAGCTAGCAAGATATTGTCTTGTATAAAGAGGGGAATGGAATCAAGAGAGAAAAATATTATTCTCCCTCTTTACAAGGCACTGGTAAGGCCACATTTGGAATATGCGGTGCAGTTTTGGAATCCCATATACAAAAGGGACATCTTGGAAATTGAGGCAGTTCAGAGAAGGGCAACTAAATTAATAAGGGGAATGGAGGGGCTTGAATATGCAGGCAGATTAGACAAGTTAGGGCTGTTTACATTGGAGAAGCGGCGGTTGCGTGGGGACATGATAACCTTATACAAATATATTAATGGCCCATACAGTGAACTCTCTGGTGCATTGTTCACTAATAGGTCATATCAGAGGACTCGTGGACATCCTTTAAGGTTGGAAGAAAAGAAGTTTCATCTTCAGGTTAGGAGAGGTTTCTTTACAGTGAGAACGGTGAAACTGTGGAACTGTCTTCCAGCGGAGGTGGTAATGGCAAGTTCATTGAATAACTTTAAAAAAGGCCTGGATAAGTTTCTAAAACTAAAAAATATTGAGAATTACTGGTATTAATGCATATAGATCTGGTTGATCCAGGGATACTTTCCGATTGCCGTTTGGAGTCAGGAAGGAATTTTTTCCCCCTTTTTTAGCTGGGGTTTTTTGCCTTCCTCTGGATCAACTGTTAGGTAGGGTTAAAAAAAAAAAAAAAAAAAGATAGGTTGGACTTGATGGACGAATGTCTTTATTCAACCTTAATTACTATGTTACTATGTTACTATGTTATAGCAGACAGTGATACAGTGTTTTTTGAAAATTCTTCTTAATTTCTCGGAGACCCCTGCTACATAGGATGACCAAAACAACTTTGATTTAAACCTTCATCTAACCTGACCACAGAGGAAAGAAGAGCCTTAACTTCCCTTAAAAAAGATTCCAGTCTCACCATTCTGCTGGCAGATAAGGGAAGATGCAAAGTGGTACTCAACACCTCGAACTACCATGCTAAGGTGACCACACTCCTGGCTGATAACAACACATATGAGGCTTTAAACAAATAGAAGAGGAGGATCCTACAACCACGCCAATGAGATAAATCAGAGGTTCTGAAAACTAAAGAATAGAGCAGACTAGGCACACCTCATACACTAGTGAATATATATCCCTTTATTCAGTATCATCTGGGAACAATGTGCATATACAAAAAATTGAATTAAAAACACTTAAAATCTAATATACATAACAATCTCCATGTGAAGACCCTATACATGAGCTCACCGGCTCTAGTGACTACACTTGAACCCCCTAATAATTAAACCCAGCACAGGTAGTTATACTCAACTGTCACCAGTCACTAACAGTAACCAGTCCACGGGGGATCAATTGCGGCATAGTAGCGTATCACAGAGACCACATTACGAGCGAGGTTCTTCATCTGATGAACTGTCCATGCTGACACGAAACGTGTCAGGTTCTGTTGTGTCACAAGCCTGTATCATCTGTTTTTAACGAGCATTGAATAAAGTCATGGTTTTACTAGATTTATGCTGTTCCGTATTTATCTCATTGGCTTGGTTGTAGGAGCCTCCTCTTCTATTTGCTTACAGGTCTGTGCTTTGGGAGGTACTTTTGGATCCTCCAATATAGGTGTTCTCCCACCCAAGGTCTGCCTGGCCGGTTGGATAGCGCCGGGTGTCTCAGCGTGATTCAGATGCTATTTTGACATATGAGGCTTTAAAAATGGATCCCACCAGCCGCTACTGGAAAAAGGTCATAGACTTACTACAACAGCTTCAAAAGGATAAAGCCGTTGATCGAGCAATGTATCATCGCCTCTACCCTGGTGAGGCACATCCATGTGTATATGGACTCCCAAAGATTGCAGCATTAACTCTGTAACATATAAAGGTGGTGAAATACCTAGCCAACAAGCTCCCAGGATTTCACTAACAAGATTTAAGATCTAGTACACAGTGCAGAAGAAACTATGGTGTCCTATGATGTGACATCTTTCACCTGTATACCCACCAAGGAGGCTCTTGAAATAGTGAGAAAACGGCTAGGCCAAGACAGCACCCTTACCAGCAGAACAGATCTTAACCCAGAACAGATGTGTTCCCTACTGGATTTATGCCTGAATACCACCTATTTCAAATCCTATATAATAAAAGCCTAACTGCTGAGTCCGTACTGTGGTCCATGTGTGTGCGTCACTGCAGTTCCTATGGACTCACCACTAGAGGGAGATGGGAAGATTGTCTTTGCAGTTCCTATTGACTCCCCACTAGAGGGAGAAACACAGGAAACACACACAGAGGCAGAACACAGCAATCACACAGACTGCAGGTAAGGTTGCTTGGGACAGAGGGGGAGACTCCTGGATTTGGGACAGAGGGGGGTCTGGGACAGAGGGGATGACCCTGGATTTGGGACAGAGTTGACCCTCGGTTTGGGATAGAGGGGGGGGCTGGATTTGGAACAGAGGGGGGCTGGGTTTAGGACAGAGGGGGGACACTGGGTGGGATTCTGGCCTCTGGACATGGAAGGGGACTCTGGCCTTGGGACCATAAGAGGGGACTCTGGCCTTGGGACATGGAGGGGGGGGGGCTATGGCCTTGGGACATGGAAGAGGGAAACTATGGCCTTGGGATATAGAGGAGGGGGGCTATGGCCTTGGGACACTAAGGGGGCACCCTGGGCTTCTAGTGCTCATTATTGTAACAGGCTTAATGTCTAGTATAGGGATAAGTTCTATAAGCAAAAATATGTATGTGCTATGGGATCTACAGTTTTACCCAATGTGGCAAACCTTTACAACACAGGTGTTTAATACCTTTAAGGGCATAGCACCCAGCCACTGGTTCAGATATGTGGATGACACCTGGGTGTAAATCCACCAGAAGGAAGTACAAGCTTTCACAGAACACATTAATGCGGTAGACCAAAACATCAAATTTACAAGGGAAAAGGAACATACTGGCTTTCTTGGACTGTTTGGTAGAAGTTAGGGAGAATGGTAAACTGGAAGTAGAGGTTTACAGAAAACCAACTCACATAAAACAGAGCAGAGAATATACCCACTAGCACAGAGGTGAAGGCTAAATAAATTAAACATCTCAGAGAAGCCCTAATACTAGTGGATATACAGACTGGGCCTTTGTCAAAAGGGGTAGAAGGAAAGAGAAAAGAACATGAAAACCAACAGTAAAGGGGGCAAAGCTAACTTTTCAAAAAACACTGTTTCCCTGTCTGATATAAACCAAACAACACACTGAGGCAGCAATTGGTAAATCTGAAAGGCCCAATACCGAAACACAAGAAAAGTGACATCATATACGTGCAGTGCAGTGCAGTGCCGTGAAGAGTGCTCTGATTTGTATGTAGGGGAGACCAAACTGCAACTACACCAACGTATGGCCCAGCACAGAAGAGACAATTCCTCGGGTCAGGACTCAGCTGTGTACCTGCATCTTAAGGAAAAAGGACATATCTTTGAAGATTGCAATCACACCTTGCATTCAGTAGGTCCCTAACACCTGGCTGTCATATGCTAATTGGGACTTTCCAAGGTATTTATATTGCCAACAGATACTTGTGTAAGTCATTCTGAATTGAGAAAGCCAGTCGGATAACTAGCGAAATGTCTTCAAGAACTAAACTTTAAGTCCAGTTGATCTAACTGAGTACAACAGATATAGATAAACTTCTTAAGTTTGTTTTCTAATTTTCGAACTTTGGGGACAAATAGTTTGATAATTTTGGATAAAATAAGGTTAAAATAGCAATGGTAACTTACTGTACATGGCTCTGGGACCTGAGAAATGGTCTGGGACTCTGGGGAACTCATACAAATATCCAGAAAATAACTTGAAATAAAGTTATTTCTTTATGTAGCACACAGAGTTATATATAATAATATTGGTAGTTGTTATTGATGGTTAGTAAAAGGGAGTAATGATCCAAATAAGTGTAAAATTAACTCTACATTTTACAACATCGTTGATTATAATATTGAGGGAAAACAGTTATGTAAGGAGCGGTTAAATCACCCCCTGCAGCTGTGCAAGCTTATAAAGAACTCTTAAAGCTTTCAGAGGAGATGCCAACATTCAGAAGATGGGCTGACAAAGGTAAGTATTGTGACCTTAGGGTTTAGGGAGGTCCTAGTGGTCTGTATGAAATTTACTGGTGGTGGGGATGGATATGCCATTCATATAGGAAATGTACCAGCAAACCCCCCCAAAACTTTGAAGTCTCGAGGTTCAAAGTTATCTAAAGTAATTCTAAATGTACTTACAATCCTTCATTCCCTCAGCTGCTTTCTGCCTAGCTTGCATGTCGGACCGACAAAGGTGTCAGTGATTGGCAGAGACGAAATGCATGGAAAAGGCACAGAAGCTAGGTAGCCTAGGGAACAAAAGTTGTTTTGGGGGATGGACATAACCTTTCAATTAGATCAACTGGACTTGAAGTTTAGTTCTTGAAGACGTTTCGCTAGTCATCCGACTGGCTTTCTCAATTCAGAATGACTTGTACAAGAATCTGTGGCAATTATGTACCCTGGAAAATCCCAATTAGCATATCACAGCCAGGTGTTAAGGGCGTGATTATATATAATAATAATAAGCAAAAACACCCATTGTAGCCAACCTTTACATGGAGGAGGTAGAAAAACTGGCGCTTAATACCTTTAAGGGCATAGCACCCAGCCACTGGTTCAGATATGTGGATGACACCTGGGTTAAAATCCACCAGAAGGAAGTACAAGCTTTCACAGAACACATTAATGCGGTAGACCAAAACATCAAATTTACAAGGGAAGAGGTACAAAACAACAAACTGGCTTTCTTGGACTGCTTGGTAGTAATTGAATACAACAGATATACTTTGATAAAATACATAGTCAGTAGTAGTCACGTAAACTAGCGGTTATTTTATGGTCACACCGTAAAGTTCCAATGCATCTAGTATCATATGCCACATGCTGTCAGTGCTACAAAAATAAACAAGGCAGCTATATAGCTTAAGGAGAGCTGCAATATGCCTTCTGCTCCATTTTTATGCTCAGTGGACGGCTTTTTGCTCCTCTCCCTAAGCTATCTAGCTGCCTTGTCTATTGTGCGCCCAGGTCCTACCCCATAGAGCCATGAATCGGTATCTTGCACTGACGAGATCTAACAAAAACGAAACATGTAATGTCAGATGATTGGCTCTATACAATAGGCTATATTGCATGTTATTAATTCAGCGTTTCTGGACACATGCATAAGCCAAGGGACATAGGAGAATTTTGCATATTTCCACCACTTACTCTGGGGAACCTGGGAGTAAGAAATTAATTCTTGTTTCTTAGATTTTGTGGGCAATGCTATTAATATAGCATGAGACTGCAAGATGCCTTCTGTTATAAGAAAGTTCTCCATTGCTACAAAAATGTCAAACATGTTCTGCCCCAATACCTCTAGTGTACGTAGATAGTAAATGTTTTATGTATTCCATCAGTGCAAATTAGTGGATTCTGCCAAAAATGTTTGTGAACTGTGAAATGTATACAAAGTGTCTGAATGGAGTTGTTTGTATTGGAATTGTTTCATGACTGATATAAACTGATCATTGGGTGGATGACAATAACTGCAGGGATGCTGAAGACTAACGTAGGATAAACAAGGTAGCTGGATAAGTAGACCTGCAATAAGGAGTAAATAAAAATTTGATTTAGATGCATTGGTGCACCATCTCAACAATATGTAAAGCCACAAGGCTCTTGGCTACTGGCTAGAAAAACCCAATTATTAGACTACTGAAACCAGGTGCTGTAAATTAGTAGCATCCTGTACCCAATGGTGACAGAATCTGTACAGCTGGAATTTTAAAAAAGACATTTTTGTGAAAAACCTAAACTTTATTTTTTTGAGGACTACATTCTGATTATTATATACAGTAGGAACTAGTGTAGTGGACAGTGATATCACAGCACCAGTTGCATTACGTTGCAACTTTAAAGCATAAATGTGGTCCAAACTGTTTAGGGTTGCATAAAAAGCCTTTAACTGTACCTTCAAAATGAACTCTAAATCACACCTCTAAGTAACATTTCTGAAAAGATTCAGCAACATTACCTACCGCACTTTCTTTTTAAGGCATGTGACCAACTTGTAGTCATGTGGACCATCTTCTGCCTGCATTAAGAACTGTCAATTTATTTTTACTTCCTGTGCAGGCACTTCCTGTTTTTACCAGCATTAAGTCTTAAGTGAGCATGCCTCTTGCCTGGACTGAAGGGAAGGATCAGAGGATCAGCAGATGTCACTAAACCAACTAGAGGCAGAAAATTTGAACATGTAATTTATCACAGGCTGCAACCAGAGATGTGATCCAGGGCTCATTTTAATAGAAAGACTGCAGGCTTTTTTTTTACACAGAAAAAATATTTTGTCTCATTTCAATTTATAAATAAATACATGCAAGCAGCACTTACTCCAGTCCACTTACTTCAATCCAGTACTTATTTTTCTGAAGCTCAGTCCACCAGTCCCCTAGCCCCCTGCCAGACTATCTGACTCTATGTGAGGGCAAGCATGCCCAGTAATCCTTATGAGGCAGCATTGGGAGAGGGAATTTCCTACCACACACAGTTTATGTAACAACTGTCACCATTCCAGATTCAGCAAAACTATACATAATAGAAGAGTTTATGATAATAAAGCACTTAATTGTCGGCTGAAATATAATATGTTTCAGACTGGATATCTAAAGAAAAAGAGGACAGATCAACAAGTGCCACTTGGGGAGGCAGTGCTGTACAGTTAAAAAATACAATACAGTCATACAAGGGGGATAAATACATAGATAGTTCAGTAAATAAATATATAAATTATATAAATATGAGTGCTAGAGCTTTGCCACAAGAGAATGGAGGTCCCTGCCCCATAGACCTTAAAATCTAGTTAAGTTAAGTGCTGGAGTGAGACTTATGCAGTGCAAATAAAGCAATCATAGAATGTGCTGGTTACCAGATAGGTAGGATGTAAGGCTATATTTAAACCTGCTAATTGAGGTTTCTCGATGTAGAAAGAGGGAAATAGAATTTCAAGAGAGAAAGGTTTAAGGTGAGAGAAAGCAGTACGCATGGGGGGTCTGTGCAGGAGCTTGTTCTGTGATGAGCGGAGGGTGCGGACAGGAACATATGGGGACACTAGAGAGGAAATATATGGAGGAGCAGCAGAGCGAAAGGATTTAATTTTAGGAGAATGATTTTGCATACAATGCGCTGTTTAACGGGGAGCCAGGTTGTTTACAGGTACAGAGAAGATTTGGGATCCTGTTTATTAAAGAGCAAAACAATATGTGTAGCAGAGTTAAGTATAAACTGAAGGGGAGAGAGGTGGGAAGCAGGAAGACCAGTAAGTATTAGGTTGCAATAGTCCAGGCGCGATAGGGTGAGAGCATGCATAAGCATAGCGGTGGTCGGGAGAGAAAGGAACCTGCGGATTTTAACTATATTGCGAAGGAAAAAGCGCCAGGTTTTTGCAACATAGTTAATGTGGTTAGGAAAGGAGAGAGAGGAGTCAATAATTACCCCTAGGCAGCGTGCCAATTGGATTTGGGAAATGGGGTTACTGTCAGCTGAAATAGAGAAAGATGCGACAGGACTAGGTTTAGGAGGGGAAATTATCAATTCAGTGTCACAGTGATAGCTTGGAAGAATTAGTTTTCATTAATGGGCAATTAAAAAACAAAACAATTTCCCCATTGTAACCTTTAACCCTACCAATTGGGTTATTATTACCTGTATAAACTATTTGTTTTACAATGGAATAAATGTAAAATTATATAACAGGTATTTTGATGGTATCATATGCCTGGTAAAAATGTTCAAAACCAGTTCCATTCCGAAAACAAACCCATAGAAGTCAATAGGAGTTTAAAAAAAACAACAACAAAAGGTCTGATGAAATTTAAGGTATAAATAGCAATAGTAAGCTTGTCATGTTTCACATGCATTAGTATTATAGTATTATAGTATTTGAGGTTGAATAAAGACATACGTCCATCCAGTCCAACCCATCTAGCAATATCCTCATTTCCTGCCTAACCGTTGATCCAGAGGAAGACAAAAAAAACCCCACCAAATTTATGAAGGGGGAAAAATTCCTTCCTGACTCCAAGTGGCAATCGGAAATTTCCCTGGATCAACTCTACTTTATGTATCAATACCAGTAACTTGCAACATTCCTTGTTTGCAGAAACTCATCCAGCTTTTTTTTGAGACCAATGAACCTGCCATTACAACGTCCACTGGAAGACAGTTCCATAGCTTTACCGTTCTCACAGTGAAAAACTCTTTCCGAACTTGAAGCCTAAACCTTTTTTCTTCAAGTCTTAAGGGATGTCCGTGTGTCCTCTGACATGTTCTATTGGTGAACAATGCCCCATATAGTTTATTGTATGGCCCGTTAATGTATTTATACAGAGTAATCATATCCCCACGCAAGCACCTTTTCTCCAGCGTACATAATTGTAACCTTTCCAGTCTCTCTTTTTATTCAAGCTCCCCCAATCCCCTTATTAATTTAGTTGCCCTTCTCTGAACCCTTTCCATTTCAAAGATGTCCTTTTTGTACACAGGATTCCAAAATTGCACTGCATATTCCAAGTGAGGGCTTACCAATGCTTTGTAAAGAGGGAGAATTACATTTTCCTCCCTTGAATCCATACCTCTCTTTATACAAGACAATACCATGCTGGCTCTGGCTGTTGCCGCCTGGCACTGCTTGCTTCCTTTAAGTTTGTTATCCACCAAAACGCCAAGATCCCTTTCCAACAGGGATTTACTTAACACAGAGCCATTTATAGTATAAGTAGCACAAGGATTTTTAAGTCCAAAATGCATCACCTTATATTTATCAACATTGAATCTCATCTGCCACTTAGCAGCCCAATGTGACAATCTATCTAGATCCCCCTGCAACGATTGCACATCCTTTGAAGTTTTTAATGGTTGACAAAGTTTTGTGTCGTCAGCAAACACAGAAACCTTGCTGACAATACCCACTTCCAAATCATTAATAGATTAAATAGAAGTGGCCCCAACACAGAACCCTGTGACAACCCACTTAGCACTTTATTCCATAATGATGGAGCCCCATTTACAACTACTCTCTGCATCCTATTCATTAACCAATTTTCTATCCATGTACAAATGTGACTCCTCAGACCAACAGACCTTAGCTTATACATTAATCGCCTATGGGGGACTGTATCAAAAGCCTTTGCAAAATCCAAGTAAACTACATCTACTGCTATGTCAGAGTCTAAATTTCTACTTACTTTCTCATAAAAGCCAAGTAAGTTAGTTTGACAAGATCTATTCCTCCTAAATTCATGCTGGTTACTACTTATAATGTCAGTCCTTGAAACATACTCTAGAACATGTTCCCTTATTAAACTTTCCAGGATCTTCCCTACCACTGAAGTTAAACTTACAGGCCTGTAATTACCCAGCTGTGAACAACTACCCTTTTTGAATATTGGAATAACATAAGCCTTTTTCCAATCCAGAGGCACACCACCGGACATGAGGGAATCTGCAAAAATAATAAACAATGGCCTAGATAAAACTGAACTTAGCTCCCTAAGTACTCGAGGATGTATTTTACCCGGTCCAGGAGATTTATTAATATTAACCTTATTTAGTTCTTTCTGTACCATATCCTCAGTTAACCAAAATGCACTTAAATCTTTTATACCATTATTGCTACTATACACTATGATATCTGTACTTGGATCTTCTATAGTGTATACAGAGGGGGAAAAAGTATTCAAGACATTTGCTTTATCGCCATCCTCCGTAACTAACTTATCCCCATTAATTAATGGTGCCACATTCTCAGTCCTCATCTTTTTACTATTAATATACTTTAAAAATTTTTTAGGCTTAGTGGTGCTTTGTTCAACTATCCTAACTTCATTATTAATTTTAGCTAGTTTGATTGCTTTCTTACACTCCTTGTTACAGTGTTTATAATCCCTAAAGGCCCTTTCCATTCCCTCTTACTTAAAGGAGAACTAAACTTCATTTTTTCAGATCCTAATGTGAAAGTTTTTCTCCCCAGAATACCTACACGTTGAAAGATTATTCTCTAGTTATTTGCATTTAGCAGATATAAGTAATAGATTTTGTAACAAAGGAGGCTTCCATGTTGTTGCCAGTACAACTTATAGCCCATGTTGGCTTCAAAGAGCCACGCCCCCTGACCCCAGGATTCACTGTCTCTGTGTGCAGAGTTTGCAGGCAACTCACAGTTCGGCATGTACGGTCTTGGCGGCAGATTACCCTATCTACCTTCCTTTTAATGGAGTCCCCTACCACTACCACCTGGCTTGCATTCCTCATCCTTCATTCCTCCTCCCTTGTATCAGAGATGGCAGTCCCCTGGGTGCTCAAGGGACTATCCCCCTCCATACAGGCTAATTCCGAGGTGTCCTCCTCCACTTCATTACCTAAGGTGGCAAATCTGTTGGGATGGGCAATCTGGGAAGAAGCCACCCTACCCTTCCGTCCCCCACTTCCCCTAGTAACCCTAACAAAACTACCTCCCCCCTCAACCTTCCCTGTCCCACTTCCACCCACCTCTATACTGGCCCCAGCCAGTGCCTGCTGACCCCCCAGTACTGCCAATCCTCGCAATGCTGCAAGCTGCCCCCTTAGACTCTCCACCTCAGCTTTCAAACGGGCAACCCACTCACACCTGACACAGACATAGGTTCCCTGGAACGTTTGCTCCAGTTTCCTATACACGTAGCAGGATGCACATTGCATGGTACCGACAAAACTGTCCCTTCAATACACCACACCAGCACAGTGACGCACAAACCTTGTTTAATTGCCCTTCTTGTTTCAATGTCCTTCTTTTTCTATGTCCTTGAGATCAAGGTCCTTAGGAGAAAGGGACACATTCCACTCTAGTTCGTTTCACTCACAGGAAACTTCCTTTTGTTAGGTCCAAATCACAGGTACAACCAATGTGAATCCTATTTAACTATTAGGCCCCAGGCCCCACACCAATTAGTGCAAGAGCCAGGAAGAGAGGGAAAAAAGAAAACACTTATTAACCCTTTCACAACCTGTTTGTGATTACAACAGGTATAATACTAGAATATAGAAGCCCAGCGCACCCCATAACTGGAAGAAAGAATGATTAATCTACTTACTGCACACACAGTCCTTAACACAGCACACTATCAGCACAAACAATCCTTATTTTCAAGCTTTCACACACACCATACAACCATCAAATGATTAAATGTCCTTATTTTTCTATGTCCTTGAGAGCAAGGTCCTTAAGAGCAAGGAACTTTATACACGTTCCCCTCTAGTTCGTTTCACTCACAGGAAACTTCCTTTTGTTAGGTCCATGGTTAGCCTTTTTTTGTGTGTCCCCGCTCCCTTTTCTTACCCTCCTCTCATTTCCTTATCTCTCCTCCTACTGCTCACTCTAGTTCACTCTAGCTTCAGCCTACATCTCTGCTACATGCTTTGTTAGCTGCTCACACTATGATTTTTTGACCTATGCATTTGTTCATCGGTGTATGATCTGCACAGTTTTCACGATCGACAAGGTGTTGCTTGGATCGAGTCACTGTCCACCAATCTACCTAAGACTGCAGTTGTAGACATCTCAACACAACCGTGAGTTAAAAGAGATCACATTGTAGTGCTTAGACTGGAGAGGCAGAACAGTCAAAAAATCTGTGAAAGAATCTTAAAGATCGGCTAAACATCTTTCGGTGGATTCTTGTCAGTTTGCATGTGTAGTGAGATGTATATGGACACTGAATATAGCAGATTATATATACTAGCCTGCATACTCCAGCCAGCAAGCAAATATCAGCACAAGATTATGTTCATGCAACTGTCATTTAATGTGCTTCTTGAATAGACTGTATTCATGACAGGTGTAAGGCCGAGTATTGCTCCGGACCTTCATCCTCTTCCCTTTCTAAATACGTCCCCCCACCCCATTCCGCTGACCATTTCCCTTCCTTCCCCCCCCCCCAATAACCACACCACACTGCTATTTCCGAGAGGAAAGGAATAATGGCCACTTTATTGTGACAAATTAACAATATCTTTTAAAACTTTATTAACAATGACATTTCCATAATAAACATATAACAATAAATAACTATTATCAATAAGCTTTTTACTGGCAATGTTTCCACCTCCACCATAAGCCAAGCCTCCCGCCGCTCCACCTTTCCGGCCCAGGAGGCACCACGATAACTTCTCCACCACTCTCCCCTGGGGCCCCTATTTACCCCAGGGAGGTAATTATTATTCCCCATACTTTTGGGGAATTGCATCCCTCTTCCAGCCCTCCTTTAGGGCTATTACCCCATTATCATTGCCAGCTGCCGCCAAAGCATGAAGGCCTGACCACCTTAGGCCTGAGTGCTCCTCCAAAACCCCACAGCCATTTCCAAACCTTCTCTCAGGCCGTAGTTAAAAACATCGGTACCCAACTCCGTCAAGTGGACGCCATCCGAACTGAAATATTCCTGATGCCCTTCCAACATCCTGTGCCGTATCACCACACCCCCATGCATTTGCACAAACTTGCCCATTATCTTGTTAATTTTTATGCGCGCTTTTTGCACTGCCTTCTCCGAACGAGCATGCCGCCATTGTACTCTGGGGATCATTTCTGACCACACTATGATGAGCTTGGGAAAAGCTGATCTCAAAACCAACAGGTCCCCTTTCATGAGCCTAATTAGCTCCTTCATTGGTATCATGCCCATATCATTTCCCCCAGCGTGAATTAACAAGATGTTCGGAGGTTCGTCCTTCAACACCTTGCTTTCTACTAGGGGCCTGACCCTTCTCCAACACATACCTCGCTCGCTTAGCCACTCAACCTGCACCTCACTTTCTGGAAACCCAAAACGGCAACCACCCAGCCGAATCCTAGCGCGACGTTCAGCCCAATAGATGAACGAGTGCCCGATCACCCAGATAATGCAATTCTGCAAGCCTGCAACGAAATGTAAAAGCATGACTTCCAAATTATACAACAGTTAACTTTTTTTTTTTTTTTTTTTTTATTTTTTTTTATACCAAATGTGGCCTAATATAAGAACGAAAACGATTCGACTCCCACCTCCCCAGTCGCTTAATAGCGCTGTCAGTGAGCCCCCACCTTGCAGCCTCCGTTGCTGCGCCGATTCTAAATGAGTGTGCACCAAAGTCCTTTGCTGCCAAACCTATTCCCTCAAGGCATTTCCGGAATACTGCCACGAACTGATAAACAGACAATGCCTTACCATCCTGGTGCACCAGAAACGATTCCCCGCCTTCGGGCCTAACCGCCATGTATTCCACATAACATGCCAGCGGACAAGTTACAGACCCTTGCACCTTATGTAAAAAAACATGAAACCCTTTGTTGTCCTTATCTGTCTTGGAATGGAATATAGTGACTGATAGAGATCCCTCTGCCATTCTAACATGCTTTTCTTGCAGCCCCCCTTGTATTTTGGTAGCTCTGCTCACTAGCTCACCCACCCTCAATGCTGCGTAAAAAGCTAATGAAAAGGCCATTTGAAACAATATTATCTCATACCTTGAGTCGCCTATGCTTTGCAATTTTTTGAATATACCATGTAGCACCTGAAACGTCACAGGCCTACGCGTGTCCACTGACACCCTATCCCTCCTCATTCCTTTGTACACTTGTCTTACTAAAAAGGTCTTGGTAACATCTTTCACCCTCTGCAATTTGAACAAAAATGATAAGCCAGCTAGGGTTTTTCCTAACGCCGACCCCGATAGACCCTTATCTACCAAAGACGAAAGGAACATTAATACCAGAAGTTCCCGTGCCTCGTCATCCGATACCCCACCTATCTCTTCTTGTATTTCTTCCCACTGCCCCCATATTCGACTGTAAGCGTCCCACGTACGCCTCGCGAGGGAGCCCTGCACCCAACCTGCTACTCTTCCACACAGACTCTCCACAGATGTTCTGGGCATGGATAAGGATCCCTCTCTGCTTCTGGCGCCAGCTCCCTGAATCGTTCCAGCTGTAAACGAGAAAGGGAATCCGCTAAAACGTTGGAAACCCCCGCCACGTGTACCGCCCTTAACCAGATATTGTTCCTCAAGCAGCTTAGTACTAAGCATCTTAAGAGAGCTATGACCGGCGGGGAGGAGGCCGAACAGCTATTGACAGCACCAACCACCGTCATGTTGTCTGAGTGCAAGTTAACCCTCTTGTTGGCCAGTAGCGACCCCCACAATTCTACTGCTACCACTACCGGGAACAACTCCAGACATGCTATGTTCGTATTTAAGCCCTTCTGCACCCACTCTTCCGGCCACCTGCCAGCACACCACTTCCCTTGAAAATATGCACCGAACCCCACAGCTCCCGCCGCGTCTGTAAACAGATCTAGCTCCTCGTTCGACTGTGCCTCTGATAGCCAAACCGACTTGCCATTGAAATCCCTCAAGAAAGTTTCCCAAACTCCTAAGTCGGCCCTCACCTGCCTAGTTATGCGGACAAAATGATGCGATCTGACCGCACCTCTCATGGACAACGCCAATCTCCTGCAGAAGATCCTACCCATTGGGATGATGCGGCAGGCAAAATTCAATTTGCCCAACAATGATTGAATCTGCCTCAACGTCCACTTCTTAGCCACCCTAGCCTTACTTACTAGTGCCAGCAAATCCCTTATCTTATCTCTAGGTAGCCTGCAAACCATTCTCTGGGAATCGATTTCGATTCCCAAGAAGCAAAGCACATCCGTTGGTCCTTCTGACTTGTCTTCCGCTAAAGGAACTCCAAAATGCCGAAACAGCCGCTGTAATGTTTCTTTAATCACCCAACAACTGGGTGAGTCAGCCGCCCCTACCCAGAAAAAATCATCCAAGTAGTGTATGATCATTTTGGATCCTGCCTCTTCCCTCACTGCCCATTCTAAGAAGGTTGCAAATGTTTCAAAATAGGCGCAGGAAAGGGAGCATCCCATGGGAAGGCATCTGTCCACGAACATATCCCCCTCCACTGCGCAGCCTAACAAATGCATACTCTCGGGGTGGACTGGGAGTAATCGGAACGCTGCCTCAACATCCGCCTTCGCCATGAGCGCCCCCCTTCCCTGCCTCCTAACCATCTTGACTGCTTGATCAAATGATGCATAAGACACTGTAGACAAAGCCTCATCTATCCCATCATTTACCGACGACCCTTCCGGATGAGACAAATGGTGAATAAGCCTGTATTTTCCCATCTCGCGCTTAGGCACCAAACCCAAGGGCGAGATACGCAAATTTTTTATCGGAGGGTACCTAAATGGACCCGCCATCCTACCCAACTCTACCTCCTTGCGCAATTTCTTCCTAACTTCATCTACTTTGTCCCTAGCCGATGACAAATTGCTGCACCTAATACCACCCTCCCGTTGTTCCCCCGGTATTCTAAAGCCCTCCCGAAAACCTCTTTCAAGGAATAGGGCCGCTCTTCTATCTGGATAATTATTTAGCCAGGGTAACATCCCTGCGAGGCTCACCGGGCTCTTCCCTTTTTGAATTGGGGTCAAAACGATGGGGGCCACTCCCCCCTTTCTGCCGTCTAAAACATCTAAGGGCCGAGTGATTTCCCCACCCACACACCGAGCAATCATGTCTGAAACGACATGATGCTCCCCAACGGCATTGTCCCTCGTTAAACGCCCAGCATAATCCCTTTTTTGTTGTGGCTGAGCCCGACGAGCTAGCACTTGTCCCCCCGCCGGGCGAGTATGGAAAGGGCTGGCCCTGGATTCCCATACTCCTATTGGCTGTCATGGTTTTCATCCACAGGCCTATGTCCCTGTGGTCCCACCGCAGTGAAGGCCGAACTGCCATCCTCTGCCTGAACTGCTCGTCGTAACGCAGCCACGCAAATCCCCCATAGACCCTATACGCTTCATTTATGCTATCCTGGTAACAGAACAAGCTTGAACATACTTCAGTATGGCGCTCACCAATTACGCTTGCCAGGATTGAAAACGCCTGCAGCCAATTATTAAATGACCTCGGTATTAACCTAAACCTGCGCCGTTCCTCGTCTTCCTCTTTTCTGTGCTCTTTTCCCTTTTCCCACTTATCTATGTTGAAGCGCTCCAGCGGCAACAGGGTAAATATATCTATATACTCCTTATTCCAAATTTTTTCCTTTACTTCTTGTCTCAAGTGTGCGCCTAAAGGGCCCTCAAAACATACATAGGTGCTGCCAAAAGCGGAATCCGATATCAGGGAAATAGGGCGCTCCCCCCCGCCATCTCTCCCTCTTTGATTACCCTCTATGCTACTTCCTAGTGCTAACGAGTTATCCCTACTCTCTCCCCTATCCATTAAACCATCCTGCGACTGTGTTGCTATCCCCCTGTGACCTGCTTCATGTATCCTACTTGTTAAGGGGCTATGCCCCCAAGCCTGAGTTGGCCCCCCTACGCCTAAGCCCTTCTCCCACTGTCCCATGAATTCCTTAAGCCCCAACATGAATGAATTAACCACCGGGTCTCTCAAGCCAATCCCCTCCCCCCTCTGAACCGACCCCCCCCCCTCCCTGAGCATCTCACCTGTTGATGGCTGGAACTGTTGCGGAACCAACGTCCCCGTTTGCTCTGTACGATTTGTAGGTTGCACCCCTTGAGTGACCTGTTGGGAAAAGAACAAAGGCTGGGGAGGTGCAGGCACTGCGGGGTAGGATTGCCCGCCAGCCCCACCGATTCTTGCTCCCGGGTGTGGCAGGAGCAGTGCTGAGACCCCACTGACCCAACCTCCTGTGGATGGGACTACCGTGGGCAGTGAAGGAGCAGTCCCCGCTATCTGTCCTTGCTGTAAGGGCTCACTTGACTCAACCTGTATGGCGCTGGGTTGGGTTAGCTGCTGTGAAATCACAACAGGAGAGTCACTAATCCTTACTGAGGGTTGGCCTGTTCCTGAGGCAGCCCCCCCGCTCTCTCCTGAAGGCCCTGGCGCTACCCCTGATTGGTTGGGTGCCAGGCCTGGAAGTGTTTTTGTATTAATACTCTGGGCCTGAGTCATGTCATCTAGCAGGAATATCCCCGATGACTGAGGATTTAGAGGCCTTTGGGCTGCCTGTCATGTGCTCCTCCTGCTATTCTGCAGTTCGTCCCTCTGCTTTCTGTCTGCAAGTGAATCTATGGACTGTATGCATTCAAAGTTAACTTTACAGAGCCATTACTAAGCTGGTCTCTTGCTCCCCCTCCCACTGGTTGCCTAGGAAACCATCTCCCTGAGGCCTAGGAAACCATCTCCCTGAGCCAGAAGATTGATACATTTCTATGTAAATACTACCTTGTGAGCCAACTCTCTGCCCAACATCGCAATGCACCAGCAAAGTAATGTGCAACCTGAGGAACATAATACACAGCAAGAACCTGAACTTCTTACAGCTCAGGAGTTAGATCCTCAAAGCCACATAAAACATAAATGTTCAGTGAACCAACTTGGAAAGTACAAGAGAACTATGGGGCTGACAAGGAGGAGCTGCTGAGCAACCTTAGCCACTTATGGTCTAAGACTATTGAATGCATGTCAGCTTTGTCACAACCAACTCATGAGGTATTGCACCTAGAGGGTGCTGTTAAGCAATTGAATGATGCTTATGAGAACTATCAAAGACTGACAAATATGCCAATCTCTTAAAGCGGTACAACACAGAAAATTCCTTACAAGAACTAAGAGAACTGAATGAGCTCAACTTTGAAAGAGATTATTTAGGAATACAAACAAGGGCAGAAACAAATGTAAAAATTGCACATCTCTATGACTCCAGATCCCATCTGTCCACAACTTCCAAGCGCTCCACACAATCTTCGACATCCTTAAGATCAACATCTTCTACTCTCAGCCAACAACTCATCAAAGCCCCCAAAGCTTCTAAAATCCAAGCAGCCTTCGCCCAGAAGAAGGCAGAGAGGGAAACTGAGGTTGCACAAAAAAAGGAAGAGATGGAAGCTGAGGCTGCACAGATGGAAGCTTTGGAAAAACAATGTGAGAACGCCAAAGACATGGCAAGACTAAGAGTCTTAGAGCAAGCTGTAAGCGACAATGAAAGAAGCGTCAGTAGCAATCACTCTGTTAGATCTTATGCATCAGCACCATCTTGTGTTCCCAAGTCACTCAACAACATTGTACCTGCCACTACAACCAACCCTGTTCTGCCTGCAGTCGTATACCTAAAATCTGAAAACACAGACATGTCGCAGTTTGCTAAGTACATCCTTAGCAGAGAACTCACTAGGATGGGCCTCACCATGTTTTATTACAAACCAGAAAATGACAGAGGCTGGAAATACACCTTTAAAGGTATGATCTGCAAGTTAAATATCGCTGCTGCAGAAAATCTGGATCTACTCATCAGGTGGTCTGGTCCCCAGTCTGCTGAATGTATTAAGAGACTTAAAACAGTTTACACTTCCAATCCTGCTACAGGTCTCGATGCTGCATGGGACAGACTTGAACGTAGCTTTGGCAGTTTTGAAGCCATCGAAGATGCCTTACTCAAAAGGTTGCAAGTTTTTACAAAGATGACAGCTATAAACAATGTAAAGCTCCAAGAACTCAGTGATCTTCTACTAGAGCTCCAACTAGCTAAAGTTGATACCCGCCTACCTGGGCTTAGTTACCTCGACACCTCTTGTGTCATCAACCCTATTGTACTTAAGCTACCTTATGGCATCCAAGAAAAATGGGTTAGTCAGGGATCTACTTACAAGAAAAAGCATGGCCATAAGACTGTGCACCATTCTTGACAATCAGAGCAACTGATCTCTCACAAGTACAAGGTTCTTTGATCTTTTAGGCATTGCAGGAGATGCTCTACCTTATACCCTAGGTACTTGTGCAAGGCACTACAGAAGTTTTGGGTAGAAGAGCCAGTGGCCTTGTAGTTACTCCTCTCGATAGCAACTTGGAAATACCCTTGCCTACTATCTTCGAGTGTAATCAGATCCCAACCAACAAAGATGAGATTCC
This sequence comes from Hymenochirus boettgeri, assembly GCA_019447015.1. Lineage (NCBI taxonomy): Eukaryota > Metazoa > Chordata > Amphibia > Anura > Pipidae > Hymenochirus > Hymenochirus boettgeri. The sequence continues at coordinate 228,078,412 of CM033473.1, read as the reverse complement.
CACCCCTGAAGCTGCCTTGCACCATAATCACTTGAAAGCCTTCGATGAAAATGCTGATATCCTCTTGCTACTCGGGAAAAACATTCTAAGGGTACACAAGGTGCACCATCAAATCAGCGGCCCACATGATGCACCTTATGCCCAGCGTCTGGATCTAGGCTGGGTCATTATAGGCAACGTCTGTCTTAACAATGCCAGGAAACGTCTCTCTGTTTCTTCCTTTAAAACACACATCCTGCCCAATGGACATACCATGTGATTTCCACAACAACAACATCACTATTGTGTGAAAGAAAAGCTGTGTAGCAAAGGTACACAAGAGAGTATCATACTAGAGGATAGGAAAGCATTTATCTTTCGGGATGACAACATTGGTAATACAGTGTTTGAGGTAACCGCAAAAGACAATGAGTTAGTAGCCACAATGGAAGACAAGGAATTCTTGAGAACCATGTGTAATGAGTTCTACCAAGATGAGTCTAACAGCTGGGTGGCACCGCTACCATTCTGCACTCCAAGGAAGAGAATGCCAAATAATAGACGTCATGCAGATTTGCAGTTCATCTCTTTAGAGCACAACTTGAACTGGAAACCGGAAATGAAGAAACAGCAGAGAGGACATTACCCAAAGTGCTCAGCATGCATTGAGATTGGCAGCTTTTGGGCAACTTTACAAAGTCTTAGGCATAGATCCATTACCTACCAAGGTTACAAAGTCTAAAAACAAACCTGAGCCAACACCACCAATAGATTATATTGTCCAGATCCCTCCTAGCTCCACCTGTCATGCCTGCCCTCAAGCCCCATTGAAGAAGATGGAGAAGACAAATCGCAGAGTAAGAAGAAAAAGAAGATTCAGAAGAAAGATGAGAAAAGTGAACCACCTCAAGCAATGAATGCACTAATGAGATTGAACCAGCTTAAGTCAGGCCTCCAGTAAAAGTTGATCTCCCAGACAGGACCTGTTCATGCTCCTATCTTTAAAATGTCTGTGGAGGTGGACAATAACACATTTGAAGCGTCAGGGCCTTCCAAGAAGACTGCAAACCTGCATGTTGCAGTAAAGGTTCTGCAAGTCACTACTTCAGACCTATAACCAAACTGGTACTGCTTCTGCCCAAATAGGAAGATAAACTCTTAACATCAGCCTGATGTAAATGGAGGTAAGAAGGATTGGTGCTGTTGCTGCCTTCCCCTCTGAAGATAGACCTTCAAGCAACTTTGTTAAAGGGAGGTAAGAAGGATTGGTGCTGTTGCTGCCTTTCCCACTGAAGTCGGGTGTTTACACTTGAAAAAGTACTTTGACAAGTATTGTAGTAATGTTTTTTGTGTTGTTACTTGTATTTCTCTTGTTGCAGGTGTTCCAAGCAGGAAAATATCTACGATTCACGGACTTGAACTAAAGTTGATATTGTTATTAGAAATCATAGATTTCGACGGGGAGTGTCATGCTCACATGCATGGTTTGCCTTTTTTTGTGTGTCCCCGCTCCCTTTCCTTACCCTCCTCTCATTTCCTTATCTCTCCTCCTACTGCTCACTCTAGCTCATTCGAGCTTCAGCCTACATCTCTGCTACATGCTTCTGTTAGTTGCTCACACTATGATTTTTTGACCTATCCATTTGTTCATTGGTGTATGATCTGCACAGTTTTAAATAAACTTCTTCACGATCGACAAGGTGTCGTTTGGATCGAGTCACTGTCCACTACCACTACCTAAGACCACAGTTGTAGAAATCTCAACACAACCGTGAGTTAAAAGAGATCACATTGTAGTGCTTAGACTAGAGAGGCAGAACAAAGCTAGTATAAATGGCTCAGGGATATAAAAAATGGTTTGGGAAACACACCTATATATTTCCAAAACTTCTGGGAAAACAAATTCAAAATTTATTCATGCACGATTTTTGCTAATTTTCGAATATTTGAAATCAACAGTAATTGAAGTATTTTGTTATTTCTCTAAATCGGCCTTTATATTCGATAATTTCTGAATAGTCGATTTTAAAAATTCTATATTTTTATAATATTCTATTGAAAATGTGATAATTATCAATAATGTTATATAAATCCAAAAATTCGAGCTCTCTGTTAGATTCGGAACAGTCAGCTCTGATTTAGAACCAGGCTCGACTCGGAAACAGACTTCATCCCTAATTCTTATATAACTTTAAAATCACATATACATTTTATCAGCTGGCATAGAATCAGTGGGGCTTATTAAATAAAGCTTTTGTATATACAGATTGTCAGAGAGGTAAAACAAACCCAGAAGAATGTGTATTGGGTTATTTTTACTTCTATTATTAACTACAATATGTGTAGTTTTTTTGTTATGGATATTTATTGCATTGGAGTAAATAGGATGCTCTACCAAATCATAAATTATTCAGGGAGATTCAATAAAAGTTCTTATTGTTAAAAATGGTGCTAATTTTGCTCTAACCAATCAGATGTTAGTTTTCAAATTTTAAATAAGATCTGATTGGTTGGGACCATTTTAAACAGTAAGAACTTTTATTGAATCTCCCTGAATGTTTTTGTTTGTGTTTGAATAGAATTTTTCCTGACAAATACCCCACCAACTTTTGAATGCTCTGATCAAACTGAGTAAAATCATTGCATTGTCAACCACCTCCATGTGGGGCAGGTATGTTCAAGAAAAAAGCTGTCCCCCCACTATAGTGTGGGGAGGAGTGTGGTGAAAGTAATAGTGTCAGTAGGGTATATGAAAGATTGTACTGATTCCTGATGGGTATCCTCCCCTATGGTAAAACATAAGGATTTTATTTTATGACTGTATAAAAGTTGAGTTGTGTTATTGCCAATAATATCATATATGAGACTGATGACATAGCTAAGCAATAATTATATCCAATGACATATAACACTTATAACACCATTTAGTGTTACATGGTTTTATTGAGCTGCAAGTCAGGAAATTGTATTTTACCCCATAGTTCTCCTTTACAGGTTGTATTTTTGCTTCTACGTGCTTAGAGGTGGTTTGTTATAAGGCTAGGATTTTATGTGAATAAAGCTTGATGTTCTCTTATATATTATCCTGGTTTGTGTTATTTTTTTATAAAAGTTCTTTTATGAAAGAGTAAATTATAGGAAGGAAGCAATGTAAAAGGCCAGTTTAATTTAGCCTTCTCCTTTTAGCTTGCTATATTTAATATTTGAGAGATCTTTGATCTTATGAGTCGTCTAAAATGCTCTGTAATAACAGATGTGGTGCTGTTACTCAAAAATGATACACATTATCTCAGCCAGGCAACAGTAGATCTATATGACTGGTATTGATTCATTTAAATGTATTGAATACTGGAGAAAAACAGAAGCTTATATTAGGAGGCCTAAGGTTAGTAGCATAGCAAATGTGATCAGTTTCAAATGCAAACATTTTTAAGCTGGAGCAAAATGTCTGCTTGATCTTGTCTACCTTAGTAGGGTTCTACACACTGAGCATCATTGTAATTGTTTTATTTTCAGATAGCCTGTGATTTGTTTTTTATTTGTTTCTCTTTGGATTGGAAACTACAGTCACACTTTTAAAAAAGTATAGTCATGAGCAGTGAACTTCCATTAGTATGTATGTGTATGTATGTATACAAATGTTGAATAAGTCATCTACTTACTGTGGGGAGCTACACCGCAGGTGTTGGCAATGTTACCGGGATCTCCAGACGCTCACAGATCCGTCCGACCTCTTCGAACATAAGGCAATAAAACGATAGGTATTGGGAGCAACGAGATACGACCGAAACAGCACTTCCTCCAAATCTGTTATCCTGATAAAACTTCACATTTATTGTGGTTTTTGCTTGTGTTAAAAATAATAGCAAACAACACTGCATAGCAATTCATGGATAGGGACCCTATCCATGAAGTGCTATGCAGTGTTGTTTGCTATTGTTTTTAACAAACCACAATAAATGTGAAGTTTTATCAGGACAACAGATTTGGAGGAAGTGCTGTTTCGGTCGTATGTATGTATAGTTTATTTATGAAATGCCACTTGGGGACGCAGCGCTGTACAGTAACAAAATACAATAAAGTCATACAAGGGTACCAAATACATAGATAGTTCAGTACATAAATATATAAATTGTATAAATAGAAGTGCTAGAGCTTTGCCACAAGAGGTAAGGAGTTCCCTTCCCTCGTAGAGCTTACAATATAGTTGGGTGGGTAACACACAGATACAATGGAATGGGTATAAGTGCTGGAGTGAGACAAATGCAGTGCAAATAAAACAATCATATAATCATATAATGTGCTGGTTACCAGATAGGTAGGCTGTAAGGATAAATTTAAACCTGCTAATAGAAGTTTCTTGACGTAGAGGGAGGGGAATAGAATTCCAGAGGATGGGAGCCACAAGAGAAAAGGATTTAAGGCTAGAGATGCAGTCCGAGTGGGGGGGTCTGTGAGCAGGTTCTGCGATGAGCGAAGGGTACGGGCAGGAACATATGAGGAGACTAGAGAGGAAATATAAGGAGGAGCAGCAGAGTGAAGGGATTTAAAGGGCATGTCCACCCCCAAATCTATCGCCAACTACTGGCCCCACTGTGTAGTGTAGTAAAATCCTTACCTTACATCCCTGCTCCAAATGGCTGCCCTGCAATGTCCCTCCAAAGTCCTAAAAAGTTAACAGAAGGAGCCTGTCTGTGTCCCATAATGTCTCTGCCTCCTGTCTCTCCTCCAGGGAAATTATGCAATGCACAGTGCAGCCCTCCCCCCTTCCCTCTCCCTCCCATTTCTCTCTCCCTCCCCTTAGCTCCAAATCCATTTGCTGTAGTGTAGGGCTCCCTCACCCACCCCCAACCGCTATAGTACTTTTTTAAAATAACCCGATCACTTCTTACTTTGCCTCTTCCCCCTGCCTCTCAGCCAATCACAGATGCGGCTGCCGGCCCAGCTCCCTGCTTGCAGTTTCATGCAAGCAGATGGCCATGACAGAACGTCGGGGGAAAGAGGCAAAGTAAGTAGTGATCGGGAGAGTTATTTAACAAAGTACTATAGCTGTTGGAGGTGGGTGAGGAAGCCCTACACTACAGCAATTTTTAAAAAAATGGGTGGACATCACCTTCAAATGTTAGGATAAGGATTTTGTATGCAATGCACTGTTTAACAGGGAGCCAGGTTGTTGTCCGTTACAGAGATTTGGGATCCGGTTTATTAGAGAGCGTGAAGGGGAGAGAGGTGTGAAGCAGGAGAAAAAAGTAGTAGGTTGCAATAGTCCAGGCGCGATAGGATGAGAGCATGCATTAGCATAGCGGTAGTCGGGAGAGAAAGGAACCTGTGAATTTTGGCAACATTGCAAAGGAAATAGTGGCAGGAGGGAGAGAAGTCAATAATTACCTCTAGGCAGCATGCCGATTGGATTGGGAAAATGGGGGTATTACCAACAGAGATTGAGAAAGATAGAATTATCAGTTCAGTTTTAGAAATATTTAATTTGAGGTAGTGTTGCGACATCCAGGAGGCGATGGCAAGGAGGCAGTTGGAGACACATGATTGGATGTCATGATACTTGATGGCAAAAGAGCTAATCAAGTATCGTGATGTCAGTGCATGCATGGACGCGTGTGCGCATGATGCTTGTACGTCATGGCGCGGCATCCGTGCACATGCTGACATCACGTTGCGTGCGCTGTGATGTCACATGCCCCCGGAGCACACAGACAGTGGTTTTCCTGACCACCAAAAGAAGGAGAACAATCAAATCACGGAGGGCGGAGCTAAGTAGACTTGATAAAAGATCTAAGATGTCAGGAACAGGTAGGCTCAGGAGGGAGCTAGGGGGAAAAAAAGCTACTGCTTCAAATTACGCTTATCTTATTTTTAGAGTGTACTTATCCTTTAAAGACAGAAAGGAAAATTCCAGTTGAAAGGGAGGCGTTAAATATGTGGGTGAGTATAGAATTAAGCACATGATTACAGTGCTCCAGTAATCTAGAGGGCATGGGATCAAGAGGACAGGTCGTGAGCGGACATGATAGAAGCAGGCGAGAGACTTCTGAATGGGTCACAGGAGCAAAAGATCCAAGAATAGCTGAGGGAGGAGAAGGCAACATAATCTGAGTCATGTAGAATATAGCATTTACAGGCTCAACACCACGGTATAAATAATTAATCATTAAAACAGTCCTTACTCAAATAGGTTGGTGGTCTGGGTGTATACTACCCTGGACCAATCGCCTGATCAGCTGTGCAGTATAGAAATTATGTAGTTAGTGGGTAAGACTTACCGCAGTCTCCATGTGACCCGGGTGCCAGAAGCCCCAGGTCCGTCACAAGGACCCCAACATCCAAGGTAAGTCAAACAGAATAACAGTTTCCGCACCTTCCAAAGGAAAGGAAAACAGGACCGTATGAACTTCAAAACATCAGTTTATTTGACTCCGCCTGACGCGTTTCGGACCCAAAAGTCCTTAATCATAGGCATTAATCTCAGAGTCATCCATAGGACCAGAGATCTGCACGCGGATGGACTCAACTTTATGTTGAAAGTAATGCGTAAAGTCCTGGGGAGAGTCGGGAAAAAGGACAGGGTCTGATGGCGAAGGGCACAGAAACGAGTTGAAGATGCAGAACAAGCAATGTGGGTTAGATTTGTTGTTATTTTTTAAGTTTCTGGTAGTAGTTTTGTCAAAAAATCAATTCCAGGATAAAACAGTACATCCTTGGTATTGAATAGTTATAAGCAATGGTGATACAATACACAGAAATTAACATTTTCTCTCCTTTACAGTAGTAACTGGATCTGTTTTAATTAATCCCCTGACTGTATAGCAAACCTATGCATACTTCATCTATATCTTTTACACCATATATCTGATATTTCAAATGTTTACAATGATATATTGTGGGACTGTGAACAGTAAACAAATCCCAATTTTTCCTTAATATGATTCATAAAGTAATGATATGCAGCCAAAATGATTTATCCAAAACTGCAAGTTATCCTTACTATTGGAAGATATGTTCATACAACCTATTTTAATATTGTATATTATGTTCTGCAATTCCCTTCCCCAGTCATATATTTTTAGCCTGAGGCAGGAACTCGGGCATTTTGTGATCCTGTTGAGCTGTGAAGCTATTAGACATACAGTACGTTAATTACGCAACAGACTTTAGTCCTAAACATAATAATAAATAACATTTGATTAAAAAGAATTAGAATAACCTTTTTAAAATCTAGAATATCAGTAGAGAGGATCACAAATAGACAAAAAGGTCTTACAAGATGACAAATCTCTTTTAAATCCCACTTTACAACTTTTAGAAAACCCATGTTTTCTAACCCTTTTAAGTTAATTAACTTGTGTGCTGCCACCTGGTGGTGAAATGATTAATCATCAAAGTTAATTGCATAACTTTCAAATGTCATAGATTGTTCAGGACAGTACAATCATGCTTTACTTTTAATTTTGTTCTGTTGTTGCTGTGATAGTAGGAAAGAGCTGTCAATCACGAGGATCAGCAGAACATGTGATGTCACAATGTCATGTGACCACACACTCAGTCTCCTCTTTTCACTTGTGTTTCACCCAGAGTCAAGATTGAGAGGAAACCTGGCCAACCCAAGATAAGTCTCTTGCACTGGGGGTTGGGCAGGCAGCTACTAATGGAGATCACCATTTGCAGCAGTCTGGTGCAGAGGAAGAAAGCAGCTAAGAAAATATGTAGTTTCCCATTGCAGGCTGCTAATAGCCATGAAATGTTTATGTACAGCCCAAGGTAATAAATCATATTTTACTTAAGGAAAGCTGATGAAAGCTGTGAATGGGATGGCACTGCCATACTGCAATACAACTGCACTGTAACGGGTTAATTTTACTTGTGTCTCTTTTCCCCATAAACTACTGAAGTCCCTGTGTTAAAGGCCACGTACACACTTTTTTCCCTAACCGTATGTCTTTCTCCTAACTGGTCTTAGCAAAGTGTGCACGGTCAGATTTTTCTGCGATTGCATGCTGCCACGCACACCACATCTCCCTTACTCACTTGTCCCTCTTTTGCATTTCCAAATGTTCTGAGGTATGCAGATATCCCACCCTGCCAAATGTGTCTTCTGTTCCATGCAGGGTGGGAGAAGGGGGTGGGTCAGGAAGGGGCTGTGGAGAGGCAGCATGATGTAAATTACATCATCTAAGGAGTGGTGTGACAGGGGCATTCTGGGCATGGCAGATGACAATGCCCCTCTTTTACATTTCCACATGTTGGCAGGAATGTTGGGAGATATGGCCTAGAATCCTGCTTCTGATCGGGCACTTGAGGTTTACCCAATTTGCAGCTCAGGTTCGGCTAAACCACAGTGAGTTTGAAGGTGTTGAAGGCCAGGTTCAGTTAGAAAGCTGTGGGTGCTGGTAAGGACAGGTAGCGTGTCTATTAAATTTCAGCTGCAGGTCAAATCATTGGAAACAACCGGGCAACGCTGGGTACTCTGCTAGTATATATAAAAATGATGCCAAACCCACACAAAACCTTCTCTAAACCCACCTTTGAATCTCTAGGTGATACCTTTCTTAAGTGACCATATTGAATCCTTGAACACTGACTCAAAAGTATGGGATTCACTTTCATTCCTCAGATATAAATGAAAAATGCTGCTGCCCCTGTTTCTGCTTCCTGGTTCTAACAATTAGAACCTGCCAGTCATTGATATGACAGTTGACATCACAGCCATGACTGAACGCTTATCCCATGGCTGCCTCCTCTAAACATGCTCAAGCTCACAACCAGCACACTGAAAGGGGCATGAACAACTGCAGTTAACACACACTACCCCTAAATTTACACAATTTACACATACAGGAGCATAGCAGACATAAGATAATGCTTCCAGGGGGCAAGGTAAGATATCTCAAAATATTATTCTTTCTAAAGTATGTCATTATGAGGGTGGAGATGTCCTTTAAGCTATTGGTTTCAATCAATGCTTCCTACACTTTTAATACTGTCTGATATGCAATATGTATGTGGAGGCTTTGAAAATGTATTCAGGTTTATGAAATATGTCATTCAGGTAACAGATTGAACCAAAGCCTGTAGATAAGACACTAACACTGACACAACTGGGTGGCCAAGGGTGGTAGAAAGGGTTTGTGATGCTTTTATGAATGGATAGCTAATACAGTCTCTGTAAAATATTGGACTTTACACCACATATAATGTGTCCTACTTGGCCACTGAGAGACAATAATCTTCTAATGGTCATCTTATCTGGTTTGGTTTGCTTAGTGATGTCACATTGCTTTTGAAGTTTGTATTCTGAACCATACCTTCAGGTGGGCTGTATCCAGAAACAGGTAATCCTTTTATCACAGCTCATCTTTTATGTATATTTATTTAAGGCTTTGGATACTATGTGCTAAGGCACTTCTGAAATAGTTAAGGAAGGCTGCCTGAGCTGGTTGCAGGAATTTGATTTTATATCATTCTTATCTCAGAAATGTTTTTTTTTTTTTGTAAATGATTACCAAAGTTTACGAGGAGCAATATGACAAATGGAATCAAACACTTTGTCCTAACCCCAAATAAATAAAAAACAAGCATTAGGTTACATTTTGTGACTCTGTTTTGATACATACAGGGTTATTCAATAAAAGTTCTTATCGTTTAAAATGGTGCTAATTTTGCCCCAACCAATCAGATGTTAGCTTTCAAATGTTAAATAAGATCTGATTGGTTGGGGCAAAATTAGCCCCACTTTAAACGATATGAACTTTTATTGAATAACCCTGATAGTGTTTGAATGCTTTGTTTGTGCTGTAAAGAAAGCTAATAGATATAAAACAGAAACATCCAAAGACATCAAAGCAATTAGACCTTTGGTCACCATTTTTTTCTGTGCTATTATCTGGATCTGGTACAAGCTGAGAACAAATCAGACCTACCAACTTTTTCTCATTCTACTTAAGAGGTTCTGAAGGATGCATTTCCTACACAAATGTTTCATATTTCAGAGTTCAACATAAGTGCAAATATATAAAAACAGCTTGCAGTGAAACAATTGACTGTAGTTGCTTTTGATTTTTTTTCTTCTATTAAGTATTTGAAGAAGAAAAGAAAACTTCCTTCTGTTTAACTTTAACTGGGCTTCCAGATGTTAGGGTCAAGGGTTGGAGATAAAAGTATCAGGTTTAAGAGTATTTCTGTAGAATCCCGGCCCATCTAATGTGTCTTCCCGAGAGGGGGTTCCTCTGGTACTGGTGTAGGGTATTTTTTCTGCTTCTCTCAGCAAGAAGTCCTATTCCTGACTGCTGATACACCACCTACTTACTTTAAACACTAAAATCTTGTATTGGCAATTTAACACTTGGCATAATGTCAAATGTGTTGTGTATCTTTTTTTCAAGTGTTCGTTTTCATTTCCAGCTTTCACTGGGAATCTGGCAAACTTTATTGGAACATTTATTATGACATAAAACGACAGGGACCATCTATAAACCATCTATAAAAACAATTGACCCTCCAAAACTGTTTTAACATCTGGAATTTTTCCAATAGAAAAAGAAGTCTGTGGTCTGCTTTATCACCATCAATATATTTAAAGTATATAGTTGTTTATAAAATAAATGAATTTGTTTAGAAAAGTTCTCCAAACAAGTAATCAATAGGTAGCTAAGATGTACAGTATATTACACAGGGATTTTTTTAATAAATTTTATCCACTGTCATTGGAAAATTGGTGATAACAGAAAGGTTAGAACTGCCTGAAAATAGCTAAAAGGGATGATTATATCAAAAGTCTAGCAAAGTACATAAATTAACCTAGTAAGAGAGGGACTGGCAATCAATAAGCTGATGATGTTTAGCCACAAGCCCATTGCTATTCAGTAAAGTGTCCACCACTCATATAAAATGAATTCCCATTAAAGATGACTCACCAGACTTCATGGGTGGTCCCGGTGCAAATTTTCTATGGCTTAAAGGTCAGAAACTGCTGATTTAAAAAATGTACAAGATCTCTTGTCTATTTATGTGACCTTCAGTCAAAGATACAAATTAAAACCAGTACAGAGAAACTAACTTGTTGAGCTTGCATGATCTGCGTGATTCACCCATAAAGACAGAGAAGAATTCACCAGTTAGATAGATGGGGGAGTAAATATGGAAGTGAAAGAGGCTCTCTGTAGTGACATATTTCAGTAAGCCATAAATTACCATAAATCAAGTCAAAAATAAAGAAAGCTAATTTTACTACTCCATGTTTCTGCACCCTATTGGACATCTCATTTTTGGCAAATTTGATAACTTTAAATTATATTTGTCTATACAAATAAGCAGCTAATTTTGCATCCCAGTCAATATTACAATCAATGTCCCGATCTGTTGTGTATGATATTCTGTATTAATAATTGTTTTTCAAATCTGGATTATGGATCAAACAAAAATGACTTGCCAAATGGCGTTGGATGGAAAAATAAGTTGGCTACAATTGGTTTGCTGTTGACTTTCGTTTAGCTACTGTAGCTAGTTTTAGATATACATCTTGGACATCTCCAATGTGCATTGAATTATATCCCATAGGAGACCAAATAACTGTTTTTGATAGAGATTCAGGTGGCGATTTATACAGCTGTCTTCATTTCTGAAAGTTTGCCAAGAAAGCCTATAGAACAAAAAACACTATGAAAGAGACAGAGAACAAAACGAAAATACAATATAATATAATATGCACCTCTATGTTTTTCACATACTCACAATTGTTGATGAAACTGCAATTAAAAGCATGTCAATGTAGCATAGTGGCTTCCCTGATGTACACAATCTGACTGTATAAGGAAAAGCAGGTCTCAAAGCAAGCAAATAAAAATAATTTATATTGCTTAAAACTAATCCCCTCATTATCACATGGCAAAATGTCAGTGTAGTTTTGACATCCAAAACTCGGCCGTGCCTGGTGTCTACTTCTCTATCTCTCAGCAATGTCCTCTGTCATCTCTGTTGGACACAGCACCTTTGTGTAATTAGAAATGTCTGTTTTCTATCTTTTCAGTTTTTAATCACCAGGAGTCCTCTTCAAAGACTTTACATAGCTGAACAGCTTCAGTCATAAAATGGAGGCCATCTTTGAGTTTTCGTGCCATTTATCTGAAAATATCTGAACATTTGGAGATCTGAATATTCATATGGAGTTATACAGTTTATTATTTAAACATGTCTTATTGAGCAGCATAACTACATCCACTGATGTCAGAGTTTAAAAAATACAGAAAAAATTTCTAATTTTGCTAACTTTTATCTGTCCCCATGAAAAAACCCTCAAAGTACCATATTACAAATGCAGCTTAACAAACCTCCTTTAATGATACTAATTAGCTATCTATTATTAATATGTGTAAATAAAGGCATACTTGGAAAATGGTCACTGATGTTATAAAAGAAAAGTACACTTAAGTTTTTTTTTTAAAGGGTACTACTCGTCGTACCTTCAAAATAAGCCTTAAATCACGTTTCTACGTAAAATTTGTGAGACTTTATTATTCTTGAAACGTTCAGCAATATTACTTCCTGCTTGAACACCTTCCTGTTTTCAGCCATGTGACCAGCTTGTAATCATGTGGCCAGCCTCTGCCTTCATTAATAGGCTCCTCTTCTCAACTGCCATTTCCTGCACAGCATGCATCTCTCCTGCTTCCATTTTAAAGGAAAGTCTGCAGGCTTTAATTTAACCCTAAGTAGACCACAGTTTCCCTTTAATATTTTACATCTATTTGCTTCTATTTGCTGCCTAAAATTCGAAAAACATGGAAAACTGGATTATCAGGCCATCCAGTTTCCATGTTTTTCGAATTTTAGGCAGCAATAGAAGCAAATAGATGTAAAATATTAAGGGAAACTGTGGTCTACTTAGGGTTAAATTAAAGCCTGCAGACTTTCCTTTAAAAGGGAACAGGAGAGATGCATGCTGTGCAGGAAATGGCAGTTGAGAAGAGGAGCCTATTAATGAAGGCAGAGGCTGGCCACATGATTACAAGCTGGTCACATGGCTGAAAACAGGAAGTGTTCAAGCAGGAAGTAATATTGCTGAACGTTTCAAGAATATAAAGTCTCACAATTTTACGTAGAAACGTGATTTAAGGCTTATTTGAAGGTACGACGAGTAGTACCCTTTAAAAAAAAAACTTAAGTGACTTTTCTTTTATAACATCAGTGACCATTTTCCAAGTATGCCTTTATTTACACATATTAATAATAGATAGCTAATTAGTATCATTAAAGGAGGTTTGTTAAGCTGCATTTGTAATATGGTACTTTGAGGGTTTTTTCATGGGGACAGATAAAGTTAGCAAAATTAGAAATTTTTTCTGTATTTTAAACTCGGACATCAGTGGATGTAGTTATGCTGCTCAATGACATGTTAATAATAAACGTATAACTCCATATGAATATTCAGATCTCCAAATGTTCAGTATTTTTCAGATAAATGGCACACGAACACTTCAAAGATGGCCTCCATTTTATGACTGAAGCTGTTCAGCTATGTAAAGTCTTTGAAGAAGGACTCCTGGTGATTAAAAAACTGAATGATAGAAAACAGACATTTCTAATTACACAAAGGTGCTGTGTCCAACAGAGATGACAGAGACATTGCTGAGGATAGAGAAGTAGACACAGGCACGGCCGAGTTTTGGATGTCAAAACTCACCTGACATTTTGCCATGTGATAATGAGGGGATTTTTAAGCAATTATAAAATTATTTTTATTTGCTTGCTTTGAGACATGCTTTTCCTTATACAGTCAGATTGTGTACATCAGGGAAGCCCACTATGCATACATTGACATGCTTTTAATTGCAGTTTCATCACAATTGTGAGTATGTGAAAAACATGAGGTGCATATTATATTATATTGTATTTTCGTTTTGTCTCTGTCTCTTTCATAGTGTTTTTGTTCTATAGGCTTTCTTCTTGGCAAACTTTCAGAATGAAGACAGCTGTATAAATCGCCACCTGAATCTCTATCAAAAACAGTTATTTGGTCTCTTAGGGATATAATTCAATGCACATTGAGATGTCCAGATGTATATCTAAAACTAGCTACAGTAGCTAAACGAAAGTCAACACAAACCAATTGTAGCCACTTATTTTTCCATCCAACGCCATTTGGCAAGTCATTTTTGTTGATCCATAATCCAGATTTGAAAAACAATTATTAATACGAATATCATACACAACAGATTGGGACATTGATTGTATATTGACTGGGATGCAAAATTAGCTGCTTATTTGTATAGACAAATAAATTTAAAGTTATCAAATTTGCCAAAATAGATGTCCAATAGGGTGCAGAAACTGGAGTAGTAAAATTAGCTTTCTTTATTTTTGACTTGATTTATGTAATTTTATGGCTTACTGAAATATGTCACTACAGAGAGCCTCTTTCACTTCCATATTTACTCCCCCATCTATCACTGGTGAATTCTTCTCTGTCTTTATGGGTGAATCACGCAGATCATGCAAGCTCAACAAGTTAGTTTCTCTGTACTGGTTTTAATTTGTATCTTTGACTGAAGGTCACATAAATAGACAAGAGATCTTGTACATTTTTTAAATCAGCAGTTTCTGACCTTTAAGCCATAGAAAATTTGCACCGGGACCACCCATGAAGTCTGGTGAGTCATCTTTAATGGGAATTCATTTTATATGAGTGGTGGACACTTTACTGAATCATAGGCTTGTGGCTAAACATCATCAGCTTATTGATTGCCAGTCCTCTCTTACTAGGTTAATTTATGTACTTTGCTAGACTTTTGATATAATCATCCCTTTTAGCTATTTTCAGGCAGTTCTAACCTTTCTGTTCACCAATTTTCCATGACAGTGGATAAAATTTATTAAAAAAATCCCTGTGAAATTACTGTCACTCTTAGCTACCTATTGATTACTTGTTTGAGAACTTTTCAAACAAATTCATTTATTTTATAAACAACTATATACTTTAATATATTGATGGTGATAAGCAACCACAGATTTTCTTTTTCTATTGGAAAAGTTCCAGATGTTAAAACAGTTTTGGAGGGTCAATTGTTTATAGATGGTTTATAGATGGTCCCTGTCGTTTTATGTCATAATAAATGTTCCAATAAAGTTTGCCAGATTCCCAGTGAAAGCTGGAAATGAAAACGAACACTTGAAAAAAATACACAACACATTTGACATTATGCCAAGTGTTAAATTGCCAATACAAGATTTTAGTGTTTAAAGTAAGTAGGGTGGTGTATCAGCAGTTCAGAATAGGACTTCTGTGCTGAGAGAAGCAGAAAAAATACCCTACACCAGTACCAGAGGAACCCCCTCTCGGAAAACACATTAGATGGGCCGGGATTCTACAGAAATACTCTTAACTATCTAAACCTGATACTTTTATCTCCAACCCTTGACCCTAACATCTGGAAGCCCAGTTAAGTTAAACAGAAGGAAGTTTTCTTTTCTTCTTCAAATACTTAATAGAAGAAAAAAAATCAAAGCAACTACAGTCAATTGTTTCACTGCAAGCTGTTTTTAATATTTGCACTTATGTTGAACTCTGAAATATGAAACATTTGTGTAGGAAATGCATCCTTCAGAACCTCTTAAGTAGAATGAGAAAAAGTGGTAGGTCTGATTTGTTCTCAGCTTGTACCAGATCCATAATAGCACAAAAAAAATGGTGACCAAGGTCTAATTGCTTGATGTCTTGGATGTTTCTGTTTTATATCTATTAGCTTTCTTTACGCACAAACAACTCAACACACTAGTAACATAGTAACATAGTAATAGGTTGAATAAAGACATTCGTCCTCAAGTTCAACTATTCCTTTTTTTTTTTTTTTTTAACCTACCTAACAGTTGATCCAGAGGAAGGCAAAAACCCCAGCTAAAAAAAGGGGGGGGAAATTCCTTCCGACTCAAACGCAATCGGAAAGTATCCCTGGATCAACCATCAGGGTTATTCAATAAAAGTTCATATCGTTTAAAGTGGGGCTAATTTTGCCCCAACCAATCAGATCTTATTTAACATTTGAAAGCTAACATCTGATTGGTTGGGGCAAAATTACACCATTTTAAACGAAGAACTTTTATGAATAACCATGTATGTATCAAAACAGAGTCCAAAATGTACCTAATGCTTGTTTTTTTTATTTGGGGTTGGAGACAAATGTTTGATTCCGTTTGTCATATTGCTCCTCGTAAACTTGTTTGGTATCATTTACAAAAAAAAAAAACATTTCTGAGATAAGAATGATATAAAATCAAATTCCTGCAACCAGCTCAGGCAGCCTTCCTTAACTATTTCAGAAGTGCCTTAGCACATAGTACCAAAGCCTTAAATAATATACATAAAAGATGAGCTGTGATAAAAGGATTACCTGTTTCTGGATCACAGCCCACCTAAGGTATGGTTCAGAATACAAACTTCAAAGCAAGGTGACTCACTAAGCAAACCAAACCAGATAAGATGACCATTAGAGTTATTGTCTCTCAGTGGCCAAGTAGGACACATTATATGTGGTGTAAGTCCAATATTTTACAGAGACTGTATTAGCTATCCATCATAAAAGCATCACAAACCCTTTCTACACCCTTGGCCACCCAGTTGTGTCAGTGTTAGTGTCTTATCTACAGGCTTTGGTTCAATCTGTGCCTGAATGAATATTTCATAAACCTGAATACTTTTCAAAGCCTCCACATACATATTGCATATCAGACAGTATTAAAAGTGTAGGAAGCATTGATGAAACCAATAGCTTAAAGGACATCTCCACCCTCATAATGACATACTTTAGAAAGAATAATATTTTGAGAAATCTTACCTTGCCCCCTGGAAGCATTATCTTATGTCTGCTATGCTCCTTATGTGTAAATTGTGTAAATTTAGGGGTAGTGTGTGTAAACTGCAGTTGTTCATGCCCCTTTCAGTGTGCTGGTTTGAGCTTGAGCATGTTTAGAGGAGGCAGCCATGGATAAAGCGTTCAGTCATGGCTGTGATGTCAACTGTCATATCAATGACTGGCAGTTTCTAATTGGTAGAACCAGGAAGCAAAACAGGGGCAGCAGCATTTTTCATTTATATCTGAGGATGAAAGTGAATCCCATACTTTTGAGTCAGTGTTCAAGGATTCAATATGGTCACTTAAGAAAGGTATCACCTAGAGATTCAAAGGTGGGTTTAGAGAAGGTTTTGTGTGGGTTGGCATCATTTTTATATATACTAGCAGAGTACCCAGCGTTGCCCGTTGTTTTTCAATGATTTGACCTGCAGCTGAAATTTAATAGACACGCTACCTGTCCTTACCAGCACCCACAGCTTTCTAACTGAACCTGGCCTCACACCTTCAAACTCACTGTGGTTTAGCCAACCTGAGCTGCAAATTGGGTAAACCTCAAGTGCCCGATCAGAAGCAGGATTCTAGGCCTATCTCCCAACATTCCTGCCAACATGTGGAAATGTAAAGAGGGGCATTGTCATCTGCCATGCCCAGAATGCCCCTGTCACACACCATCCTTAGATGATGTAATTTACATCATGCTCCTCTCCACAGCCCCTTCCTGACCCACCCCTCCCCACCCTGCATGGAACAGAAGACACATTTGGCAGGGTGGGATATCTGCATACCTCAAACATTTGGAAATGCAAAAGAGGGACAAGTGAGTGGGAGTGTGGTGTGCGTGCAGCATGCAATCGCAGAAAAATCTGACCGTGCACACTTTCTAAGACCAGTTAGGAAAGACATACGGTTAGGGAAAATAGTGTGTACGTGGCCTTTAACACAGGGACTTCAGTAGTTTATGGGGAAAAGAGACCAAGTAAAATTAACCCGTTACAGTGCAGTTGTATTGCAGTATGGCAGTGCCATCCCTTCACAGCTTTCATCAGCTTTCCTTAAGTAAAATATGATTTATTACCTTGGGCTGTACATAAACATTTCATGGCTATTAGCAGCCTGCAATGGGAAACTACATATTTTCTTAGCTGCGTTCTTCCTCTGCACCAGACTGCTGCAAATGGTGATCTCCATTAGTAGCTGCCTGCCCAACCCCCAGTGCAAGAGACTTATCTTGGGTTGGCCAGGTTTCCTCTCAATCTTGACTCTGGGTGAAACACAAGTGAAAAGAGGAGACTGAGTGTGTGGTCACATGACATTGTGACATCACATGTTCTGCTGATCCTCGTGATTGACAGCTCTTTCCTACTATCACAGCACAACAGAACAAAATTAAGTAAAGCATGATTGTACTGTCCTGAACAATCTATGACATTTGAAAGTTATGCAATTAACTTTGATGATTAATCATTTCACCACCAGGTGGCAGCACACAAGTTAATTAACTTAAAAGGTTAGAAAACATGGGTTTTCTAAAAGTTGTAAAGTGGGATTTAAAAGAGATTTTTCATCTTGTAAGACCTTTTTGTCTATTTGTGATCCTCTCTACTGATATTCTAGATTTTAAAAAGGTTATTCTAATTCTTTTTAATCAAATGTTATTTATTATATGTTTAGGACTAAAGTCTGTTGCGTAATTAACGTACTGTATGTCTAATAGCTTCACAGCTCAACAGGATCACAAAATGCCCAGTTCCTGCCTCAGGCTAAAAATTATGACTGGGGAAGGGAATTGCAGAACATAATATACAATATTAAAATGGTTTTGAAACATATCTTCCAATAGTAGGATAACTTGCAGTTTGTAAAATCATTTTGGCTGCATATCATTACTTTATGAATCATATTAAGGAAAATTGGGATTTGTTTACTGTTCACAGTCCCACAATATATCATTGTAAACATTTGAAATATCAGATTATGGTGTAAAAGATATAATGAAGTTGCATAGGTTTGCTATACAGTCAGGGATAATTAAAACAGATCCAGTTACTACTGTAAAGGAGAGAAATGTTAATTTCTGTGTATTGTATCACCATGCTTATAACTATTCAATACCAAGGATGTACTGTTTATCCTGGAATTGATTTTTTGACAAACTACTACCAAGAAACTTAAAAAATAACAACAAATCTAACCCACTTGCCTGTTCTGCATCTTCAACTCGTTTCTGTCCCTTCGCCATCAGACCCTGTCCTTTTTCCCCACTCTCCCCAACTTTGGCGCATTACTTTCAACATAAAGTTGAGTCCATCCGCGTGCAGATCTCGGTCCTATGGATGACTCTGAGATTAATGCCTATGATTAAGGACTTTTGGGTCCGAAACGCGTCAGCGGAGTCAATAAACTGATGTTTTGAAGTTCATACGGTCCTGTTTTCCTTTCCTTTGGAAGGTGCGGAAACTGTTATTCTGTTTGACTTACCTTGGATGTTGGGGTCCTTGTGACGGACCTGGGGCTTCTGGCACCCGGTCACATGAACTGCGGTAAGCCTTACCCACTAACTACATAATTTCTATACTGCACAGCTGATCAGGCGATTGGTCCAGGTAGTATACACCCAGACCACCAACCTATTTGATTAAGGACTGTTTTAATGTTAATTATTTATATACGCGTGGTTTGAGCCTGTAAATGCTATATTCTACATGACTCAGATTATGTTGCCTTCTCCTCCCTCAGCTATTCTTGGATCTTTTGCTCCTGTGACCCATTCAGAAGTCTCTCGCCTGCTTCTATCTGTCCGCTCAGACCTGTCCTCTTGATCCTATGCCCTCTAGATTACTGGAGCACTGTAATCATGTGCTTATTCTATACTCACCCACATATTAACGCCTCCCTTTCAACTGGAATTTTCCTCTGTCTTTAAAGATAAGTACACTCTAAAAATAAGATAAGCGTAATTTGAAGCAGTAGCTTTTTTTTCCCCCTAGCTCCCTCCTGAGCCTACCTGTTCCTGACATCTTAGATCTTTTATCAAGTCTACTTAGCTCCGCCCTCCGTGATTTGATTGTTCTCCTTCTTTTGGTGGTCAGGAAAACCACTGTCTGTGTGCTCCGGGGGCATGTGACTCACAGCGCACGCACGTGATGTCAGCATGTGCACGATGCCGCGCCATGACGTACAAGCATCATGCGCACACCGTCCATGCATGCACTGACATCACGATACTTGATTACTCTTTTCCATCAAGTATCATGACATCAATCATGTGTCTCCAACTGCCCCTTGCCATCGCCTCCTGGATGTCGCAACACTACCTCAAATTAAAATTCTAAAACTGAACTGATAATTCTATCTTTCTCACTCTGTTGGTAATACCCAAAACCGTAATACCCAACCACAGGATAAGACCCGGGGGGGATAATGAGCCTGGGAAGACCCAGGGAGGACCCCCACCAACCACCCGACCAAACGAAAGAGCATACCGAACCCAAGAGAGGGACCGAGGAGGGCCGTCGAGAAACCAAAAGGAAAAAACAAGGGTGACTTTGGACAATACGTCGAAAAAAGGAAAAAAAATAACCGTGAGTCAGAGGGCACAGAGAGTCAATATATTACCTACTATGTACCTAGCTATGCGATTGATTCGCGCGAAGCTGGGGGGAAGGACAAAAAAAAGATAGGGGGGAGAGCGACGCACTTTTCCACATCGCTATCGTGTCAATGCTGCCATACAGGTATAATAGTGACTTCTCATCCGCTACCTGCACGTGATGGTGCGTCTTGTGCACTGTTTGTCAAAAATGGTAACAGGTTTCCATTTGACTCTCCTCGACGCGCTAGCTAATGCGGTGCTTGGGCTCATCCTGAGATCGAAACCTGGACTATTTGCAACTCCGACTCGCGTTTTTACTCTCTAAAGCTGTCCACACCAATCTAACTCACCTTGCACAGCTCTCATAATCAACGGAGCCCATAACTCTCTGCGGTCTCCGGATCTAAGCACTACCTGGCTCCCGTGGTTAAACAGTGCATTGTGCATACAACCAATCCTTACCATAACATGTTGAAGGTCATGATCCAAACCCATTTTATTAAAAAGATATGCTGTAGTGTATGAGGTGCTTCCTCCCCGCACCCCCAACAAGTGCGTAATATACTTTGTTAAATAAACTCTGCCACGATCACTACTTACTTTGCCTCTTTCCCCCGACGTTCTGTCATGGCCGCATCTCTGCATAAACTGGGCAAGGAGGTGAACCGGCTGGCAAGCCGCATGCTGTGATTGGCTGAAGGCAGGGGGAAGAGAAAGTTAAGAATTGATCGGAAGTTTTTTAAAAAAAGAATACTATAGCGGGTTGGTTGATGGGGTGGTATGGGGAGCCGTCTACCCTCCGCAATGGGATTTGTGAGGCTGAAGGGAGGATAGAGAAACGGAGAGGAGGAAAACAGAGGGGAAGGTGGGGGCCGGCTGCACTGTGCATTAAGCAGTAATTTCGCCGGAGAGAGACCAGGGAGGCAGATTTGGCCGACATGACCAGGGCGGTCCTGCTTGTAATAAAAAAAGCTGGTGTTTTATGACGTTGTGGTGCTGGACATTGCAGTGGACAAACGCGCGATTGATGTAGCAAGGGGGATTTAACAGGAATAAGACTTGTGAATACTAAAACACATACACAGTGGGTCACCAGTGAGTGGGCGGATAGTTTGGGGGTGAAGACGTCACTTGTGAAGCTCACCGTTACACGTGGCATGCTTGCTTCCTCCATAAATATATATTGGTCGGGGCTACTGACTAAGTCAAGTCCGTACATAGTGTGGTCGCTGCAACCGATGGCCCGTGTCGCATAACATCATCAAGAACCTGGCGTCACCAAGACCCCCCCACTCGGACTGGCATCGTCTAGCCGTTAGAATCCGGTTTCTCTGTTGGCCTCCCATCTGCTCCTAAAAGGAACGGTCTAATCATCCCTCCAAAACATAACGTCAAGAAAGAACTGCTATTAGGGCAGATGTTAAATTATCCTTACGAGCCTACCTCATCGTGGTAACCAGCACATTGTTGAGTTATGGATTGTTTTATGCATGCATTCGTCCGGACGTCCGGCCCTTTATACCCATTCCAGAAATTTTTGTAAGGGTGGTACTGTAGTGTTACCCCAACAACTATTTGTAGCTCACGAGGAGAAGGGAAGCTCCTTACGGTCTTTGGCAAAGCTCTAGCACTTCTATTTATAGCAAGTGTATATATTTATGTACTGAACTATCTAATTGATTGTCGTACGCCGTTTATGACTTTATTGTATTTATTGTGTACATGTTAACAAAAAGTCGTCTAAAGCATAATCCCCAAGTGGCAGTTTCATAATATACAGACTATACATACAATACGACCAGAAACGAGCACTTCACAAGTCGCTCCAGAAGGGGTCTGGTTCATCCTGATGAAAAATTCACATTTATTGTGTGTGTGGTTGGGTTTACAAAAACCAATAGGAACAAAACAACACTGCATAGCACTTCAGCCATGGATAGGGCCCTCATCCCTGAAATGGCTATTCCGGTGTTGTTTTGCTATTGTTTATTAGAACAACGCACAATAAATGTGAAGGGATTGTGTAAATCAGAAATAGAGAGCAGATGTTGAGGGAATGTGTCTGTTTCGGTCGTGAGGTGCTCGGTGTGTGCGTCGCAATAGCGGCTGTCGGGTTTTATTGCGCTTAGATGGTGTCGGTGAAGGAGGGGTGCGTGGACGGAACTGGTGAGCAAAAATGTGCTGAGATCCCGAAGTAACATTGCCGTCACACCTGCTGACTATAAGACTTCACCCGTGCAGTCAAGGGTAAGAAAACACTAAATTCAGGCGATTCCGTATACCTGTCCATAACACATACAGGTACTAATGGAAAGGTTCACGTGCGTCATGAAACACTATCTTTTTAAAAGTGTGACTGTGAGGGGTTCCATCCGAGCAGAGAGAAACCACTAAAAGAACAAAATCACGGGCAATAAGCGTGTAAAATAAAAAAATTAGCATGCATGCGTCAGGTGTGTAGAACGCCAATAAGGTAGACAAGATCAAGCAGGAGCATTTGCTACCCAGGCGTTAAGAGAAGATGTGTTGCATTTGTGAACACTAGATCAACAATTTTGTCCGTGAATGCAAGAGCTAACGGCTTGCTGCCTGCCCATAGAAGTAGTAAAGGCTTCTGGTTTTGTCTCCAGTAAAAAATTCGAAATGACATTGATAAGATGAATCGGCGAAATGCTCCAGTCAGTATAGGAGAATCTACGGTGGTGATGCCTGGGGACATAGATAATTGTGTATCTTATTTTTGAGTAACATCCCACATCTGTTATTAGGGCGCGGACAGCATATAGACGACTCATGAAGATCGCAGATATACTCATGCAAATCATATAAATATAGCAAAGCTAAGGACAGTGAGAAGGCGAAAATTAAACTAGCCTTGTTGGCTTGGCTTCCTTCCTATAAACAATAATTAACATCTTCATGGAGACTGATGACTTTATTACATAAGGGGGGACAAATAACACAGTCACCGAGGCTAAATAGTAATAAAAGAGGTACAATCAAGCTGTTAGTTCACATAAAAGTCCTAGCCTGAGATAACAAACCGACCTCAGCACGATAGAACGGCGCAAATCAGACTGTAGAAGGGGAGGACGTATGGTGGGAGTACAAAAAGGTAAACAATTTGTAACCTGACTTGCAGCTCTCGTACACAAACTATGTAACACGTTATAAATGGTGTTATAAGTGTTTATAGTGTCAGTGGGAAATAAAATATTATTGCTTAGCTGATGTCAATCAGTCACCATATAGTGGCATCTTATGTTGGCGGAATAACACAACGGATCCAACTGGTTTATAGCAGTCCAGTAAACGATGGAAAAATCGCTTATATTTTAGCCGGAAAAGGGGGAGAGTAGCCAAAGCAGTGATCCAATACCATCATGTGTCATGGACAAATAAGCCCTAGCTGACACTATGGATTTCGCCCACCTCCTCCCGTACAGCTAGAGTGGGGGGACAAGCGGGTTTTCTTGACAAATACCTGCCCCACATAGGAAGGTGTGTGTGATGACACGAGGAGGTAGGCAAAGTGAAAATTTAACTCAGTTATAAGCTCAGAGCGATATAAACAGAACGTTGTATGATGGGGTAGTATTATGTGCGGAAAAAGAAATTCATTCAGAGGACACAAACAAAAACAGTGTCAATGAGATCAATAAAAGGGTTACTACTGTTATAAGGTACCCGACCATCAGGGATCTTACATTTAACAATATTGAAACTACATCTATTGGTTGTGGAAAGTCAAATATTTTTATTCACACCAATAGCTGAAACTTTTATTGAATCGGTGCCCTGAATAATTTATGATTTGGTACAGAGCATCCGTGATGGTTACATGCAACAATGCAATAAAAATGCCATGAACAAAAGGAGGACTACACTGAGTTATAATGAGAAGTAAAAGTAACCCAATAACAACAATGGTCTGCGTTGGGTTAAAATTTTTTTGTGGTTTTGACACACAGCTCTCTGACAAGCGGGTGTATAATACAAAGCTTTATTTAGGTGGGAGCCCCAGAAAACTTATTACTGGGATGCCATCTGAAAAATAAGAGAAAAGTGTAAATGTGAATTGTGGTAAGTTGTATGAGAGTGAATATAGTGATACGTTTGTGTGTGGTCCGGAGTCGAAATACACATAGGTGTCAAATCGGGAGAGCGTGTACTTCCTAATCGTAACAGAGAGGGCATATCGTGAATTTTTGGAATTTATATAACACATTATATGATAATTATACACGTTTGTCGATATAAATTTAAGTAGAAACACTAATAGAATTTATTAAAATCGACTATTCAGAAATATATACGAATATAAGGCCGATTTCAGAAGAAATAACAAATACTTCAATTACCGTTGAAATTCAAAAATATATCGAAAGATTATAAAAAAGGTCATGCTGAGGTCAATTAAAGTTTAATGTTTCCTCAAAATGTGGGTTGAAAAGTATATAGGTATGTGTATTTGCCAATACCATATATTTTATATCCCTGGAGCAACATTTATACTAAAGAACATTTGTCTGCCGCTCTAGTCTAAGACTAACATGTTAGATGCCTCATTATAACTCACGGTTGGTTGAGATGTTTGCTGACAACTGTGGTTCCTTAGGTAGATTGTGACCAGTGACTAACGATCCAAACGACACCATTGGTCGATCGTGAAAAGTTTTATTAAAACGGTGCAGACATCCACCAGATGAACAAAGGGAGTGATCAAAAAGTCATAGGTGTGGCTCGCAACTGTAACAGATGACATTATAGCATAGATGTAGGCTGAAGCTCGAAATGACTAGTGAGCAGTAAGGAGGAAGATAATAATACAATAGAGAGGTGAGTGTAAGGAAGGTAAGCGAGGCACACACAAGAAAAGACAGAGTGCTGACACCTGGGCATAAAGTAGGAGCAACCTGGACGGACGTCCCGTGCGGAATCTGATGGATTTCTCAATAACAAAAAATATCAACTTTAGGTTCAAGTCCGTGAATCGATAAAGATATTTTCCGTCTTGTGAACCCCTGTCAACAGGAGACTACAAGTAACAACAACAAAAGCATTCCTACCAATGACGTTGAAGTGCGGGGGGGAAAAAAATCCTTTTTCAAAAAGTGTACACACCCGACTTCAGTGAGGAAAGGTACACACCACACCAAGCCTCTGTACCAGGGTCCCTTTCGAGCAAAAGTTGGCTTGAAGGTACTATCTTCGGGAAAAAAAAAAGTAGGGGAAGAGAGCAGGCCAGCCCATCCTTCTTAGCCAACCATAAGTTACCTGCAGGCTGGATGTTAAGAGTGTTTTCATTCCTAAGTTGGCAAAGCAGTACCAGTTTGTTTAAGGTCCTGCAGTGAGGTTCTACTTTGCAAGACCTTACAGCAAGCTTCAGGTTTGCAGTGCTTGGCTTGGTGAATAGCCCGCTGGGACGCGTTGCAAAATGTGTTTTTGTCCACCTGCCACAGACACAATTATTAAAGATGAAAGGAGCATGACGCGGGGTCCTGTCAATGGTTGGTATCTAAACTTTTACTGGTAGGTCGCTGACTTAAGCTGTTTCAGAGGTCTCAAAATTAGTGGCATTCTTGCTTGAGGTGGTTTCACTGTTCTCATCTTTCTGTCTGAAATCATTGTTGTTCTTCTTACGATCTCGGTGATTAGCTTACTGGGCCATCTGTCGGTTGCAAATGGGGCTTGAGGGCAGCAGGTGACAAAAGGTTGGAGCTATGGAGAAATCTGGACTAATAAATATCTAATTTGGTGAGGGGAATTGGTGCTCAGGTTTGTGTAATAATTATGTTTGTAAGCGGGGTTGGTGATCAGTTGTGACATGGGGGGAATACTATTCCTAAGACGGTTGGGTAAAGGGTTGCCCGAGGGAAGGGGCGTGCCAATCTAATAGCGATGGGCTTACAGGACTTGGTGGGGTGAAATTCCCTCTCTGCTGTTTCTCATTCCGGTTCCAGTTTCAATTTGTGCCTAGAGAGATGACTCGGGAAAATCTGCGCTGTACCGTCTATTAATAATTGGCATTCTTCTTGCCTTGGAGGTGCAGATGGTAGGGGGTGCGTGGTGCAGACCACAGGCTAGTTAGAGCTCATCTTGTGTTAGAACGGGTCATACACATGTGGTCTCAAGGTGAATTCCTTGTCAAGTCACATAGAATGTTGGGCTACTAACTCGCATTGTCAAATGTGCGTGGTTTACGCGATACAACAAACCTTGTGATTGGCGCACGGGGGGAAGAGGTGGTTGTCATGGCCCTAAAGATAAAATGCATTGCCCATATCCTGCTAGTATAATGGATACATCTACTTGTGGATACCTTGGGCTAACACAGTCTTTTCGTTTCACACAATAGTGTCAATGGGTTGTTTTTTTGGGTAACTCACATGGAATAATAGTCGCAGTTGGGCAGGATGTGTTATATGAGGGTTGAAAGGAAGAAAGAACAGAGAGACGTTTCCAGTAAGGCATTGTTAAAAGACAGACATTGCGTATATTGACCCGGGCCTAGAGTGGCCGTACGCTGGAGCGATAGAGGTACAATCATTGGGCCGCTGGGAGTGTATGCTTGTGCCGTTGTGGTACCCTTAGAATATTGTTTTCCCGAGACGGGGGGAGTAGGAGTATCACCTTTTCATCGACGAGGCTTTCCAAGTGGTTGAGATGGTGCAATGGGCAGCTAATCAGGGGTGTGAAATCTCAGTCTGTGGAATTGGTTGGATCTTGAGTTGACACTCGAAGGATAGTATTGCAAGGGGTATTTCCAAGTGCTAAGCGGAGGAGTGAACAATACAAGGTCCAGCTTGGCTGCTCTACCCAAAACTTCCGTAGTCACTGCACATACCAAATAAGATATAAGGTTGAGGAGGCATCTCCAATGCAATTCCTCACACAAGATCAGGACTGAACCGTTGTACTTTGAGAGATCATTTGCTCTGATTGTCAAGATGGGTGCACAATCTTAGGCCCATACTTGTGTTCATTGTGTAAATATGTAAGATAAAACCCTGCTAACCCTTTTACTTGGATGCCATAAGTAGCTTAAGCTAACCAGACTAGGTTGATGACACAAAAAAAGGTGTCGGAGCGTCACGTAATCCCAGGTAGCGGGTATCACTTTAGCTAGTGGAGGGGGGGGGAGAGAAGGAGCAGCGGAGGGGACTCTAGTAATAAGATGCACGAGTTCTTGGAGCTTTTACATTGTTTATGCTTCCTCTTGTAAAAACTTGCAGACCGGGTTTTTGAGTACAGTGCATGCGCGTTCGTATGGACTTCAAAACTTCCAAAGTAACGTTCAAAAAAAGTCTGTCCCATGCAGCATCGAGACCTGTAGCAGATTTGGAAGTATAAACGTGATTTATAAGTCTCCTAAGATACAGTATCAGCAAGACTGGGGACAACCAAAAGACCACCTGATAAGAGTAGGATAAAACCAGATTATGAGACTCTTGGGCACAGCAGCAGATAGGTTGTGCTACATCTGCAGATCAATACCTGTATACACTAGGTGTCGTTCCAGCCGATCTGTCGATTTTCTTTTGTAATGAAAAAGCATGGTGACGAGGGACCCAACACACTAGTATAAGGTTGGGGCCTTGCGTAAGGATGTTGAGGCTTTGGGACAAGACTGGAACGACATTTCTGATGAATGTGTATCCAGATTGGTGGTAGGCTATACGGACGTGCAGTCATAACGGGATATGTGTTGTAAGTGGCAGGTACATAGTGTTGTTGAGTAGACGTGGGAACAAAAAGATGGTGCTATGCGAAATCGATCAACAGAGTGATTGCTCTGAAACGGCGGTAGTCTAATTCATTGTCTGCTGATGTAACAACGAGACTTGCGCTAAAGCACATCAATTAAGGTCGTGGCCATGGTCTAATTGGCGTGTCTCAACCTTGGAGTGTGTTTTCCAAAGCTTCACATCTGATGCAGCCGCAGCGTTTCCATCTCTTCCTAATTTTTTTGTGACACCTCAGTTAATCCCTCTGTGTACTTCTTCTGGCGAAGGCTGCTTGGATTATTAGAAGCGTTTGGGGGCTTTGATGAGATTGTTGGCTGAGAGTATGAGAGATGGGTTAGAAATAACTTAAGGATGTTCTACGGTTGTGGTGTGTGAAGCGCTTGGCAAGTTGTGGACAGATAGGGATCTGTACATCGGTCAAAGGAGTGGATCAAATGTTTTACATTTGTTTTCTGTCCCTTGTTGTATGTATATCCTAAATAAGTAACTCGTTCAGAGGTTGACTGCATTCAGAGTTCTCTTGCATGATTTCTTGTAATGGCGTGGTTTTCACTGTGTTGTAGCGGGCCTATTGAATGATAGGATGTGGCGAGGGTCAAATAAGTGTGCGAGTTCTTTGTGATATGTTCTGGGCGATAAAAAAAGCAGATCATATAGCAGGTCCAAAATATGTAAGCTTAACAGCACCCTCTAGGGGGCAATCCGCTCATGAGTTGGGGGTGGTGCTGAACAGAGCTGAGCAGTGCATTCAAGTAGTCAATAACCATGGTAATGGCGAAGGGGTTGGGCTCACAGCTCCGTGCCTTGTCAGGGCCCCATAGGGTTCTCTTGTACTATTGCAGGAGTATGGTTCACTGAACATTTAGTTGTTTGTATGTGGAGCTTGGAGGGGGAAACGTAAAACCTGCGCTGAGAAGTGTCAGGTATCTTATACTGTGGTGTATTATGATTCACATCAGTTGTCACAGTAAACATTTGCTGGTGGCAGGTGCGACGATAGTTGGGCAAGAAGAGTTTGCTACACAAGGTAGTATGTTGACTAGAAAATGATATACGAAGCTCTTGCTCAGGAGAGATGGTTGCGCTAGGCCTCAGGGAGAATGGGGGGTTTTTGCCTAGGGCAACGCAGTGGGAGGGGGAGGCAAGAGACCACTAGTAAATGAAAGCTCTGTAAGAGGTTACTTTGAATGCATACATCCATAGGGAGGGTTGAGCTTGGCAGACACTAATGAATAAGGTACTAATTCAAGAAAGCACATTAAATGATACGAGTATGCAGTGAAGCGCGTAATCTTGTGCTGAATGATTTGCGTTGCTGGGCTGGACGGTGTCATGTGTCAGGTACTATAATAATATAAATGCTCCTATATTCAGTGTTCCATATACATCATCACATACACATCAGGCAAACTGAGCAAGAGTCCACACGACAAGATGTTATAGGTCCCGATCGTTAGGATTCTTTGCACAATTTTGTAATGGACTGTTCTGGGCTGCTGCACGGGTCTAAGCAGCGTGCTCAATGTATCTGCGTTTTAACTCACGGTTGGTAAGTGATGTCGCTACAACTGTGCAGTCTTAATGTAGATGGTGGGTACAATGACTCGAGTCCAAGGCGACAACCTTGTCCGATCGTTGGTGTAAACTTGGCAAGTTCGGAGTACACCTTAGGTGGGAGAGCAAATGCAGTAGTGCAAAAAAAAATACACTAGGGTGAGGCAGCTAAACCGCCAGCCTCTGTAGCAGAGATATATAGTCTGAGTCAGGACATGAACTAGGAGTGAGCATTAGGAGATGACAGACAAAGGAGAAGCGAGCGGCGGGTTAAAGGGAAAAGGAGCGGGGACCACAAAGAAAATAATGGCTAAGCCGACTTGGCCACCAATAACACAAGGAAAGCTAGATCCTTTGATGTGGTTAAGAACGTGGAGACAACGGAGAGTGGACGTGTATCAAGTTCCGAATTGGCTCTTAGGGACCTGCTCTCAGATGAATGGAAAGAACATAGGGACATTAGGTGGCAATGTTGATGGTTATGTATGTGTGTGTGAAAGTCTTTGAAAAGATAAGATATGTTTGATTGCTTATAGTGGGCTGTGTTAAGGACTGGTGTGTTCAAGGGGTAAGTAGATTAATCTCATCTTATCTTCCATTATGGGGTCGCTGGGTGCTTCTATATCTAGTAGTATACCTGTTTGTATCACAAACAGGTTGTGAAAGGGTTATAAGTGTTTTTGCTTTGTTTCCCTCTCTGTCCTAGGCTGGCTGCAAACTAACTATGGTGGGGTGTAGGGGGCTGGTGGTCCTAATAGTTAGAATAGGATTCACATTGGTTAGTGACCGTGTACTCAATTTGGGAACGGGCTAACAAAGGGTGATGTTATCCTGTGAGTGAAACGTAACTAGAGTGGGGGTGACTGTGTGTGCCCTGTCTCGCGAAAAAAGTGACCTTGTAAGCTCAGAGGACACATAGGAAAAGAGAGGACTGTAATAAACAAGAAGGAGTCAGATGGTAAACAGAGGTTTGGTGTGCGGCACTTGGGTGGTGCGGGTGTTGTGTGGTTTGATTATACAAGGGATCAAGTTTTGTCATACAAGTACCAAAAAATGCGGAAGTGGATGGCATACCTGCTGACGGGTGTAAAATGAGGAACTGTTGGAGCAAAACATATCCAGGAACACCACTATGGGTCTGTGTGTCCACAGTGGGTGAGTGGTTTGCCCGGTGTGGATAGACAAAAGCTGAGGTGAGCAGAGGTCGTAAAATGGGGGGCAGGCTTGCGCATTTGGAGAGGATTGGTGTGCCAGTAGATGGGTGGAAGGTCAGCTCTATTGTCTCTGTGTCAGTGCGGGCCAGTATAGAGGTTGGGGGGGTTGTAATGTGTAAATGAACTGGGAAAAAGGGGTGAGGAAAGAAATAGCAGGTGGTGGTCTGGGGAAAAGGTAGGGGGATTTTTGAGGTAGGGGTGGGGTTTTACGTAATGGGGGAAGGTGTGGGGTGGAAAACACGACAGGGTAAGGAAGGTAGACTTCTCCCAGATGTGGCCCAGACCCGAATGCAGATTGCCACGGGCGGTGCGATGAATATAAGGCCTTGAGTAGGTAGGGGTGGAGTGGGGTGAGAAAATATCCCTATGACACACCGCCAGGAAACTATCACCTAGTGCAAAAGAATCTGAAAATACAAGGGGAGGTGGGAAGCTGAAGGGACTTGAGAAAGTACAATCGAACAAGAGAAACCAGGGGTAGTGTAGGGTACGTCACATTATGAGACCGGGACAAGGAAGTGATAGGGGGTAAGTCTGACCGGTGGACGGGAAGAGATCTCGTCAACAGGTCCGAATCTGGTGATTGGCCTGCAAAAGCGTACTGCAAAAGCGCCGTGGAATATGACAGTTGAAGTAACAACGGGTCAGGGGGCTTGGCACCTGTATGAAACGCCAACATGGGCTCTAAGGTGGTAAACTGTGCAACAAGCGTATGTGAAGCACCGCCGGTGTGGTGGTGACGAGAAATGGCTGTGTGTACTGATATAATCGGTGCTAAACATTGTGCAATAACTAGGAGAGCGAGTAAACATAATTCGAACTGTTGTAGATGTATTGCTGGTAAAACAAACTTGCACATTGGATCGGTAAAAAATGAAGTTTAGTGGGTGGCTGCCTTTAGTAGGATAAACAAAAAGAAAAGGACACAAAATGGAACACAGGCCTTTAAAGTGGGATGTATGAGGACCGGATGGAACGGATATGTTAGATGTAAGAACATCAGACGGTAGCTGAAAGGAATTAATAACAATAGGAAAGTTAGGAGTAGTTGAACAAAGCACCACTAACGCTAAATTTATATGTTAAGTGTATATTACAGATAGTACGAGGAAGATTCGGGACTGAGAACTGTGTGGGCAACCATTAATTAAGTGGGATAGGAGTGTAGGTGGTAGGCGGGAGGATGTGGGACACTAGTAAACGAAAATGTCTTGACTACTTTTTTCCCCTCTGTATACGCTATAGGAAAAGTCCAAGTACATGAGGGGCATAGTGGTAATGTATGAGGACAAACATCAATGTAATGAAAAAAGATTTAAGTGTGTGCATTAGTGGTGGGGGGGTTAAAACTTGAGGACTATGGGGGGTGCGAGAATGAACTGAACGGTAGGTTAGGATAATAATATGAGGGAAGTGCTGCCTGGACCGGGTAAAATACATCCTCGAGTACTTTAGGAGCGATGAGGTGATCAAGTTTAAGGATCTAAGTGGGCCATGTGTTAATATTATTTGTTGGTGGGCCGAAGATTCCCTGGCAACGTGGATGCCTTGGGTGTTTCTGTGCCTCTGGATTGGTGCCAAATGGTCGTGCATGTAAATATGTCAATAATCAAAACGGGGGTGGAGTGTGTTCACAGCGTGGGTATGACGTAGAAGCTGTAAGTTTAACTTGCGTCTAAATAATGGATAGGGAATGAATCCTGGAAGAAGGTTTTAATAGAATGGGAGGGAACTGTTGTAGTTATGATTCACCAAGGAGGGCTGTACCCATTCATAGGTAGGTACGTCGCAGCATGAATTTAGGAGAATAGAGTCTGGTCAAACTAACTTGCTTGCTTGGTTAGTGAGAAAGTAGGGTGAGGCTAATATGTACAACTCTGACTTAGGCAAGTAGATGTAGTGTGGTCTATTGATATTTGCAAAGGCTTTTGATACAAGTCCACCGTGGTGGAGCAGATGTAGTTAATAAAGCTAAGGTCTGTTGGTCTAGGATCAACCAGTTTGTACATGTAGTAGTGGGAAAGAAGATTGAGCTTTATGATAGGGAGGGTGCAGAGGAGAAAAAAAAGAAAAAAACAAGGGAAAAAAAATAGGTTGTAAGGGTGGCCTCATCATGTTGAGAATGAATTGCTAAGTTGGGTTAAGTCCAGCACAGTAGTGCATGTGGTTGGGGCCACTTCGTTATTCAGTGCTATTAATGCAATTTGGAAGTGGTATTGGGTCAGCGATAGGTTTCGTGAAATGGTTTGGCTGACGACAACGAACCGTGGGGTCAACGGCAATTAAGAAACTTCAAAGGGGATGTTGCAAGTCGGAATTGGGCAGGTATGGGGATCCGTAAAGACCTAGAATATAGTCAACATAATGTGGGCTGCTAATTGCTGACATGAGATTCATGTTGAGTAAAGTATCAGGTGATGCAATGTTAGGACTTAGAAAAAATCCATTAGTGCTACTTAATAACTAATACATGGCTCTGTGTTCGGCGGTAACTCCCTGTATGGGAAAGGGATCGGTGTTGCGTTTTTGGATGGAAAATACCAACTTTAAAGAGGAAGCAATGGGCAGTGTGCCAGGCGGCAGCAACCAAGAGGCCAGGCATGAGTATTTAAGTCGTGTATCAAGAAGAAATATTCTGGATTCTGAGGGAGGCAAAATAGGAGGTCTTGCCGCTCTTTACAAAGCATTGGGTAAGCCCGCACTTGGGAATATGCTGGTGCAATTTTTGGAATCCGGTGTGGGTACAAAGTGACAAATCATTTAATGGGGAAAGGGTTGCAGAGAAGTGGGGCACCTAGAATTGATACAGGATGGGGATGTGTAAGGGGAGCATGGTGAGAAGAACTGTGAAAGAGACTTGTAAATGGTTATCAAGTTATATGTAACGCGTTGGGAGAAAAACGTGCTTGCGGGGTATATGATTACTGGGCGGAGGTAACTACACAGTTCGCGGGCCATACCATAAACTATAGTGGGCGCATTTGTCACCAATAGACATGTCAGAGGACCACGGACATCCCTTAGACTTGAAGAAAAGGGTTATAGGCTTACGAAGTTACATGAAGGGAGTTTATTCACTGTGAGAACGGTAAATACTATGGAACTGTCTTCCAGGGGGGGGACGTGTAATGACAGTTCTTGGGGTCTGCAAAAAAAAAGCTGTAAATGGATTTCGCAAATAACAAGAATGTTGCAAGTTAACTTGGTAGGATACATAAATAGAGTTGTCTCGGGAAATATCCTACTTGGCCACTTTTGGTAGTCAGAAGTAATTTTCCCCCCTTCATATGATTTGGTGTGTTTTTGTTTAATCTTCCTGCGGGATGAAACGGTTAGGCAGGAATGAAGATGTTACCTGAGAGTTGGGGTGACTGGGATGTAGGCCGTGATTGTCTGTTATTCACAACTACAACAAAGTACTAGGAAGTACATGATGAATACTAATGCATGTGAAAGCATGACGTAGGGGCTGTTAAGCTGATGTGTGCTGAGGTTTGAAATGAAACTGTGTAGAGTTTTCATCACTAACCTATTTGGTAAAGGGTGGATAGATTTATTGTTAAACACGCGGAAGGTGGTGGGACTCGGTATGGGGTGGTTGGTTTATTCGTGGGAGATGGAGACTGGATAATTTGGGAACGGTGTTGTTACAACAGGCGCGATGATACCGGGTGCAAGATCACCTAGTAATGGAATGCGGGGGTGGGAAAAGTGGGGTTGGGGAAAAATACATGTGTGATTCACATTGTGAGGTAACAGGACAAATAGTTCTATGACAAGGGTGAATAATAGACACCAATAGGGTAGGGGGTGATAAGCAGTGTTACAATGGGGGGGAACATATGGTTTGGGTTTATTAGATTGCCACCTTAAATGAAAGGCGAACTGACTTATTCCAAGCTACATACACCTGTAACACTGTGAAATTGAGAGAAATTATCCCCTGCCGAATAACAACAACACTGTCCGCGGATCAGCAAATACTTTGCGGGTCTATTGTCAAGAACTGACAGGGTTAAAAAAGAACCAACCGCCTGTAATGCGCGGGGGGGGTGGGCGAAAAATCGGCAAGGTTGGGAGGGACAGCGACGTCCGATAGGAGTATAATAGATGACTCGCGGTCTAGCGGTCTCCTTTGCCGATGAACCGACATGTTGCAAAAGCAAATCTGCTCATTTTTCCTTCGCAAGTATAGGTGTCAGAAATCCGGCAGGTTCCTTTCTCTCCCGACCTCCGACTACTTGCATGCTGCTCTCACCACATTCGCGCCAGAGACACGATAGTGGACAACCTAAGATACTTAGCGTGGTGGCTCACTGGCTATCCCACACAGTCATACTCGCCCTTCGTTGGTATAAATACAACTATAAAATGGCTGCTGTCAAATTAGCAGCTATGTAAGGTTGCGTCGGGGGGGGGGTTTAGAGGTAAGACAGAAGGGGGAGAGTCACCAATCTTCAGGTCGTTGACCTGTGAAAGCAACACCCTGGCTCCCCGATAGTAAACAGGCGCATTGTATGACAAAAATCATGCTCCTGAAATTAAGGCCTTCGCTCTGCTGCGCCTCCATAATAATTTCCTCTCGAGTGATCGCCCTATGTTCCTGTCCGCCCCCTCCGCTCGATCACGAACTAGCTCCTGCACAGCCCACACATGCGTTACTGGTAACTTGTCGGTCGTCAAGCGGGATAAACACTATCTCGAATCGTGTGAAAAATTCCATATATTGGCGCCTCTCGGTGCGTACATCAGAGAAACCTCAGTTAGCGAGTTTAAGTATAGCCCTTGGAGCAGATGCCGTCCTGTGGTCTGTAAGGTAACCAACACATTCTATTAGTTGCTATTATTTGCAGCGCATAAGGTGCTTGGCGAAACTCCGAGACACAACTTACCTTAAAACTAGATTTTTAAGGTCGTAGGGGCAGGAACTCCATTCATCATTTAGTGCACAGCGGTCGTGAACAACCATAGTGTACGAGTGGAGTGTTTATTAAGTAGATTTAGTATGACATGGACTATGCTACTTTAGTGTGGGGGATACACCCCAGGTATATATGTGACGTGGTAAGGATAATGTATGTGGGTATGGAATTAAACTAGGGGTAGGGAGGGAGGGGGGCACGCATCCCCAAGTGGCACTTGTGTGATCGTCCGTCTTTTTCGTATTAGATATGCCAGGGCCGGTGGCAACATTGTTATATATGGTGCAGAGCCGGTACAATTTGAAGTGCTTTACATGTATCATAAGCTCAGAAGTCGTATGTAGTGGTGATTTATTGTTGAGGCGGGTGTAGGGTATCGGGCGAATATAGTAGTGACAGATTGTTATGCGGGGTAACTGTTGTGTGGGAGGAAATTCCTCTCCGCAATGGAACGCGCAAATGCGAATACCTGGGATTACTGTGGGGGCATGCTTGCCCTCCGTCGGGTGTGGGGGAAGTCAAAATAGGTCAAATAGGCAGGGGGGGCTAGAGGGGGTGCCTGGGGGACTACTGAGCTGTCAGAAAAAATACAAAAGTGAGCGTAAGGTATTAAGGAAGTAGGTGGAACAGCATGGAGAGTAAAGGCATGGCTATGCAATATGTCTTTAAAATATTATAAAGTTGTGAAATGAAGACGCCAACAAGATCTTTTTTCTGTGTAAAAAAAAACAAGCCTGCAGTCTTTCTATTAGAACTGAGGCCCTGGAATGCACATCCTGAGAGAGTGCTGCGCTGTGTGAGTGGCAATTACTGATTAATCAAATATTTTCTAGCCTCTAATATTGGTTGTAGGTGATGCTTGCTGGATCCAGTTCTGGCATACTTGCGCCATTACAGTCGGGACAGGCTAAGGAGGCCAATGGCGTCGAGGGGGAGTATAAGAAAACTGGTCTCATCACAATGGAATGAAGAGAATGATACAAAGATGTTAAAGGGGGGTAAAGTAGGGAGGACAAGGCTGCGCAGGGTGACTATATGGTGGTATTCTAACAACTGATGTCTGCCAGATAGCGTCTGACATATAGAATGAATACAAGATAAGGTCGCAAGGGCTGCGGGTATGAAGAGTCACAGATGTGGTGTACAGTCGTCAGACTTGTACATGCGAGTGATGAGACTGTGACGCTGGGAGAAAAATAGGCGGACACGGGGGTGGGAAGACATGGGTGAGGAGGATGTCAGGGAGACAGAAAGGGGTTTGATGTGCGGTTGGTTGTGGTCATAGGAGAATGTTTTTACCAGAGAAAAGAGGTAGAGGGTAGCGTAAAGGATGGCTGTATGAGTCATGAGGGTACTGGTTGTGTGAATGGGTCGGTGTGTAGGTGGGTACAGGTGGTGGAGATAGAAGGGCGTATTTGTTATATGCACGGTAGACACAGGGTGGGCCCACAAGTTTGGCGATGTGAAAGTTCGTCCGGGGGGCAGACTGGGGCGTGAAGCGACATTGGCCATAGCGACGAAGGGTTGGATGCCATGAGGTGAGAGGATCTCCGATCAAGGTATGGGTCTCGTGCATAAAGAATAAGTAGAGAGGTTTTTTCAAAGACAGAACATGATCGTTTTTTAGAAAAATTCAGCCGAACATATGTAACAGAAAATTACGGGGGCACCAGAATTGGGGAAGGAGGGGGCGAAGGGCGGGAGTAAGAGTACAGTGCACCAGTAGATTGAGTCGGTAGGTCGAGGTAATTGGGGATTGAGTGGGAATGTCGGTGTGGGGAGGTGGTACTAGCAGGTGGGCCAGAGCACTGTGTGTGCTGTGTACGAGATTGGTATGGAGGGATGGGGGACCGCGAAATGGCATCTAATAACTGAAATGTGTTTAATAGTCTATGTGCCCTTGAATTGCAGGTCACGTAGCCGGCTACCTTGTTTCAGTAACCC
Organism: Hymenochirus boettgeri; assembly: GCA_019447015.1. NCBI lineage: Eukaryota > Metazoa > Chordata > Amphibia > Anura > Pipidae > Hymenochirus > Hymenochirus boettgeri. Next base: position 228,040,603 of record CM033473.1, on the reverse strand, counting down.
TACGGTGATAGTAGTGCTGTCACACAGTCCCTGCAGGGTAGAGGTGCAATCCACCCAAGATGATGCGATTGTGAATTCAGGATCAATGAAAAACAAGAATCCAATACAAACAACTCCAGGCGACACTTTGTATACTTTCACGGTTCACAACATTTTTTGTGCAAGAATCCCTATTTTGCACTGATGAATACATAAAACATTTACTAACTACGTACACTAAGAGGTATTGGGGCAGAACAGGTTTGGACATTTTTGAGTAGCAGGAGAACTGTCCTTATACAGAATGCATCTTTGCATCTCATGCTATATGAATAGCATTGCCCACAACAGAATCTAAGTGTGACCACAAGAATTAATTAATCCTTACATGAGAGCCAAAAGGTTCCGAGGAGAAAAAAGAAGGGAAGGAAATAGGAGAAGAGAGGAGGAGAGGGGGAAGAAGGCAAGAAGGGGAGGGGAAAGGGGGGGAAAGGGGGAAAACAGCATCCTTAGTGGTGGTGGAGACTAGGATAGTGGGGGGGCAAAAGTTCAGTACTACTATAATCCGCATATTATCGTGGCGGATAAGGAAAAAGGCTCTTATGTAACCCAAAGGCCTGGGTGAATAGTACGGAAGTCGAGCTATAGGCCATACTAGGCGCATCATTGATAATAAGCGCCAAATAGCATGCTGCCACAATATAGACAGTGTTTTCGGGGTTATTGGTGTGTGTGAGAGATCTCGTCAGGATGCAAAATATACCAGGTGTCAGGTGGGCTCTGGCGGGGGGGGTAGGGTAGTGAAGCAGTGAGCAGCACGAATGATGCGAAGGAAGAAGCAGAACTAGATGAGCTATGAGGGTAAGAGTAGCAACAGAGCCTCCACATGAGCGAAATAAGAAATAGGAGCAGTAGCTAATTGCAAAAGAAATAAGAATAAACAAAAAACATACCAAGCTTAAAAAAAAAAGCACCGGTGGGGGAGGACTTAGGAGCGTATAGTGGTGCTTGCAATGTATTGATGTATTATGTGAGCAGCGTGTGACTATCCAATGGTGGCGATATGTGAGCTTAGTATGCAGTGTGGACTTTAGGTGGTGAACCATAAAGACTGAACCGGTGCTAGGGAGGTAAGTATTAAGGCGTGACCCTACGTGGGGACTGACTAAGGGGTGGTATTTGTAATACAAGAGTTAGTAATGCTGGTTTTGTATATAGCCCTATAAGGGCTACCAAAAGCAGTACCAAGAGAGCCATTTTGTGTTGTGGTTTTTGGTGGACGTCGTTCCTTTAAAGTTGGTGATGGTTATATTGTCTGAACCGAGCATGGGTAATGTGTGTGGCTGAATAGAAAAATCGATAAATAAGTCATTCACAATTCATGATAAGTTAACTAATTAAAAACACAACAAGATATGATCCACCCCACTCTCAATATAGACACACCAAGTGGCTGGGTGCTATGGCCCTTAAAGTATTAAGACCCACTAATAATTTCTACACACTCCTCCAATGTAAGTTTGCTACATGGTGTTTTTGCTTATTATTATTATATATCACGGCCTGAAACACCTGGCTGCTGGTGATGATGGGGAATGGGATTTTCCGAGGTGTGTACATAAGTGCCACGAGTTCTGTGGTCAAGTCGATTGCTGAATTGAGAAAGCCAGTCGGGATGACTAGCGAAACGTCTCAGAACTAAACTTCTCGATTGAATCTAGGTGTTGAAAGATGTATGTCCAGGGGGGAAGATAACCACCCCAAAACACATTTAGATTCCCTCAGCTCCTAGCTTCTGTGCTTTCCCTGCATTTCGTCTCTGGCCAATCACTGCACCTTTGTCGTCGCTGCAAGCTAGGCAGAAAGCAGCTGAGGGAATGAAGGATTGTAAGTACATTTAGATTACTTTAATAACTTTTGAACCTCGGAATTCGAAGTTTTGGGGGGGTTGGCTGGTACATTTTCTATAGGAAATGGCATATACCCTCCCCACCACCAAGGTGGGTGAATTATGGGATTGAGGTAATACAAGAGAGGTGAAAAGGGGGTGAGAATAGGAGAAGAAGGTGGAGGTAAATTTCATACGACCACTAGAGGACCGGGGGGGTCCGCTGAAAACCCTAAGGTCACAATAGCTGATCCCCATTGGGTGGTCAGCCCTCTTCTGGATGGGGGGTTGGTGTGCATCGCCGTCTGAAGCTGTGGTAAGAGTTTACTTTAGTGAAGCGTATGCACAGCTCATGGGTGGATTTTCAACCGCTCCGTACATAAAACAGTTTTCGCATCAGATATCAATACAATCACAGATGTTTGTAAGAAAGAGATTAATTAATTAAGCACATTATTTGGTGATCATATAACCTCCCTTTTACACACAAAGCCACTCAATAACAACTACCACATATTATTATGAGTGAACTCTTGTGCTACACAATAGAAATAACGTTTATTTCATTATGTATCTTGGAATTGTGTAATGCCGTTCCGGCCAGAGAGATCAGGCCAGAGCATTTCTGCAGGTCCCACGCCATGGTAGCAGTAAGTTCCAGTTGTGCTAGTTTTAATGCCAATGATATTTTATCCAAAATATCAGGACTATTTGTCCCCGAAAGTGGCGAAAATATGGAGAAAAACAACCACTTTGGAAATATTATCTATATCTGTGTTCACACTCAGTTCGACTAAACTGGACTGTAATGGTTTAGGGTTTCGATTATGGGAGATACATTCACGACCTAAGTAAATATCGCGAACTGGCTTTCAGTGCACATTCAGAAATGACACAATTCCACGAAGTATCGTTGTGCAATATGCACTACCATGTGGTAAAGTGCGACCAATTAGCATGAGTGTGACGAGCCGGTGTGTTGGACCTACGGTGTGTGGAACAACAAATGCAAGGTGGGTGATTGCAATCGTCAAACTGCAAATATGGTCCTTTTTACCTGGAATACGCATATACGAGGAGTACACAGCGTGAGTGGCACTGACCCCGGGAAAATTGTGCGGCTTCATGTGCTGGGGCCATACGTTGGGTGTGTAGTTGTCAGTTTGGTCTCCCCTACATACAATCATGTAAGCAACTCTTCACGGCACTGTGGGAACGCTGGCACATGACAGGCTATCATGATGATCAACGGTTTTAAACTTGGGGTATTCGGTGTATTAGTGGCCTTTCAGATGGTTTCGACCAATGTGCTGCTCAGTGTGTTGGTTTGGTTTACAGTAGGAGGGGTCAGGCCAGTAAGAGAAAAAGGCGAGTGTTTAGTTGAAAGTTAGGCTGTGTGCCCGGCGTTGCGTTTGTGTTTTGCATTGGTGGGGGTCTGAATGTTCTCTAATGAATACGACTACTGAGGGAAGGGGATCTGACCAGGAACACTTTCGAATGTGGAATATCCAGTACTGAGGGTAGTTAAAGGCTTCGTCGGAACATGATGGTTTGGAATTTGGTATTGGGGTGTAGGTACAAACTAAGTGGCAACGGGGGCGATAACTGTGAGTGTCATAAGGATGGAGGAGTGTGATATTCTGGCATGGAATACTGTTGTTATGTGTGTGAGTAATGTGAAATATTTCTGGGAGTTAGGGCGGCGGGGTCTACAATCGCAGTTAGTACGGACACCTTCTCCCTGAACAACTTCTAGCCGAGGAGAACGACCCAATGCCCAACCCGGGGAAAGAAAAGGACACAGAAGAAAGTCGCAACAGGAAAGCCATAGTGGGGGAGTTCGGCTATTTCCCTTGTAAATTTGGAGTGGTTTTAGAGTCTGAGGGAGAAGCCGCATGTACAGTGTTGTGGCGGTGTTGGAGAAGGGGGGACGGTTAATACATGTAACACTAATGCATGAGACAACCTGAATGTTGATGTTATAAGGGTGGGGTTGGTAGAGCCAACAGTTGTGGTGGAAAGGACATGGTAGAATCCAAAAACATAAGAGGGAGAAGAACAAGACGGACATACATAAAAATAGTGACTAGGTAATGTCGTGTAAGTAAAGAGGGGAAGAAACGAATAGAGAGATAAGCTCGAACTGGGATGAACATAAGAGGCAATTAAAAGCAGACTGAGGAAATTAGCGAAGTAATGAGCACGGAAAAAAAAGGGGGATAGGGGGGGAAAGAGGGGGGCAAACGGCGACCGAGGGGGGGGGGGGGAGGAGGGGGGGGGAGTAGACAGAACAACGCCTGTAGGAGAAGATAAAAGGTCGAAATCCTGGACGTGGGGGCCAAATAGCCCGCCAAGTAACGCATCGTAGTAATGCGCGCCTCTGGTTGCTTCTATTTGCTGCCTAAAATTCGAAAAACATGGAAAACTGGATAGCCTATAGATTCAGGGAAAAACTCACTATTACAACCAATCATTAGGTCCCCTTGTTGTCCTCCCAACCCCCTCGGGAAGTGGAAGGAGAATGGCAGGATTTAAAGTCTTACAGAGCAAAAGGAGGGAACTTTGGTGTCTCAGGCGTCTGGCTGTAGCCAAGTGTTTGGGATGGACTTGCTGGAGGCTTTACAGCCCTAGTCTGTGAGGTACCACGATCTCTGAAATTTCTTAAGGGGTGGGCAAGTCTTCTGCACAGAGGAGAAGGTCATCAAGGTCTTATGTATGTATCGGTTTGGTGGCCATTGCTTGGCAAATTGGCTAGGGGAATTTTGTGCCCCTTCAGGCATAAATGTCCGGGTAGATTGGCAGCCATTGTGGGTGAAGGCAAAGAGGAAACCTGCAGGATGCATGAAGTGGAACATGTTAGATGCATTTTCCAAATCTACAACTGTCAAGTACCTCATTGATGGGGGTATAACCTCAAGCAGAGCGTAGGGATTTGGGACATTGGTGTTACAGAATGGTGGCTTCATTGATCTCTGAGATCTTAGAACAATCTGTACTTTTCTGGCTCTCCTTTTGGTGTCTTCATATTTCGGGGGAAATAGAGGTGTATTGCAGTGAGATGTACATATTACAAGGGCTCCATTGGCTATGAGAGAATTGACTTGTTTTGAAACTGCATCCGATTAGGCAGTTTGGTGGGATATGTGGTTTACTAGGAAAGGAGGCTCCAGGCTTCAGTTCCACCATGACAGGGAGAACCTTCGGGTGGCCAATGTCTTTGGGTCCTGTGGACCACAAACAGCTGGGGATTCTGGCCAGTACATCAGCTGTGATATTGCTGGTAGGTGGTTCCTCAAGGACCATAAGGAGAGGGAGGGAGTATAAAGCGGAGGAATCAACAGATCACACCATACAGATACAAGTGGGGGGATAGGTACAAAGTGCTCGAGAGGCTAACAATCATTTATTGTGATGGTGCTCGAAAGGTAGGATAAAAGTTTAATGGATGTTACCTGGCTATGGTGAGATAGAGTTCCAAAGGTAGGGAAGCAGAAAGTGGGAAATGTTTAAGGCAGGAGAAGACAGTGTTTGTTGGAATTTGGGAGAATCCCGTGGAGAGCTCCACAGGGATTTGCATCTCTTTATATAGGTTTGCAGAAAACCCTTATCCGTTTGGTGCTTGGTTACATGGTTTACATAACCAATTAATTTCAGAAATCTGATTGGTTAATGTAAACCATGCAACCAAGCATTGAAAAATTGACCAATAGAAATGGATTAGGGTTTTCTGCAAACCTATATAAAGAGGTGAAAACCTGCGGAGCTCAGAAGTCATCGCAGTAGATGGCAGAAGAAATAAGACTTCGAATTAAGACGCCGGCAACATCAGCCCCGTTGAGGCCACTGGTGCCGGAGGTACCTGGCGGCCGCAGGGGTACTTTTGGGGTCGTGGCCTCAGCGGAGCTTGTGTCACCGATGGAAGACAGAAGACGCTGCCCAAGGGCTCTTTATGAGCTGCCCGGGGGTCCGGCTCGAGCTGCAGGACCCCCAACAAAGGCACTTATCAGTAAGGGCCGGGGAGGGGGGTCCCGGTCACGTTGGCTGTGGGACCTTTAAGCCCAAAGGGCCCTGTCAGGGCCACAAAGGTCCTGTAAGGACCAGGTAGGGGGTCCGGTTTCAGCGCTGGACCCCCGAACGTCCGCCGGCCGTGGATCGAATCTGCGAGCGTCCGTTTTCGGGATATCTGGCTGTTCTTGGATTTTCTGAAGGCGCCATTCAAGGCCTGCCGAAACTCAAAATCCTCATACATTGAGAATTCTTGATGTTCAAGGATTTTCAAAAACAGTCCGAAAATCGAACTAGTTCGAATAGTTTGAGTTCGTGTCCGATCATAAAGTTTGGCTCGACTCGGGAGCGAGTTCGAATCCATATCTAATGTCCACCCCCCAAACTAAAAATTCACAAACTACTGGCCCCACTGTACAAATAAAAAAATCTTACCTTACATTCCTGCTCTTTATGGGTTCTCCTGTAGTCCAGGAAACTGTAGAGTAGGAGCTTTCTTCCTTTCCAAAAGGTCTCTGCCTCTGTTGTGTCCTCTCAGAGGCTGCTGGTATGCCCAGTGGAGCCCTTTTCCCCCTCCCTGGCTGCTACTCCTGTAGTATGATCTCCTTTTTACATACTGTAGGGCATGCCCCCCCACTCCCAACCGCTATATTCTGGCATGAAAATTTGCTTCTAATCTCTATTACAGCACCTCATCCAGTGCCTTTTCATTGATGACAGCCGTGGCTGTGATTGGCTGCCTCAGCGAGGGCGAGGGAACGAGGTGCTGTAAGTAGAGATGGGGAAAAAAACACCGTATCCCTGTCTGCTTTAAACCGAGCAACACGCTGAGGCAGCAATTGGTACATCTGAAAGACCCAATACCGAAACACAAGAAAAGCGACATCATATATGCAGTGCAGTGCAGTGAAGAACGCTCGATTTGTAGTGGGGGGAGACCAAACAACAACTGCATACCGTATGGCCCAGCACAGAAGAGCCAATTCCTCGGTCAGGACTCAGCCGTGTCATGCATCTTAAGGATAAAGGACATATCTTGTAGATTGTAATGTTAACATATTGGCAAAGGAACATGGGTTCAAGAGAGGTGTTAAGGAGGCCTTTATGTGAAAATAAAGAAACCAAGCCTAATAGAGGTGGGGGGGTTTCGACACCATCTGTCTGCCATGTACAATGCTGTTTTGACACTTACTCTGGGCGTTCCTATAACACCTCTTAGCCACTATCTAATCACGCCCTAACACCTGGCTGTGGTATGCTAATTGGGATTTCAGGGTACATAAGTGCCAAGATTCTTGTACAAGTCATTCTGAATTGAGAAAGCCAGTCGGATGACTAGCGAAACGTCTTCAAGAACTAAACTTCAAGTCCGGTTGATCTAATGAATACAACAGATATACCATGACCTGGATGAATGAGAACCTTCACAAGCATAGAGATGGAAGCAATTTGCAATGTCAAAATATAGCGGTTGGGGTGGAGGCAAATGCCCTAGAGTATATAAAAAGTAAAAAATCAGGGTGGACATGCCCTTTAAGGAAACTTGTATACTTTTGATGATATGCTGCAAGAAGTAATCATATACAACCTAATGATTGGTTGTAATAGTGAGTTTTTCCCTGAATCTATAGGTATCGCCTATAGATTCAGGGAAAAACTCACTATTACAACCAATCATTAGGTTGTATATTGATTACTTCTTGCAGCATATCATCAAAAGTAATACAAGTTTCCTTAAAGGGCATGTCCACCCTGATTTTTTACTTTTTATATACTCTAGGGCATTTGCCTCCACCCCAACCGCTATATTTTGACATTGCAAATTGCTTCCCATCTCTATGCTTGTGAAGGTTCTCATTCATCCAGGTCATGGTATATCTGTTGTATTCAATTAGATCAACCGGACTTGAAGTTTAGTTCTTGAAGACGTTTCGCTAGTCATCCGACTGGCTTTCTCAATTCAGAATGACTTGTACAAGAATCTGCAGCACTTATGTACCCTGGAAAATCCCAATTAGCATATCACAGCCAGGTGTTAAGGGCGTGATTAGATAGTGGCTAAGAGGTGTTATAGGAACGCCCAGAGTAAGGTGTCAAAACAGCATTGTACATGGCAGCAGTGGGTTTGTTCGACACCCCCACCTCTATTTAGGCTTGGTTTCTTATTTTCACATAAATGGCCTCCTTAACACCTCTCTGAACCAGTCAGTTCCTTTGCCATATGTTAACATTACAATCTACAAAGATATGTCCTTTATCCTTAAGATGCAGGTACACGGCTGAGTCCTGACCCGAGGAAATGGCTCTTCTGTGCTGGGCCATACGTTGATGCAGTTGTTGTTTGGTCTCCCCCACATACAAATTAGAGCGTTCTTCACTGCACTGCACTGCATATATGATGTGTCGCTTTCTTGTGTTTCGGTATTGGGTCTTTCAGATGTACCAATGCTGCTTCAGCGTGTGTCGGTGTTAAAGAGACGGGATACGGGTTTTTTTCCCCATCTCTACTTACAGCACCTCGTTCCCTCGCCCCGCTGAGGCAGCCAATCACAGCACGGCTGTCATCAATGAAAACCGGCCACTGGAATGAGGTGCTGTAAGTAGAGATTAGAAGCAAATTTTCATGCCAGAATATAGCGGTTGGGAGTGGGGGGGCATGCCCTACAGTATGTAAAAAGGAGATCATACTACAGGAGTAGCAGCCAGGGAGGGGGGAAAAGGGCTCCACTGGGCATACCAGCAGCCTCTGAGAGGACACAACAGAGGCAGAGACCTTTTGGAAAGGAAGAAAGCTCCTACTCTACAGTTTCCTGGACTACAGGAGAACCATAAAGAGCAGGAATGTAAGGTAAGGATTTTTTTTAATTGTACAGTGGGGCCAGTAGTTGGTGAATTTTTAGTTTGGGGGGTGGACATTAGATATGGATTCGAACTCGCTCCCGAGTTCGAGCCAAACTTTATGAGTTCGGACGAACTCAAACTATTCGAACTAGTTCGATTTTCCGGACTGTTTTTGAAAATCCTTGAACATTCAAGAATTCTCAAATGTATGAGGATTTTGAGTGTTCGGCAGGCCTTGAATGGCCGCTTCAGAAAATCCAAGAACAGCCAGAGATTCCCGAAAACGGACGCTCGCAGATTGTCGATCCCACGGCCGGACGTTCGGGGGTCCAGCAGCTTGAAACCGGGACCCCCTACCTGGTCCTTACAAGGACCTTTGTGGCCCTGACAAGGGCCCTTTGGGGCTTAAAGGGTCCCACAGCTCGAACCGGGACCCCCCTCCCCGGCCCTTGTACTGATAAGTGCCTTTGTTGGGGGTCCTGCAGCTCGAGCCGGGACCCCCGGGCAGCTCATAAAGAGCCCTTGGGCAGCGTCTTCTGTCTTCCATCTGGTGACACAAGCTCCGCTGAGGCCACTGACCCCAAGAAGTACCCCTGCGGCCGCCAGGGGTACCTCCGGCACCAGTGGCCTCAACGGGGCTGATGTTGCCGGCGTCTTAATTCGAAGTCTTATTTCTTCTGCCATCTACTGCGATGACTTCTGAGCTCCGCAGGTTTTCACCTCTTTATATAGGTTTGCAGAAAACCCTAATCCATTTCTGATTGGTCAATTTTTCAATGCTTGGTTTGCATGGTTTACATTAACCAATCAGATTTTCTGAAATTTAATTGGTTAATGTAAACCATGTAAACCAAGCACCAAACGGATAAGGGTTTTCTGCAAACCTATATAAAGAGATGCAAATCCCTGTGGAGCTCTCCACAGGGATTCTCCACAAATATCCAACAAACACTGTCTTCTCCTGCCTTAAACATTTCCCACTTTCTGCTTCCCTACCTTTGGAACTCTATCTCACATAGCCAGGTAACATCCATTAAACTTTTATCCTACCTTTCTGAGCACCATCACAATAAATGATTGTTAGCCATCTCGAGCACTTTGTACCTATCCCCCCACTTGTATCTGTATGGTGTGATCTGTATGATTCCTCCGCTTTATACTCCCTCCCTCTCCTTATGGTCCTTGAGGAACCACCTACCAGCAATATCACAGCTGATGTACTGGCCAGAATCCCCAGCTGTTTGTGGTCCACAGGACCCAAAGACATTGGCCACCCGAAGGTTGCTCCTGTCATGGTGGAACTGAAGCCTGGAGCCTCCTTTCCTAGTAAACCACAATACCCACCAAAACTGCCTAATCGGATGCAGTTTCAAAACAAGTCAATTCTCTCATAGCCAATGGAGCCCTTGTAATATGTACATCTCACTGCAATACACCTCTATTCCCCCGAAAATATGAAGACACCAAAAGGAGAGCCAGAAAAGTACAGAATGGTCTAAGATCTCAGAGATGACAATGAAGCCACCATTCTGTAGACACCAATTGTCCCAAATCCCTACACTCTGCTTGAGGTTATACCCCCATCAATGAGGTACTTGACAGTTGTAGATTTGGAAAATGCATTCTACAATGTTCCACTTCATGCATCCTGCAGGTTCCTCTTTGCCTTCACCCACAATGGCTGACAATCTACCCGGACAGTTATGCCTGAAGGGGCACAAAATTCCCCTAGCCAATTTGCCAAAGCAATGGCCACCAAACTCGATACATGACATAAGGACCTTGATGACCTTCTCCTCTGTGCAGAAGACTTGCCCACCCCTTAAGAAATTTCAGAGATCTGTGGTACCTCACAGACTAGGGCTGTAAAGCCTCCAGCAAGTCCATCCCAAACACTTAGCTACAGCCAGACGCCTGAGACACCAAAGTTCCCTCCTTTTGCTCTGTAAGACTTTAAATCCTGCCATTCTCCTTCCACTTCCCGAGGGGGGTTGGGAGGACACAAGGGAATGATCAACCCCTTCAACTGCTTTGAACTCATGAAAATGGAGACCACACACCTCCCCACAGTGAGCAAATAATCATTAGAAAACCATTAGAAGACCCTGAACTGGAATGTCCATATGGACTCACAATGCCTTTGTTGTATCCCATGATTTTGGAATTATCTGGAAAGCACAGGGATTTCTGACAGCAGCAGGCATGCCAGTGAAACACAGCTCATCCATCACCGACCTGATGGATGCCTTGCTCCTTCCAACCCAAGTAGCAATCCTAAAAAAAAAAGTACATGGGAAATTGAATTCACCAGAAGCAAGGGGTAACCACCTGGCCAACACAGCAGCCAAACGAGCAACCAGTGAGCCACGGGAAGTGTACGGGAGTGTCAAAAGAGAATTGCAGATGCTAACCATGCAAACCCAACCAATAAAAAGTGATCACCTGAGGAAGGGGGCACGTCAATTCCCCATGAAACGTTGTGAGATGTTTTGTGGTCACCAATAACAGTTGTTGAATTTCATTGGAGTGCGACGCTCGATCTTTGATTTTCATCTGTACCAATAAAAAGGGACTACCTAAGGGAACTCTAAGACAAGGCATACCTATAGAAAAGGAAGGTTGGAAGCAGAAGGGTGCAACCCTCAAAGATGGCCTGTTTACATGAAGTAAAAAATTCTGCTTCCCCAGGATTAATGGTACACAGCAGTTGTCCTGTGGGCTCACAGAGCCACCAATCTATGATTCTTATGAACTCTCTCATCAACAAGTACTTCTTGACACCAAGGATTGCCACAATGACAGATATATTCTGTACATCATGCACCATCTGTGCGAAATGCAACCCAGGACACAATGAGAAAATGCCAGAAAAGCATCTAGCAAAACCTCTGTATACATTCAAAAGATTACAGATTGACCATATACAGATGCCAAAGAGTGGACGGTTTGAATATGTGGTCATAGACATGTTTTCCAACTCTCCAGAAGCCTGGCCGGTTGGTGTCCAATATGGTGTCCAATATGACCGCCAAATCCACAGCCAAGAAATTATTTTCTGAGATAGTATGCCAATATGGGGTCCCAGAGCTATCAAGGACCCACCTTCACAGATTCTCTAAATAACAAAATTTGGGCAGCATTAGGTGTCATAGCATTTCATACACCCTACCAACCCCAGAGTAGTGGAAAAGTTGAAAGAATGAATGTAACCCTAAAAACTAGAATGCTGAAAATGGCCAAAGAAACGGGTATGAGCTGACCAGGCAGTTTAACTATTGCACTATTTAATGACAGCGACACACCAAGGGGAGAACATTCCCAGTCCCCTTATGAGACTTTGGTTAGGTCATCCCCTTATTTTCCACAATTGCAGTTGCATCTGATGTGTTAACCAATTATGTGGTCACATTGTCACGAGAATTAACTTAAATACATACTCAAGTGTTTTTTTCTATTCCAAGTTCCAAGTTCTGTGGACCATGGCAACTTCTGTCAAGGTAACTGGGAAGAACACTTGGCTGCACGCTTCCTACTGCAAGAAAATTACAACCCCTGAGAACAAAGTGCCATCTACCACACAATCACAATATTATAAATACTTCTTTTTGTTGGTCTAATGGGGGCTCAACAGGATCTCCTGGAAGCTTTGACCCCCATGTATATATAAATGCAATTGGAGTTCCAAGAGGGGTGCACGATGAGTTCAAGGCTAGGGATCACGTGAAAGCAGGCTTTGGGTCCCTAATTCTAACTATGAATAAGAATGTAGATTGGATAAATTACATATATTACATATATCATATTTAAAGTACACCATGGATGCTCTTCAAGGATCCCACCTCCTATATGACCTTCCAGAACTGGATGGCCTTAGATATGCTGTAAGACAAAAAAGGGGGGAATTTGTAAAATATTAGAATGCAAAGGGACATGTTGCAACTAAATTCCTGATAATACTGGTCAAAATGGTAAGGTCACACTGGCCATCAAAAAGTTGGAAGATCTATCAGTAGAGTTGAAAAAGAACTCAGGTAATAGGGACCATGGGATCAATACTTTAGCTGGATGAGTGGGTGGCAGACATTTCTAGCACAGATAGGGATAACTGTGGTGATCATTCAATTTTTTTGCCTTATTAGTGTCTATGGTTTCTTACTTTGTGTGAAGAAGTTGATGGGAAAGACCATAGATACCACTACTTCAACTCTCCTATGCCAAGAGGAGGGAGATCTACACATGAAAGAGGATGAGAAACCTTACACTCCATTGCATTTCCTCCTGCTCAATTACAACCATATTTCCCGATAGGGACAGCATCTGACTTCTTATATGTAAAGTCTGTGGCAAGGGGGGTAATGGAATTGCTATCACTCATCTAATGTAGAGCACAAAAGCGTTCCAAGACACATTAGGAGAGATGAGCTAGGAGGGATAGGGACAGTGAAAATAGTCATTTTAAAGGGGGACTGTGATGGAATTGAGAAAAATGTCTATTTTACTATGTATGTGTATAGCTATTTTGTAGGTTCTTTTCTTAAAATGCCCACTAGTAGCACCCAATCCCATTGACAGAAAAGCATGTGAGTAAGATGGGGTCTCCTTCAAGGACTACATCCAAGATGATAATGTTTAATTCCATGTATATGGACATGACCAATCAGAAATTTATGATACTACCTTATGTTCATGCACTACAATTAATTAGGATGGGAGCAGATACTCTACATACAATTAGTCTGATGCAAAACAGCTGCACTCATTTTGCTTGTGGGTTCTATACTAAGCATTTAAACCCAAAGCCGTGTATTCCCTTTCTCTCTGAAATTCTTTAATTATTTTAATTTTTTTTTTTTTAAAGGCTGAAGTTTGTGTCTTGTTTAACAAAGTTTGTTTTTTTCTACAAAAGCAAAAAAAAAATTGCAATAGCTAAGGGATTAACTGCCTCCACTTTTCCATATATGCAGATGGGGACTGCATCCACAGGAAAGCTACTGTAACTGGATGGAAGAGATAATTATATACAATATATACTTGAGTTTAAGCCGATGAAAGCATAAGCTGAGGTGCTTATTTTTACCTGAAAATGGGTAAAACTAACTGACTCGAGTATAAGCCGAGGGTTGACTTTCTCCCATAGACAGCCCCATAGATTTCCACAGATAGTCCTATAGAAAGCCCAATACACAGCTCCATAGAAATTCCAATACGCAGCCCCATAGAAAGTCTCATACACAGCCAAATAGAAAGTCCAATACACAGCCCCATAGAAATTCCCATACACAGCCCCATAGAAAGTCCAATACACAGCCCCATAGAAATTCCCATACACAGCCCCATATAAAGTCCCATACACAGCCCCATAGAAAGTCTCATACACAGCCCCATAGAAATTCCCATACACAGCCCCATAGAAAGTCTAATACACAGCCCCATAGAAATTCCCATACACAGCCCCATAGAAAGTCCCATACACGGCCCTATAGAAAGTCTAATACACGGCGCCATAGAAAGTCCAATACACAGCACCATAGAAAGTCCCATTCACAGACCCATAGAAAGTCCAATACACAGACCCATAGAAAGTCCAATACACAGCCAAACAGAAAGTCCCATACACAGTCCCATAGAAAGCATCATACACAGATGTGCCCTGCATACCTTTCTGTGCAGCCTGAATACTTAAAGATTATTTTTTCCCCCTTCCCCTTGCAGTCTGGGGTGATCTATGAGTGAGCAGGACAACAATTGCCTAACCCACAGAAATCAAGAGGATTCTGTGTGTTACAGGGTACAGCTCTTGTTTTCCCATGGCTATGTGTTTTTGTCCAGCTGCTCCTTCAAACATCCAGATTAGCCCAGACCCAAGTATAAGCCAAGGACTTTTAGGATGATTTTAAAGGTAAAATTTCTTGGCTTAAACTCAAGTATATACCTTTCCACAAGCATATCCTTAGAAAATTTGAAAGATCAGAAGGGGTAGATGTTGTTTTGTATAAGATGTGTTTGCTTTCTTTCTCTATTTTTCATAAAGTGTATGACTGCATGGTTGTTTCTTTTGGAAATAAAGCAGTACTTACCATTTAATATATTTCAATCCCCCTTTTTAACATGTTTATTCTCTTCCAGCTGCCAAGTTCCTAAGGAGGATGCATGCTCCTTGTGCATATGACTAGTCTATAACCTCGATAGCACACAACCCATTTTCCACCAATGAAATGCAAAATTGTCTGTTACAACTGTTTTGATTTTTAAGAACCAATAGTACTAAGATGTAATCTATTCCCAGTAAGCGAAATCTGCTTGCATGCATACTAAGATGTAATCTATTCCCAGTAAGCGAAATCTGCTTGCATGCACATTACTGTACCATAACTACCTATGAATATAAACCCTTAAAACACATAGAAATTCCAATACAACACTAAGCCCAACATTAGGAGCACAGGAGTACCGCCAAGTGTGCCAAGTATGAAAAAGTTTTAGAAACACTTCCATTTAAAAGTGAGTTCACAATAAAGGAAGCAATATTTTAGTGGACATTCCAGTGAAGTTAAAGGGTTATTGTCTTATGATAGACAAAATGAATAAAGGGAACCAGGAGGGCTTCTTAAAAAGGGACAGGGTTAATCCTTGAATCTAAATGATTTTTACTAGCATCCTCATAATGGCTAGGGTTTTATTTTATAATATATGTATAATTTAATTGTCACCCATGAATTGGCTTTCTGTTCTGGGCCTACGTTGATGCAGTTGTTGTTTGGGTCTCCCCCACATACAAATCAGAGCTTTCTTCACTGCACTGCACTGCATATATGATGGTCGCTTTTCTTGTGTTCGGTATGTGTCTTTCAATGTACCAATTGCTGCTCTCAGCGTGTTGCTCGGTTTAAAGCAGACAGGGATACGGT
This sequence comes from Hymenochirus boettgeri, assembly GCA_019447015.1. NCBI lineage: Eukaryota > Metazoa > Chordata > Amphibia > Anura > Pipidae > Hymenochirus > Hymenochirus boettgeri. The sequence goes on along the minus strand of CM033473.1, from coordinate 228,024,982 downwards.
GTTTTTTTTCCCCCATCTCTACTTACAGCACCTCGTTCCCTCGCCCTCGCTGAGGCAGCCAATCACAGCCACGGCTGTCATCAATGAAAAATGGCACTGGAATGAGGTGCTGTAAGTAGAGATTAGAAGCAAATTTTCATGCCAGAATATAGCGGTTGGGAGTGGGGGGGCATGCCCTACGTATTAAAAAGGAGATCATACTACAGGAGTAGCAGCCAGGGGGGGGGAAAGGGCTCCACTGGGCATACCAGCAGCCTCTGAGGACACAACAGAGGCAGAGACCTTTGGAAGGAAGAAAGCTCCTACTCTACAGTTTCCTGGACTACAGGAGAACCATAAAGAGCAGGAATGTAAGGTAAGGATTTTTTTTTATGTACAGTGGGGCCAGTAGTTGGTGATTTTTAGTTTGGGGGGTGGACATTAGATATGATTCGAACTCGCTCCCGAGTTCGGACCAAACTTATGAGTTCGGACGAACTCAAACTATTCGAACTAGTTCGATTTTCCGGACTGTTTTTGAAAATCCTTGAACATTCAAGAATCTCAAATGTATGAGGATTTTGAGTGTTCGGCAGGCCTTGAATGGCCACTTCAGAAATCCAAGAACAGCCAGAGATTCCCGAAAAACGGACGCTCCAGATTGTCGATCCCACGGCCGGACGTTCGGGGGTCCAGCAGTCTGAAACCCGGGACCCCCTACCTGGTCCTTACAAGGACCTTGTGCCCTGACAAGGGCCCTTTGGGCTTAAAGGGTCCCACAGCTCGAACCGGGACCCCCCTCCCCGCCCTTGTACTGATAAGTGCCTTGTTGGGGGTCCTGCAGCTCGAGCCGACCCCCGGGCAGCTCATAAAGAGCCCTTGGCAGGTCTTCTGTCTTCCATCTGGTGACACAAGCTCCGCTGAGGCCACTGACCCCAAGAAGTACCCTGCGGCCGCCAGGGACCTCCGGCACCAGTGGCCTCAACGGGGCTGATGTTTGCCGGCGTCTTAATTCGAAGTCTTATTTCTTCTGCCATCTACTGCGATGACTTTGAGCTCGCAGGTTTTCACCTCTTTATAAGGTTTGCAGAAAACCCTAATCCATTTCTGATTGGTCAATTTTTTCAATGCTTGTTTGCATGGTTTACATTAACCAATCAGATTTCTGAAATTAATTGGTTAATTGTAAACCATGTAAACCAAGCACCAAACGGATAAGGGTTTTCTGCAAACCTATATAAGAGATGCAAATCCCTGTGGAGCTCTCCACAGGGATTCTCCACAAATATCCAACAAACACTGTCTTCTCCTGCCTTAAACATTTCCCACTTTCTGCTTCCCTACCTTTGGAACTCTATCTCACATAGCCAGGTAACATCCATTAAACTTTTATCCTACCTTTCTGAGCACCATCACAATAAATGATTTTAGCCATCTCGAGCACTTTGTACCTATCCCCCCACTTGTATCTGTATGGTGTGATCTGTATTTCCTCCGCTTTATACTCCCTCCCTCCCTTATGGTCCTTGAGGAACCACCTACCAGCAATATCACAGCTGATGTACTGGCCAGAATCCCGCTGTTTGTGGTCCACAGGACCCAAAGACATTGGCCACCCGAAGGTTGCTCCTGTCATGGTGGAACTGAAGCCTGAGCCTCCTTTCCTAGTAAACCACAATACCCACCAAAACTGCCTAATCGGATGCAGTTTCAAAACAAGTCAATTCTCTCATAGCCAATGGAGCCCTTGTAATATGTACATCTCACTGCAATACACCTCTATTCCCCGAAAATATGAAGACACAAAAGGAGAGCCAGAAAATAGTACAGAATGGTCTAAGATCTCAGAGATGACAATAAGCCACCATTCTGTAGACACAACCATTGTCCCAAATCCCTACACTCTGCTTGAGGTTATACCCCCATCAATGAGGTTACTTGACAGTTGTAGATTTGGAAAATGCATTCTACAATGTTCCACTTCATGCATCCTGCAGGTTCCTCTTTGCCTTCACCCACAATGGCTGACAATCTACCCGGACAGTTATGCCTGAAGGGGCACAAAATTCCCAGCCATTTGCCAAAGCAATGGCCACCAAACTCGATACATGACATAAGGACCTTGATGACCTTCTCCTCTGTGCAGAAGACTTGCCCACCCTAAGAATTTCATTCAGAGATCTGTGGTACCTCACAGACTAGGGCTGTAAAGCCTCCAGCAAGTCCATCCCAAACACTTGGCTACAGCCAGACGCCTGAGACACCAAAGTTCCCTCCTTTTGCTCTGTAAGACTTTAAATCCTGCCATTCTCCTTCCACTTCCGAGGGGGGTTGGGAGGACACAGGGAATGATCAACCCCTTCAACTGCTTTGAACTCATGAAAATGGAGACCACACACACCTCCCCACAGTGAGCAAATAATCATTAGAAAACATTAGAAGACCCTGAACTGGAATGTCCATATGGACTCACAATGCCTTTGTTGTATCCCATGATTTTGGAATTATCTGGAAAGCACAGGGATTTCTGACAGCAGCAGGCATGCCAGTGAAACACAGCTCATCCATCACCGACCTGATGGATGCCTTGCTCCTTCCAACCCAAGTAGCAATCCTAAAAAAAAAAGTACATGGGAAATTGAATTCACCAGAAGCAAGGGGTAACCACCTGGCCAACACAGCAGCCAAACGAGCAACCAGTGAGCCACGGGAAGTGTACGGGAGTGTCAAAAGAGAATTGCAGATGCTAACCATGCAAACCCAACCAATAAAAAGTGATCACCTGAGGAAGGGGGCACGTCAATTCCCCATGAAACGTTGTGAGATGTTTTGTGGTCACCAATAACAGTTGTTGAATTTCATTGGATGCGACCTCGATCTTTGATTTTCATCTGTACCAATAAAAGGGACTACCTAAGGGAACTCTAAGACAAGGCAACCTAGTAGAAAAGGAAGGTTGGAAGCAGAAGGGTGCAACCCTCAAAGATGGCCTGTTTACATGAAGTAAAAAATTCTGCTTCCCCAGGATTATGTACACAGCAGTTGTCCTGTGGGCTCAGAGCCACCAATCTATGATTCTTATGAACTCTCTCATCAACAGTACTTCTTGACACCAAGGATTGCCACAATGACAGATATATTCTGTACATCATGCACCATCTGTGCGAAATGCAACCCAGGACACAATGAGAAAATGCCAGAAAAGCATCTAGCAAAACCTCTGTATCCATTCAAAAGAATTAAGATTGACCATATACAGATGCCAAAGAGTGGACGGTTTGAATATGGGTCTAGACATGTTTTCCAACTCTCCAGCACCTGGCCGGTTGGTGTCCAATAGTGGTGTCCAATATGACCGCCAAATCCACAGCCAAGAAATTATTTTCTGAGATAGTATGCCAATATGGGGTCCCAGAGCTATCAAGGACCCACCCTTCACAGATTCTCTAAACTAACAAATTTGGCAGCATTAGGTGGTCATAGCATTTCATACACCCTACCAACCCCAGAAGTGGAAAAGTTGAAAGAATGAATGTAACCCTAAAAACTAGAATGCTGAAAATGGCCAAAGAAACGGTATGAGCTGACCAGGCAGTTTAACTATTGCACTATTTAATGACAGCGACACACCAAGGGGAGAACATTCCAGTCCCCTTATGAGACTTTGGTTAGGTCATCCCTTATTTTCACAATTGCAGTTGCATCTGATGTGTTAACCAATTATGTGGTCACATTGTCACGAGAATTAACTTAAATACATACTCAAGTGTTTTTTTCTATTCCAAGTTCCAAGTTCTGTGGACCATGGCAACTTCTGTCAAGGTAACTGGGAAGAACACTTGGCTGCACGCTTCCTACTGCAAGAAAATTACAACCCCTGAGAACAAAGTGCCATCTACCACACAATCACAATATTATAAATACTTCTTTTTGTTGGTCTATGGGGCTCAACAGGATCTCCTGGAAGCTTCGACCCCATGTATATATAATGCAATTGGAGTTCCAAGAGGGGTGCACAGATGGTTAAGGCTAGGGATCACGTGAAAGCAGGCTTTGGGTCCCTAATCTAACTATGAATAAGAATGTAGATTGGATAAATTACATATATTACATATCATATTTAAGTACACCATGGATGCTCTTCAAGGATCCCACCTCCTTAATGACCTTCCAGAAACTGGATGGCCTTAGATATGCTGTAAGACAAAAAAGGGGGGAATTTGTAAATATAATAGAATGGCAAAGGACATGTTGCACAACTAAATTCCTGATAATACTGGTCAAAATGGTAAGGTCACACGGCCATCAAAAAGTTGGAAGATCTATCAGTAGAGTTGAAAAAGAACTCAGGTAATAGGGACCATGGGATCAATACTTTAGCTGGATGAGTGGGTGGCAGACATTTCTAGCACAGATAGGGATAACTGTGGTGATCATTCAATTTTTTTGCGCTTATTAGTGTCTATGGTTTCTTACTTTGTGTGAAGAAGTTGATGGGAAGACCATAGATACCACTACTTCAACCTCCTATGCCAAGAGGAGGGATCATACCATGAAAGAGGATGAGAAACCTTACACTCCATTGCATTTCCCCTGCCAATTACAACCATATTTCCCGATAGGGACAGCATCTGACTTCTTATATAGTAAGTCTGTGGCAAGGGGGGGTAATGGAATTGCTATTACACTCATCTAATGTAGAGCACAAAAGCGTCCAAGACACATTAGGAGAGATGAGCTAGGAGGGATAGGGACAGTGAAAATAGTCATTTTAAGGGGGACTGTGATGGAATGAGAAAAATGTCTATTTTACTATGTATGTGTATAGCTATTTGTAGGTTTTTTCTAAAATGCCCCTAGTAGCACCCAATCCATTGACAGAAAAGCATGTGTAAGATGGGGTCTCCTTCAAGGACTACATCCAAGATGATAATGTTAATTCCATGTATATGGACATGACCAATCAGAAATTTATGATACTACCTCTATGTTCATGCACTACAATTAATTAGGATGGGAGCAGATACTCTACATACAATTAGTCTGATGCAAAACAGCTGCACTCATTTTGCTTGTGGGTTCTATACTAAGCATTTAAACCCAAAGCCGTGTATTCCCTTTCTCTCTGAATTCTTTAATTATTTAATTTTTTTTTTTTAAAGGCTGAAGTTTGGTCTTGTTTAACAAAGTTTGTTTTTTTCTACAAAAGCAAAAAAAATTGCAATAGCTAAGGGATTAACTGCCTCCACTTTTCCATATATGCAGATGGGGACTGCATCCACAGGAAAGCTACTGTAACTGGATGGAAGAGATAATTATATACAATATATACTTGAGTTTAAGCCGATGAAAGCATAACTGAGGGTGCTTATTTTTACCTGAAAATGGGTAAAAACTAACTGACTCGAGTATAAGCCGAGGGTTGACTTTCTCCCAGACAGCCCCATAGATTTCACAGATAGTCCTATAGAAAGCCCAATACACAGCTCCATAGAAATTCCAATACGCAGCCCATAGAAAGTCTCATACACAGCCAATAGAAAGTCCAATCACGCCCCAGAAATTCCCATACACAGCCCCATAGAAAGTCCAATACACAGCCCCAATAGAAATTCCCATACACAGCCCCATAGAAAGTCCCATACACACAGCCCTATAAAGTCTCATACACAGCCCCATAGAAATTCCCATAAACACAGCCCCATAGAAAGTCTAATACACAGCCCCTAGAAATTCCCATACCAGCCCCATAGAAAGTCCCATACACGGCCCTATAGAAAGTCTAATACACGGCGCCATAGAACGTCCAATACACAGCACCTAGAAGTCCATTCACAGCCCCATAGAAATTCCAATACACAGACCCAAAAGTCCAATACACAGCCAAACAGAAAGTCCCATACACAGTCCCATAGAAAGCATCATACACAGATGTGCCCTGCATACCTTTCTGTGCAGCCTAATACTTAAAGATATTTTTTCCCCCTTCCCCTTGCAGTCTGGGGTGATCTATGAGTGAGCAGGACACAAAATTGCCTAACCCAAGAAATCAAGAGGATTCTGTGTGTTACAGGGTACATCGCTCTTGTTTCTCCCATGGCTATGTTTTTTGTCCAGCTGCTCCTTCAAACATCCAGATTAGCCCAGACCCAAGTATAAGCCAAGGACTTTTAGGATGATTTTAGAAGGTAAAATTTCTTGGCTTAAACTCAAGTATATACCTTTCCACAAGCATATCCTTAGAAAATTTGAAAGATAGCAGGGGTAGATGTGTTGTTTGTATAAGATGTGTTTGCTTTCTTCTCTCTATTTTTCATAAAGTGTATGACTGCATGGTTGTTTCTTTTGGAAATAAGCATAAGTACTTACCATTTAATATATTTCAATCCCCTTTTTAACATGTTTATTCTCTTCCAGCTGCCAAGTTCCTAGGAGGATGCATGCTCCTGTGCATATGACTAGTCTATAACCTCGATAGCACACAACCCATTTTCCACCAATGAAATGCAAAATTGTCTGTTACAACTGTTTTGATTTTTAAGAACCAATAGTACTAAGATGTAATCTATTCCCAGTAAGCGAAATCTGCTTGCATGCACATTACTGTACCATAACTACCTATGAATATAAACCCTTAAAACACAGAGTAAACGAACATAGCGTAATCAAAACAAGGAACTGCAAAACATATTAAATATCATGTTTAACGTTTCCTAATATGTACTTTTACCTCATAACATCTATTCGGATCCCTAGAAAAAACAACAAGTATGTTTGCACAAATGTTTGATTTCGTTCTCATCTATGCTAGAATCAATTAAAAAAAAAACCTAAACCCTTAAAACTGTCAATCTAGGAACCACAGGAATATCACTTAGCTCTTGATATCTGAGTGACTATATATCTGGAGAGGCTCCACAATACTAAGCTAATCAGTCAATGTTCAATTAGTGGCATGCCAGTATATAGAACAGAACACATTCTACTTACGCTATTTATAACTTTCTGTTTGAAAGAACCATTTTTCAGATATGGTTATCATCTGTTCTTGTTTGCTGAGGTACAGTGACATATTACTCTCCCTTTTATTTTCTGACCTATATTTGGTGAATATTAAAGGAGAATGAACCCAAATTTTATATTCCAGAATTCTACTTGTGACCAGTGGCCTGGGATATGGGTTAGAGCTCAACTGCAATAGAATCACAAGTTTGGTATTTTCAGCAAAATATTTTGTGGTTCACCCTAGGGGAAGGAGAAAAGGAATAGGATTTCCATTAAATACTTCTTTTGTTATTTCCATAGACCAGGTTTCTTAAGTTATTGCTGGAGCACACTTTTATAGAGCTGGAGGTGTCCTTAAAGTTGGTAACAGCTTACGTTTTATTTATGTTGTAATCATATATTAGGATAAAATTTCAGTGCAGTCAATGTAGTGTAACTTTACACACAATGATTATAATCAAGTTTGACAATATACACTGCAAATGCATACAAATGGGTAACATAGAAATTCCAATACAACACTAAGCCCAACATTAGGAGCACAGGAGCACCACCAAGTGTGCCAAGTATGAAAAAGTTTTAGAAACACTTCCATTTAAAAGTAAGTTCACAAATAAAGGAAGCAATATTTTAGTGGACATTCCAGTGAAGTTAAAGGGTTATTGTCTTTGATAGACAAAATGAAATAAAGGCACCAGGAGGGCTTCTTAAAAAGGGACAGGGTTAATCCTTGAATCTAAATGATTTTTACTAGCATCCTCATAAGTGCTGGGTTTTATTTTATTAATATATGTATAATTTAATTGTCGAGATTGGCAAGTATCAGACTTCATACAGTAACAATGAAAATAAAATAAGTTCCCCATACACCCAGCTACTCTTAATGGGCTTAATAGCATCTCTGTACCAGGACCATATGAAATAAAATACTTTAGAAAGCCTGTTCATTATGTTGCTCTTATGTCTGAATATGAAAAAAATGAGGCTTCCTGGTAAGCTAGCCAATGTCATCTTTTTTTGAAAAGAAAAAAAAACAATTTGATGCAAAATAAATAAAAGTCTAATGAAGTAAGAGCAAAGATTTCTATAAACCTTTAAAGGGCATGTCTTGGGTCACTTTGTAGTGTTAAATGACCCTACTTTCACTTCTGCTGCATTTGTCCAGTCGAAATCAGCCGAAATACAGCCCAGGAGTAGGAGCTTTCCCCTGGTGTAAACCGTTTCCGACACTAACTCTTCCTCCTAGGTTTCTAGCATGTGCAGTGGGGTTCCCTCCCCCCTCTCCGGCACCGTGCATGTTAGTGTAATTTGTACTATATGGCCCATTACTAGACCTCGCAAGTCTATTTCCTCTAATTTGAAATTTAAACTCACTTACCGGCCTTTGTTCCATAACTGCTTGTTTGAATGCGGAAGCAGCAGAAGGGGCCAACCAGCAGCGGCTCACTGATTGGCTGAGAACCTAATTCGGTAAAATTAAAGGGGGGGGGGTTGTTAGAATTTAATACAATAGATCCCCACTTAATTTTATTGTATAATAGCAAAAATCGGGGAGGAATCAAACCTCTGTATTGTTTTTTCACTAAATGAAAATACTCTAATGCCACCCATGAAAATATACAGGGTTATTCAATAAAATTTCTTACGTTCAAATAGTGCTAATTTTGCCCAACCAATCAATGTTAGCTTTCAAATGTTAAATAAGATCTGTTGGTTGAAGCAAATTAGCACCGTTTTTATCTATGGGAACTTTATTGAATCGCCCTGAATGTATTTGTATTGGGGAATCTACCAATTTAGACTATCCCTTTTATTTTTTTCGATACCTTTAATACTTACTGCACAGGTGATTGACTGTAGTCCTCTCTCGATACTACACCTAATTGCCCAGGTGGAGGCTCCCCCCAGCCTCTGAGGAAATTGGAACATCCCACGAAACCCGTCAGGCGGGTGGGCGCTTCTTTCCTCTTGTTTTGTTTGAGCCTGTGCATCTCCGTATTTTATAAAATATATGTTATCATAAAGTAAAACATTTTAATACTACAACCTGTGAGTGGCACTTCCATATTGAGGTCTTTTACACTATAACAGCGTGTGAGAAGCGCAATCGCAATGCACGTTACTGTTCTTTGAGCTGCGGTTCCATCAATAATTCATTATCAGAGCGCATGCGATTCACACAAAAGTGGCGCACCAAAAACATCGCAGTGCATATAATGTGGCCACTCACATTGCAATACGCGGCGTACGAATCTTGCAAAAGTGGAATCGCAAAAAGTGGAAGCAGCACGCAAGATTGTGCCAGTGTTGCCTAGCCCTTTAAAAATTAGTTCAAAGTGTTTAGTTTTAGTTATTTACAAAAGAGCAATAAAGCGGCTTATAAGGCTGGGTACATACTAGCAGATATTTTGGTTGCCGTTCTTTCTGAATCGGCACAAATGGGTCCATTGGTGAATCACAGGTGATTCTGCGTTTCCTATGCACCGTACGATCGGTCACGCGCACTGTCGCCGTGGCCACTATTAGTGCAACCGACAGTCATTTCCCCGCCAGCTTGCTCGCATGAACGCTTGTCGGGACAAATAATAGCTTTGTGTGTACCCAGCCATGTGCGCAAAGAGTTAAAATACAATGTATTACTGTATGTATTTTTTTCTTTACAATAAAACAGTGGTACTCCATTTTCAGTAAATATTTCTGTAAACCTTTCTTTCTTTGGTTACAGCAAAATGCTACATGACCCTGGTAGATTGGAGATTCGGCTCCCATAAAGCTTTTACATAACCTTATATTAATTGAGACTACACAGCATTTATTTCCGAAGGAATCATTTAATATGGCCACATCTTCCTAATCTGTACAATGCATAATTTTCTTTATAATTCTATCAATATATTTTATTTAATTCCAAGAACTCTTAAAAACTTTAACACAACTGTTAAAAAATTTGTGTAAAGGCTCGCTGGCTTCATTGTCAAGACACTCATATTTGCCTGCAGCTGTACCCCTTCATCTGCTGCTCTTCTAACCTTCCAGGTAGGTGCTCCACCTATTGCCTCCAGGGGCCCATCCCCTTAGAGAGATTACCAAATCATTAAAATGGTATCAAGCAAAACCACCTACTGCTGTGCCAAAATTCCTCTCCTGGCCACGAAAGTGACGACTAGCCTCTGTAAATAGTGCAATAAGGGCAGGGTGGGAGGGCCGTTTTCCTTCCATAAAATGGTTCATGCTCTATGGGTCCATCTCGTCTTCTCTGTTTCTGCACCCTCCCCTTTCCATTCCTGCTTGTTTCTCTTCCTGTTAACTCCTCACTCCTCCTCGTCTGTCGTCCTTCCCTCTCCCCTCCCTGGGTCATGTGCTCCTATGCTTAACTGTGCTCTGCCCCATCGCTGCTGAAGAGCTGTTAAGTGTACAGCTGTTTAAACTGTAGTGTCTTAAAATATCTATACATTTTCTTTGTTATAACAGACTAGGCAGTGCATTGTCATTAAAAATCTGCAGTTGTATGTACTACTGAGAAAATGTTGAGTAAAACAGGGACTACTGTATGATTCAGTTAAAATCTATTCTTATTTCTTTTATTGTTGTTGCACCATATTTGCGGCTCCCTACACAAAATTATTATTTTGTTTTATAAAAAAAAGTTGGGCTACAAGAGATTTCCAATATGCAGTTCATATTAGCATTATGGCATGTGATCCCGCAATTGTCCCAGAGCACAAACTTACCTGCGCTCCGTCCAGCCGCGCTGCACTTCCGGTGGGCGCGTCGTAGACTCAACGTCACGAGCGACACGAGATCAAAAGTCCGGCTCCTTCTGGACCCGTGCCCGATTAGCGTTAGCTACCCCTGGCTCCTTGTACTCACCTGCCTGGGATCCTGCTCCTCTCCTGCTCCAACTACTTACCTTTCCCGCTCCAGAGACTACCTAGCTTGCATGCTCCTGTGTCCACTTACCTAGCCTGTTCCTGTGACTTACCTTGCTTGTTCCAGCATTCAGCCTAAAGTTCCCAGCAGCATCTTGTTCCAGTAACCTGCCTACAGTTCCCACAGCACCTTTTTTCAGAATCCAGCCTTCTGTTCCCAGCAGCCTCTGTGTCCTGCATTTTCCGGACTATCCGCCTCCTAAAAGCGTACTTGTAAGTCACCCCCCCGCGCGTCCGGCCTTTTTTTACACCAATGCACTCGCCTGAGTTAGCTTTCTCACATTGCAATAGGACTTAAGCAGGGTTTTGAACCTCATTATGTCATTTCTCTCAGAGCGATCAGCTCTTGGCAATTTTCTTTCAAAGGGATTGTTTAATAAAGGGGTTTGTCTGTTTTTAGGGAGATCGTTGAGAAACAAAAGCTGTTTTGAACAAGAAGGTTTAAGAACAAGACTCTGTTTTTCTCTGGTGTGTATTGTGTTTTCTCTGTATGTGTCAGATTAGTGGGTTGCCCATTTGGAATCTGAGGTCCAGAATTAAGGGGAAACTTGCAGCATTGCAGGGCTTGGCAAACCTGGGGAAATGCAGGTCTGGCAGGGGCCAGTAAACTGGAGCGTGGAGATGGGGGCGGTAAGTGTGGTAAAGGAAGATAGATTTGTAGGGTCACCAGGGGAAGTAGGGACGGAAGGATAGGGGTGCTTCTTCCCAGTTGGTAGATCCCAACAATTTGCCATTTTAGTCGAAGATGTGGAGGACGATGGCTTGAAAGCAGCGTTATGGAGCGGGCCTTTCCCTTGAGCACCCAGGAGACAGCCATCTCCATACAAGGGAGGGATGTGGGAACTAGGAAGGATAGGCAGGTGGTAGTGGGTAGGGGACTCCATTATTAGAAGGGTAGATAGGGTAATCTGTCGACATGACCCTGCATGCCGAACAGTGTTTGTTCTGCCTGGTGCTAGGATTCGACATGTGGGTGATCGTGTAGACAGATTATTGGGTGGGGCTGGGAGTGACCCGGCGGTCTTGGTTCACATTGGTGCCAATGACAAGTTAGAGGTGGTGAGGTCCTAAAAATGATTTCCGATTAGGGGCCAAGTTAAAAGCAGGACCTCAAGGGTAGTGATTTCACAATACTACCAAGCAGCCACGTGCTACGCTAGGGAGGCACCGGAGCTCAGGAGTATAATGCTAAGGAGTGATGTAAGGATATGGTTTGGGTTTTTAGAGAACTGGGCTGACTTCTGTTTGGCTACAGGCTCTTTAGTAGAGACAGATTGCCACTCAATGGTGATGGTGCAGTTGTTTTGGGGGAGAAGATGGCTAGGGGGTTGGAGGAGATTTAAACTAGGTATGGGGGGAGGGTATGTGTTCCTACACAGGTAGATAGAGAAGTTAGGGATCAGGGGGCTATTAACACAACGGAGGATGGAGAAGGGGGAGCATAAGGATAAGGAGGCATGTACGACCATGTATGGAAGTAAATCACAATTGATAATCTAAATGTATGTTTACAATGCAAGAAGTCGGGCTGGAAAAACCCGGGGAACTTGAAATAATAGCTTTAAGGAAAGGTATGATGAACTGGTATGCAGAATCATGGCTTATGATTCACATGACGTGGACAGTAAATTTTGAAGGATACTCCTTATTTAGACATGACAGAGTTAAAAAAAGGAGGAGGAGTATGTATGTTTGTTAAGCAGGAATTGAAGCCAAATTTAAAAATGGATAGATGGGGGAGTAAACGATACGGCAGAAACAATATGGGTGGAACTGTGTACAGAGCAAGAAGGTAGGTAAATTATTGTTGGAGTATGTTATAAGCCGCCAAATGCCGGGTAGGAGGTGAAAAGGAATCTCCATATGCATTTTGGCGAAGGCTCTGGTATGGGGCATGTTCTGGTTATGGGGATTTAATTACCCTGACATGAGTAGGGAACTGCGCACCTAAAAATGATATAAAGTTCTTATTTTCCTATATGAGCATCACAGATGTGTAGAAGTTCCTACTAGAACAGAATGCGTTGTTGGATCTGGTGATATCTAATAACCCTGATCTCTTGGAGATGAAGGTATGGGAATCTAAGGATAAAGACCATGATATAGTGTCATTTAATAAGGTTGCAAAAACTAAAGTGCACTGGGTTAACAAAAACTTTTAACTTTAGAAAAGCTAAGTTTATGCTGTTAATGAATCACTCCGCTCATAGACTGGGGGAATTGTTTCTAGGTAAAGATATAGAGCAGATGTGGACCACTTTTAAAGGGAATAAACAATTAAATTTCTAAATTTGTACCTTTAGGGAACAAGTGTAAAAAAATTAGGTCCACTCCTGCATGGCTTAATGCTCAAGTAAAAGGGAAATGGAAAAAAAGAAAAGGCTTTTAAAATTTTGAAAACAGAGGGAACAGAACACTTACAGGGAGTACAAAAGCTATAATAAAAGAGTGTAAAAAGCAATTAAACTAGCTAAATAGAAAAATGAATACGGATTGCCGAACAAAGCAAGTCCAACCCCAAAATGTTTTTTAAGTATATAAATGGTGAGGAACTGAGAATGTGGGACCATTAATATGGGGCTGAGGTGGTTGTGAGGATGGCGAAAAGGCTAATCTGCTAACATTTTTTTACAATCGGTTTTATTATGTGTAGAATTTGTCCTAAAAAGAGGATTGTAATAATATGCGGGAAGAAATGAAGAGTATTACACATGGCTAACAGGATATGGTACGGAAACAATTAGACAAAGTTTAATATCAATAAGCCCGACAGACCAGAGATTGCATCCTCAGATTTTAAAAGAGCTTAGTTCAGTTTCTATCTAGACCACTGTTTCTCATCTTTTCAGATTCACTTTGGTCTGGGGATCTGCCGCTGTATTGGAAAAAACCAATGTAAACACAATATTCAAAAAGGTAGTCGTTCACAGCCTGGTAACTAGACTGTAAGCCTAACATCTTTGGTAGGAAGGTGCTGGAAACTTTATTATGGGATCATATCCTTGACTTTGTCTCCACAGATCATATTATTAGTAGTATCAGCATGAGTTATGAGAAATAGATCATGCCAGACAAATTTTATTGGTTTCTATAAGAGCGATAAGAAGTAGATTCAGGCACAGCAGTGGATGTGGTATATTGGATTTGCAAAAGCTTTTGATACTGTGCCACACAGGCACTAATGCTAAACTGAGGACTGTTGGCCTTGGAAAGAAAACATTTGTTCATGGATA